>KE504633.1:3602517-3635432 GCA_000441515.1 Elaeis oleifera | reverse complement strand
AATAAATAACAGAAATTTAAAGAGCAATAAAATAAATTGGTACTAAGATCTATTACTTGACAATAAAATAAATAACAAAATTTAAAATATAATAAATAATTTATATTAAAATAAATTTAAGTATAAGAAATTTAAAGAATAATAAAATAAAACTGTAACAAAAACTCCGAAGTCGATTGGCGCAGCCTCATCGGAAAGATGGTTGATGACCTCTCTTTCTTCTTTCGTACTTTGTAGAGCGAACTGGCTTATCTTCTTCTTCCCTTTTGGATCTGATCTTCGAGATGGTATAGGCGTAGAGATGGCACAGGAACAAGACTCTCTTCTAAGCACCTCCTTCTTAGAAGCCTTCTCCGTAACCCAAAGTTATGCTTGCTGCCCCTCTTTATGCCTCTCCCACTCTTGGATGCTTTTTTCTTGTAATCTGGGGTCTTTTTATAGGCTTTAGGAGGGGAGGGATTTTTGTTGTTTTTCGATGTGGGAATATAGGACGTCTCTTTTGAAGAGGGATAATTTCCATGTAATTCGATGTTCAAATCCCGGTTGAAGTTAGTGTCCAGATGGCTTTGCAACTGCTCAAACAATCCCGCAGACCCGCTTCGCTCTCTGTTCCATGTATCGTGCATCTCAGGCCTCTGTTTTGCCAACCAGTCTCAGGTCGCATCCGAGCAATTTAAATCGTGCTCACTCGCCTGCTGTCCACTCTCATATGACCGGCCCCGCTTGGACCCACATCCAATCGTATGATCATGCCAAATCCCACATGTGACTTGGTTTTGTGATTGTGAGCCTCGTGGGAACCAGCAGTCCTTTTTGATGTTCTCCTGTAAGCCGTTAAACACTTGAGAACTCGGGTGTGGCTTGGTTCCACGTGAGAAGGCTCCTACGTGAAACCCAGCGCAAGTCCCACATGAAACCAGCACCCAGGCATAGCTTCCACACTAAATTCTTGTTTAAAATTCATGGGACCCACCTCTTTTAATTCCTTCTTTAAAACTCATGGATCCCCCAAACAGCCACGCCTTGGTTGCCTGACCACTTTATTTCATTTTATTCCTTGGGTCCCATTATTTTTGATGCTCATGCTTTTCTTTTTTTTCTTTATTGAATCCCTATTAGGCGCCCATAAATTATTGCGTGTCGTGCGCCTAACAGGCATGAATTTGGATATAAGCTTCATCTGTACGTGTTGAAGGGCCGTTGCTTGTTGATTTGCGATTAATTCCTCATAATTAATTATTTTCTGAAAAAGAACATAAAAAGTATCAAATATAAAATACTATGGCTTAAATATCAAGAATTTTAATACTTTTTATATTATATTTGATGCACTGATCAACATGATGTAAATAACTTGTAGGAATCTTTGGTTTTATGGTAACCAATACTTTCATGACAGTGAGTGAGCACTTAACATTCTTTGCAAGGGAGATGGTGTGTAGGAGGCAAGATGAATGGAGGGGATGCAAGGTGTGGAAGATCTTTATACAAGGCATTATACCTAACTATGTGGAAGGGTAATGGTTTTGTGTTCTTGACAGATATCTGAGATAAGAAAACATTCTCATGCGTATGGAAGGATTGCAACATGTGAGAGGAAACATGGATATAATCAAATGGTTTGGTCTTCTTGACAGATATCTGAGATAAGAAAACATTCTCATGTGTATAGAAGGATTGCAACATGTGAGAAGAAACATGGATATAATCAATTTTTATTAAAAAATATTTTCTACTCCTTAGAGTTGATCTCATAAGAGTGGAAAAAGAGTCAGTTTGTATGCTGATTTTTTCTTGTATTTATGAGTTAGGGTTTAGATTTCAATTTCTTAGAGAACTCACCAGTTGGCATGACACCTGTAATTTCACCATCTCATTGGTTGGGATCCAACGTTTGTTGGAATTTGTGAGTTAAAAGACTGGCTTGTTAGAGACCATTATATTATCAAAATCCTCTTTCTAATATTTTGACTATCACATAAGGCCTTCTTCCCTCTTTCATTGGCTGGGATGTGGAGGGTTCTGGTCTCTTTCCCATTTCGAGAGAGGAGATAGTTTGGTTTCCAATTTCTTTCATCAAGGTTATAGGGTTGGAAGTGGTTCGGTAGCCAGCTTCAAGTCTGGTTTTGGTCCTGAGCTGGATAGGCTTCGGGTTTGGTATGGGCTTTTGTTATAAAAGCCCAAAGATAAAATAGGCCTTGCTCAAGCCTAGCCCAAAGCCTGACTTAGGGCCTGACCAGGCCTAGCCAGTGACCCTAATCCTAATCTAGTTTTACCCCCACGAGTCCCTTTCACTTGCATCCCATCCCTTATCTGCTTCTCTCTCTCTCTCTCCCCTCCCCTCCCCAACCCTCTTTTTTCCCCTGCCCCCGTATGTCTTCCCTCTTTACCTCAATGTCTGCATTAGGCCCCAACATGATGTCCACCTCCAGCCCACTCCCCATCTCTCTCTCCCCCTCTCCCCCTCCCTCCTTTCCTCCCTATTGTGTCCTACCAATTGTCTAACAACAAGACAGCCAACAACAGAATTTGAAATTAGGGGCGATAAATGTTCAAGAAGAATCTTCAATTAGTATTCCTTACACATGGAAGAATTATCTGAACCCAGGATTTCTTAGATCTTAATTGAATAATCAATATAAGCCTTTAACTATATTTGACCAAATAATGCACAGATCTCTATAAACTGATTTGAAATTGAATAATCTGCTATAATCCTATGACCAAATTTGATCAAATAATGCACACAGATCTCTATAGACAGTGACTTGATCTATCACAATATAGAAGTTGAGATAAGCGATAGAAGAAGAAGAAGATTAAGCTAGATGGCAGAGGAATAAGTAGCAGAAGATCAGGAAAAGAGATGATGGATTAAGAGAATAATAGATGAAGAAGAAGAAGAAAAGAGAGTATAGGGAGAGAGGGCCGAACCTAACGAACAAAATTCCATACAAAAATAATTTAATAATCTTCATAATTTCATCACTTTATGTAGGCTCATATTTATGAACTTAGTGAAAAACTTTGCTTGCTATCCGATAAAGGATTCTTTGAATTATTTATGATGACCCTAGAACTCCTTTTATATCTAAAACTTTGCAAATAATAGTTAAAAATTAAATCATAACAACTTTGCAATCATCTGGCCCAATATATAAGTGAATGAGGACTCTTGCATGCCAAACTTGCTCAAAACAGGATTGCATAACTAACTATACAAAATGCATAAGAAAAAAATCCGCAAATATAGTAAGATATTTTTTTTGTCTTTCATCATTCACTTCTGCTGCATAAGATTGCGTCCATGAAATCTCTTCAATGGTGCTCAGACGATCTCCACTGTTGGATCTCCAACAATTGATGATGGAGTTCCACATGCATTTTCTTGAAATCACAATATAGGATGACTGCTGTGGTGCATTTCAATCCACTGCTTGAAGACTTCCAAGCATCCAGTGCACCCCATAACATGAGGAAGCACAAAAATTGGCTTAATATGTTCATCGTGGCATTGGATCTCAATGTTAAATGCTGAGTTGGAATTAGTTTTGCTTTCAACAATCAGATCGTCTGGATGCTCCTCTGATGGTTTGATGAACTTGTTGAAGATCCCTTGTGGCTTGATAGGCTTGATGCCAAGTTTTTCTTCAATTCAATCATCGTTCGTTTGATCGTTGCATGGCAAATCCTTGTTTAGGTTCTTCTTGCAACTCAGCATGGGCTTATGTTGGAGATATCTGCTTTGGAACCTCTAAATGACTAGAAGCTGGTGAAGATGAAATCACATTAGTGTGATGCCCATCTAAAAGTGCTTACAACAAATCCTCTAGTGTTGCAATATCATTTTTGATGGATGTTATATATTTGCCCAAACACCTTATTCTCATTTTTGATACGTTGATGAAAGGCATCAATCCTGAACCCTAACTCTCTATTTGATAACATGATGAAAGGGCAGGAAGAAAGAAGGGGATACAAAGGAGATCAAGGGAAAGCAGGGAGGAAAGGAATAGGACCCTTTAGCTCCAATACTAAATTGTTGTAGGACAATTTTAGGGATTGTCCACAATAGGTGTGGTGGCCCTAAGGTGGGGTTGAATTAGAATTACAACTACTTTTGTTACTTGCCATCTAGAATCTGAAAACAGGACAACAAACAAGAGAATTTAAAATTAGGGGACAGGATTCAAGAAGAATCTTCTTTAGGGTTCCTTACACATGGAAGGGTTAGCTAAATCAAAACCTAGAGTTTCTTAGGTCGTAACTGAATAATCCAACATAAACCTTCAACAAGATCTGATCAAACGCATGCAGATAAACAATGATCTGATCTATTCACAACACAGAAGAAGTAGAGTTAAATAATGGAAAAAGAAGAAGATTAAGATAGCTAAGAGAGGAATAAATGGCAGGAAATAAAGAAAAAAATAACAGATTATGAGAATAATGGATGAAGAAGAAGAAGAAGATAGAGAGAGAGTAGGGAGGGTGCTGAACTTGGGCAGCGGAAATTCACAAAAATAATTTGCTGATACTAAAACACCAGTCTTACTCAAAACCGGACTCAAAACTAACTCTCACAAAACCTAAGAAAACATCCGAAAATACAAGAAATATTTCATCCTCCAGCTCCCCCTTCCATTTTCCTCTCTGGCCTCCTCACAAGTGCTCAGTCTCTCCACTTGGGCAGGGCCTGGGTGGCGTCGTGCCTATTTTGTTTGGTCTGAGCTCGGGATTTTGCTTGGGCCTAACCTTGCAAAAGGTTTTGTGCCAAGGCCAATCCTGGAGCTTGAAAATAACAACTGGGCTGGGCACGGGTTGCATGGAAACCCTACTCGACCTTGGCCCAGTTCAAACCCTACTTGAGGACTTTTCATGGTTAGAATTGGGTTTTAAGAAAGAAAATTAGATACATGTCACGCCAACGCCAGCTGTTTTTTTCTCACATGCCTTTAGACTATGAGATGTATGAAACCATTGGACACTCTACGAAGTTTGCTTTAGATAGAGTCTAGATAAAAACTACATGAGGATCGATGGCAAATTAGCTATAAAAGGACAGAACTTTAGGGAGAATATGTGGCTGAGGCTGTTGGTCCATTTGAAGGAGACTTACCCTGAGAATTATTTTTACTGTCCTGTTCCATTGTATAGAAGGATGTAGAACTAGATGAAAGAGGCAATCAAATGACTGACTGTGCCTTATGAGAACATTAGATAGTATGAGAGCAGTCATAAGTTGATCATATACCCAACATTTTTATCTTGAGGTGTGTATGGTGAAGTTTGGAGAACGTTAGATTTGAATGCATTGAAGTCAGTCTGGAAATAGCAATGGAGTATAAAGTGAGCGGAACTGTCTAAGAGAGTCTTAACTACTGCAATTCAAGCATTAAAGTCATACTGAGGAAGGAGTCCTGAGTTCAAGTTGAAGGATTTAAAAGATGAAGGGAGATGGTTATCTTTTCGAGTATTGCCGCTTTTAACTGATTTTCCTATATTTTCAAGTTTCAAAATTAGGTTTGGTTTTGGTCAGACTGGATGAGTTTCTGTTTTGGCAAGTTTGGCAGTTTCAGTGGTTTGAGTCCTAGTTCAGCAGTTCTTGTTGAAACTTCTAGACAAATCCGAAAAAACATTGATTGAGCATAGGAGGGAAAAAAGACAACAAAAAATCAGTCAAGCTTTGTTAGATATTGTTTTAAATAGTTTAGGTCTGTAGATTCTAATTTTTGGCAATTTCACATTGAAAAAATGAGATCCAATCTCTAGGATAGTGATATATCCGACCATGCATTCACTTTTCCTCTAAATTTTCTCTGGAATCTAATGTTGCAATGCTTCCAATTCTTCTTAAAACTTATAAACCCAGATCTAATCGAAAGAAATGAAGAAATTTAAAAATTAGAATATAACTTAAATTTGTCTCCATAAGTTAATTTGGCTGGAACTCCAAAATGAACCCAGCGTCAAATTGGGATAAACTTATACCATGTTATACTCACCGACCAGCTTTAAAGTGGAAGACCTGGCTGTGCTAGCACCACTGCTCAAGTACTGTACATGTAATGTGATTAAAAGGCATCAAGCCCTTCATCATATGCCTGACATAATTCAGTAACATGCGATATGAGGCAGTAGCAATTTAGAACTCCTATGATTGTTAAATTACTATTGCCATGTGTGCTCTGAGCAGATAGCACATGTATTGTGATTAGAAGTTATCAAGCCCTTCTCATATGCATGACATTATTCAGTGACATGCAATATGAGTAGAAGCAATTGACTCCTATGATCATTAAATTGCTATTGCCATGTGCTCCTTGACCAGATACCAGTTTTGACTTTCCATGCGGCGAAGGCTGTTTCATTGTCCCATAATCTTTCCTTGTTGAGTTCCATTGCATTCAAATCCAACAATATGAAAATGTAAAATATCATCTAAAGTTCACCATATTTATGCAAAGAAAAGCACTCAATTATCAACTCTTTGATGGCTGTAATTGGCGATGTGCCTGTCCAAGGTTTGCAACCACCTGACCTGTCTGAATTTCTTGTGTTGTATGAAGTCCAGGTCAATGGACACCCACAATGCCCTTGAAACAATTTTTAATCTCTTATTGGCAATATATTACTAGTTATAGCCAATTTAATGTATAGCTACCATCAGTGAATGGATTCAAGCCAATGTAGTATATAGGCGGTAAATGGCTTAAAGCCAGCATTTTTTCATGGAATTTGCTGGAAAGCAAGATCTTATTTATCCTTTGATCGGAACAGCATTTGGCTTAAAGCCAATGTAATATGTGGTCAGTAAATGGACTAAAGCAAGCACCTTTGTGTCAAATATTTTGGAAAGCAGGAACTTAGTTAGCTGTAGTTCAACAACATTTAGCATAATTTTGTAATGGATTAGCATATAAACAAATAAAGCAAGAGTTAGATTTATTCCATTTTGTTAATTAATACTGCTACAGGTATTGGTGGAGATGGAAAGAGCGGAGATGGAGGAACCAAGAATTACTTGATGCAGCTTCAGTCAGTGATGATGAGTCTGAAGATATACCGGATGGGGAACTATGCGTCATTTGTCTAATGAGGCAAAGGAGATGTGCTTTTGTTCCTTGTGGACATCGTGTTTGCTGTCCCCGCTGCACGATAGATGTTAAGATTAGTTCATCACCAAAATGTCCTGTATGTCGACAAAGCATTATCTCTTCCATCAGGATTTATGATTCTTGAGGTATATACATTCTTGCTGCCTTGCAATATTTCTGCATATATTTTGTTTCATTGATAGGGTGAATGGGGTGGACGTACTTTGATCATCAATTCTGAGTAAGGATCTCCAAAACTGCTAGGGTATCACGGGTTGGAACTAATTTTAGATCTGACTTTTCACTGTTATCAATCAACACTTGTCGTACCTCTTTTTAGATATAGTAGTCAACATGTCCATTGACTTGACACATATATAAAACAAACTCTCATCATGGTTTGCTGTACCATGTCATACCGGACTTTATGGAGCATACCGTACTATACCAGTAAAGCCGTACCACCCCACTCTGACACTACTGTATCGCACTAAACTGCATATTGACACTATAATAGAATTTTATTGGTATGAGATCTGTTATTGAGACCATGAATCTTGTCATTATATTTTGCTCCAAAGTCAATTTCTCCTTTATTTGTCTCCATTGCACATGCCCTGTCATTGTGAATAAAGAACATAACGTATGGTTTACTTGGTTTACCTTGTATCCTTCCATCACTGGTGAAAGATGAGTGATTTTCCCAAAAATAAAAAAGAGAGAGATCTGATTCCCCATCCCTAGGAATAGGTTTGTTTGCAACATAGGGTAACTCTGTTTCTCCAGACCAGGCAGCAACTTTTACTTGCAACCATAGAAGTAATACCCATGCAAAAATGTAAAATGTCCCTCGCTGAGTAGAACGAAAGGCCCTTGCAGCAGAAATTACTGGAATTCCTATTGTTGCTTTGGTCCCTACCTATCAGGTTTGTGCAGCTTTTCAAATTAAGGTCAGGGGTGTGGATCACTGAAACGTGCGACTTGACATTTTTCTTATTGATGCAATTCTTTTGTTGCTTTTTATGACAGGGATGTAAAACAGTGGAAGATTACAATGCATGATGACCAGATTTTCCGATCCTTGAACTTTCAGATATACAAGATATGCATGCTTGTGGTATATTTGGACACCGTTTCAGTTTAGTTCCTGCTAATCGACTACATGGTTCACCCATTGCCTGGGGTGGTATAGATTTTTACCTGCTGATATAGTCATCTAAAAAAAAAAAAATGCTGGTCTAGTGGGTCTGTATGCGTTGCCGCGATGACGTAAAGTTTGTAAATTGCAAAGATGTTATGAACTGTTTTGTTTGAGTACATTTTAATTGGTTGGTGGCATTGAATATGTGCAAAGGTCGGCTCGTTAGCATTGAATTGCAGTTGGCTCTTTCCATTAATGTTTTGAGACTTTTTCTTTCTTTTTTATTCTTTTTTGAGAGAGATCTTTTTGCATTCTATATATAATCTCTACTCTGATCTGGTCTAATCTAGATTGATCCATGAAATTCAGTATTGATGGTCCATGAGATGTGATTTACTATCTTTAAATTATTCGTATATCGGAAATCGTATAATTTTAAGATCTCGTTAAAATTTTTAATAATTTAAATAATATAAATATTATATATTAACGTATCAAAAAAATATATAATTTTTGATCATTTGATGTATGGGATGGTGGTCTCTGAATTGCAGGATATTTTGTGTAAGCAACTTAATGATGGTAGATCATATTCAATGATATAAATTATTAATATGAGATCCTTATTATCTGATCTAAATCTGATAAGAATTTAGTGAAAAATTATGACAGCTAAGCCCATCTATATGTCCGTGCTATAATTATCAAAGTTGTAATAGGTCACATTGCTTGAGATTCAAGCTTGGGACCTTTGGTTGGTAAGTAGAGATTTAAGGCTACTAGAATAAGCTCTAGTTCATGTGATTCCAAAATGGTTGTTAAAATAATTGACATCATAATTCATAACCATAACTATGCATTCTCATTTGTCAAAAATTGATCATTTTATTAAAAAATAATTGAGATATATCAATTCAATCACCAATGCGGGTTCAAGTTTGCATGGGTGGATCGCCATCCCATCAAGATCAGATTGTAGATATTAATTCATAAGTTTGCATAGGTGGATCGCCATCCCATCAAGATCAGATTGTAGATATTAATTCACGGACGAAATATATCATATTTTATGTTTCTTAATATTCAGTTGCCATATGTGTGAGAGTGATTATAATCTATAGCATCAAAAACTTGGCTTGATATTATACATCAGACCGTAGCTCATGGAAATTCCACTGAAGCTCGTTACAAGGCAGACACTATACACGGGTGCATTACATTTTATTTATCTCGTATCTATCTCGTACCACAAGAAGAGTAGATCAAATTCAGGCGTCCTCCTCGCCAGGATCATATCAAACACAAGGCGGCAGCGAGGGACCACATATCGGGCGGCAGCGATGCCGCGGATCGTGTGAAAAGTTGGCAGCCCCATCTCGGCCGTTACGGTCGTTACACTGGATCTCTCACTGGCGTCCGGTGTGTGGCTTCCACAGGGAGCAGAAGGACACGGGCTGGCCCTTCCACCAGAGCCCCACCGCCGCTTCCGCCGGCCTCATCTCCCAGTTCCCGTCGTACTTCCTTAGCAGTGCCCGCGCCGCCTCCACCGCCTCTTCCCCGAAGCCTTCATCCCAGAACCCTAGTCCCACCATCCTCTCCCGCCACCGTTCCCTCCCCTCCGCCGCCCCCCGTCCCTCCAAAACCCTCGCCGCCTCCCCCTCCACCACCCGCCTCTCCGCGCAGTCCCTCCCCTTGAACGCCGCGCTCGTCGAGTCCAGGAACCTCCACAGCAACTCCGCCCTCCTCCCGAACTCCGCCGGGAAGCTTCCATCGCCATCGCCGGCGCGGCCGCCGTCGACCTCACTCAGGACCACCAGGTCGGGGTTTAGCTCCCTCACCGACTGGAGGAACGCCATCCGGTCATCCGGTCCGCCGTGGCCCATCCGGAACTGGGCGCAGACCACCAGGATCTCGCCGCTGGCGAGGGACAGGGAACGTGGCGCGAGGGAGTCCGCCTGGTCGATCCGGAGGTTAAGGTCGATGGACTTGGCGTAGCGGAGGAGGTGGGAGGAGAAGTCGTACCCCGGCGGCGCCGCGGAGAAGGGCCCTGGCGGGCGGCAGCGCCGGCGACGGTGAGGCGGACGAGGGCCGGGGCGCCTCCCGGGCGGCGGGTCAGCGCCTCGAGGAGCGTCGGCCACTGGACCCCGTGGGAGACGCCGACGTCCACCACGTGGAGGTGGAGGGGCCGCGGTCGCTGGTTGGAGTCTAGGGTTAGGGCTTGGAGGATGGAGGCGTTGGCGAGGGAGTTCGGGAGGGCGAACCAGGGGCTGACGTCGTGGAACTTGATGAGCGCCGACCGGAAGAGCTTCGGCTCCGTCGAAACGAACACGGGGAGTCGTCGGCGAGCCCGCCGCCGCGGGCGGAACGTTCACCGCCGCCGCGATCCTGGTGGAGGAGAGGTGGTGGGTTAGGGTGCGTAGGCCGTAGGCGGCGAGGCGGTGGTTAGCGTCGCCGGACGGGGAGGCGAGCTCATCAAGAACGTATAATAAATGCTGGACTCTCGAGGGGTTGGCCGCCTCGATGGCGGTGGCACAGGGGTTGAGCAAATGCTCGGCCCACCTCACCTCCTTGTTCCCACTGCCGGAATTCCCTCCATTCCCCTTTCCCTGGCCCTTCCTCCCACTCGCCGGCTTCTGGGGATGTCGCCATCTTCCTCAAACTTCCCATTGCCCTCGTTGCTAGCATCAGGCCCGGTTCTCCGCTGGTTTCCGTGAGCTGCAACCTTGTTGGGGTGATTGGACTGGTGGCAGCTTCCGTTCTTGGAGAATTCAGGTTGTGGAAGCGACTGAGTGATGGTGGTGGTAGTGGTGGCGGGGGGACGGCTATGGGGGTGGTGGAGGGGCCGTCTGGAGGAGGTTGGCTTGGTCTTGGTCCTGAGTCCACCATTCGTAGCCGGCAATGGATTCAGTGTTGCTGTAGGGATCATCAAGGAAGAGGGGATGAAGGAGATGGAGTCCTCTAACCAATCTAGGAGGTGGTGGTGGTGGTGGTGGTAGGTTGTTTGGTCCGAGTCTGGTCCTTCCTCAAGGGTCATGGTGATCGAGAGACACAGAGAGAGAGAGTGTGTGTGTATGATATGAAGAGGGTCAGGTTCTTAAAGCTTTTTTGGCTCGGATGGTAAGAAAGACATCGAGGTGAATAAAGGTATTAGACTTGAGAGTGTGTGTGAGAGGGGATGAGATCGCATAGGCTCTCAAATGGAACGGGATCACGGTGGAAAAGAGCGATGGAAAGAGGTTTGATGATTCTGGGCATTGACTTTAGATTTTAAGATTGTTTGTGATAGGGAAAAAGTATGGTCCTGTTTTTGATGTTTATTTATAAAGAATTAGATCAGAATGAAAAGACAAGATAGGAAGATGTGAGAGAGTATTTTTTGGCCAAAGGAGAGAATAAGAATTAGAGGATGGGATTGGAAGCTGAGGGTAGTTTGGGCATTGACTTGAGAGGGAGTGGGAAAGGGGGATCAACACATGGGAGTGCCTTGTTGGTAATTTGGTTGCTTCTGTGATCGCTTAAACAATAGGGAGGAGATGGTAGGAAGGGCGGTGGAATTGATATATTTTATGGCCGTGGTTGGTGTTGTGATTGGAGGTTTGGGTGTGGTTTTTTGTACTCTGCTACAATTTTATTAGGGAGAGTGATGTTGGTTGTTAGTTGGTATGCAAATATATTATTTGTGCTCTGCATTGAATATGTGAATGATTGGGATCCAAATGACAACAGGACAAGATGTATAAGGTTGCATGACAATAATCTATTGGGGTTTCATTGTATCTTCTAAATGCTGCAGACCTTGGCTTATAGAATATCAATATTTTCTGTCAAAAGATGGATGCTGTGCATGTGTAATGTTCTAGTTGGCTATGTGTGAAGATGCATGCTGCTAGCAGTATGTCAGTTCGGAGCCAAAAAAAAAAAAATGTGGTTGATTTTAATTTCAGGGGTCAGCAAGAACACATTATAATGCAATAAAATTGTGAATGGAACTTGTCTCAGCAACAATATTAAAAGAGACATGCTAGTCCTTGTGGGCACCATGCATCACCTAGCATTTAACAGTCCCACCTTGTGTAATCTGGCTTTTAATACCACTAATCTTTTCTGTGTTTCTTTTGTGTCAGGTTATCATCACATCCGGATGAACAATGAAGTTTGAACAGATCTTCGGCATCTTATATATGGAGTAGGCTGCATAACTATAACCATATGCAACAAGCAACACTCAACTATTTAGGCAGTTTTATGAATTATCTCTTTCTCTCAAGCACATTATCCTTGGAGAAAGTGATATTAAATTTATCTAAAATTCAGCATGCATGTTGTATTGGATCTTCCACAATTTGTAGTCCTTTCATTATGAAATCCAATATACACTCATTGGGGACATGGATCTTTGTTAGATGTAAACATACGTCTTCCTAGCTTTCAATGCATGTGCAAGTGGCTGTTCTTACCATTTTCTTTGATCTTCATTGCACATAAACATATCGTCTCAGTCTAACTCTACACTACAGTCTAAGCTGCTAGTTGGCATATAATCTTGTATTTTTAAAATTGATAAACACTAGCAATTGTAGTTCCTTGCTGAAATCTCTGTAGCAATTCATTTTTTTCCCCTTCTTTTCCTGTTAGTTCTACCTGATTTGCTCATCTGGAAAATCAGCTGCATCTTGCGGAGAATTTGTGTCATGAATTCATGCTTGGATCATTTTGTTTCTCTCCATCAACTAGCCTAACACAAGTACATTTAGATGCAGGCTGAAGTGGATAACAGAAATAATCATTACAACATAGAGTACAAAGTAACTTTTAACTTTTCCAAAATATGATGGGTACGCCACCACCATGATTGAGAACCTTTGACCTCTCCAAAGTGGAGAGGGGTGCCAGGCAGCTAAGTTAGGGCTGGTTGGAATATTATTCTTCTTTGTTATGAAACAGTGCTTTGCTAATTTAGAGGATTGCTAATTGTTTTACTGTTTGGGAGTCTCTTTGATATCTATTACATGCAAATATCTTTACTTATTCCATAGATTTTACTTATTCCATAGGTTCAATCCTGGTTCCTGATATCCTTTCAAATAAGAAGTCCTGGAAAGCAGACTGTGAGAAACTTCAATCCCAATTATTACCTAGCAGCATATAGGAGACAAGATAAGACAGGGCTTTGTTCAAAGACAGAGGAAGGGTGAAGAGGAGTCATAGGATGTTACTTGTGGATATAACATCAGCATTGCAATCAGACTATTTTGAAAAGCTTATCACCTGTCAAACAATCTAAGCCTTTACCTATAAAGATTTCTACCAGGTAAATATATTTCATATCCAATATTTTTAGTATCTGGGCTATGCTAAACTCAGCAGAGCTTATCAATAAAGCAGGGCCAGATGTACGGACCCTGACAGGGATGTTGCTCAAAGGATAGAAAGATAAAAGTGGATGACCTATTAAGTGAAGGCTTATATCACATTTTTTCCTTATTCAAACCAGTTTGATTAGGACAACCATGATTAAGGCAGCCACCAACATGCATGTTATTCTAAACATAGAGATGGTATGTAATTATAGTTCGAATAATATCGTACTGTGATTTTCACTAATTTCCTTGTTCATTGTTAGTAAGAATCTTAGCAACATGAGACTTTGGCAAGATAAACCTCAAGTATATAGAATTTATCAGCCTGGCCTATTTGTATAGACAACTTGCTTCATTCAATGATATTTTAAGAGGGTGGGAATGAATGACTCTTAGGAGTCTTAGATCTATCTATTTGAGAAAGATAAACCCAATTGATGAGAAGCTGTTGTGTTAGTGAAAATTGTCAGTATGTGCCTTTTGTTAATTCCCTGTACTTTTAAAGTAGGCTTCAGTCTTTGGAACCACATTGTTAATTTGTCCTTTCTTTCTTGTTACAAACAACTTCCTAAGAAGGAACTGTTTTATTGCCTGTATCATTATCCTCTCTTGTATGTTTCATGATAATAACTCCAGGAAAGTCTTCTGAATCTTAACCATCTTAACCTCCTCAAAGCAAATCAAGTGAAGCCCAGAAACCTTGATTTTTTTTAATAATTTAAAATATTAAATCAACTAGAGAACAAAGGGAGCCAAAAAAGAAACAAGGAGCATATCTAAAGACTATTTTATTTATTCATTTTCATCCTTTTCATGGACAAATATTGTAGTTTTAGTTCTCCTGTTTTCTTAGATTCGATAAGGTGCCATGAAAGAATAAAGAATGAAACAAGTGCCAAATTTTTTAGGAGTTTTCGGCACATAGTGAGGCTATTTCTCATCGGGGATATTTCTCGACCCTTCTTCCACTTTGTTGTTATGTTGCTTTCATCAATGTATCCAAACATTTACTTGCATAATTTTTTATAGTTATACAGCTTAGATAAAGTCTTTCTGGACCGGTCTTGTTTTAGAAATAATATTCCTCCAATCATATGTTTCTCATTGATTTGAAATTCCAATGACCTCTGCTTTGCCAGTTCACTTTCGTTTACCCTGCGTTCATCGTTTAGCAGTGACATCAGCATGTGCCATTAGAATGTGACCTTAATCGCTACTTAATTTTCCTGCCTTGTATCTATAAAATTTGAAGTAACCATCTCATGTTTTAATCTCCTGGAGTGAGTTGCTCAACTTAAAGTCACAATTATAGGGCTATTTTAACTATCCAAAATAATACTTTCTTGACTGCCAACTATCTAATATTGATACGAGGGATCATTGAACAACAATCACAGCTAAAGGATTGAAAATAAACAGTGAAGAGAAGAAGAAAGAAAAATTTTGGCTATAGGCTTCTAATTTAAATTTAATTTTTTGCCTAAAGTTTTGTATGATGTCACGGAAGAAATCATGCATAAAGAAAATAATATACTTCCATAAAAAAATAATATACTTCCGCCACGTCTATTGGTAAGGACTGATTATCTACTTGTGATATCATTTGTTCCTCCTTACCTGCAAAGGTCCTTTTCTGAAATATTTAGCTAGAAGTCCTTTTGACTCCTCAATTAGATACTCTTGTTCAAGGCAGCTTTCTTAAAATATTATGTTATCCTGTCTTATTTTAATAGCTCTTATAAATTTGAAATGCTGATGACCTTTGCTTTCGTTTACTTGGCTCCTTTTGTTCATAGCACTGACATGCACCAGCATTTAGATATGGTGACTTCTGCTTTCTTTTCAATTGCTCTGCATCATAGAAATAAAGAATAAAAGGTTGATGTAACGATCCCATTCTTCCAAATTCTATATTGAGCTATATACGGCAAAAATATCACACAAGTTGGATTATCCTAATCAATCAATGGGGATCTTTGACTACCAGCTTTCTAACCTTTCGTCAAATGATCACAAAATGACAGTCAAACCCATCCTTTCTTATTCGATCGCAGAATAGAAAGAGGATTATTTCCATATGATGTTTCTTGCATCTGTGGTGCCTTATCGCAGGAATTGGTCTAGGCAAGGTTAGCCACCATTTTCAATGAGCTTCTGTAAACTTTTGCAGTAGGATTTCAAATTATCCAGAATGTAAACCAATAAAATGAACTATGTGATTTCATATAGATCATTGCTTACATTTGATCTATTCAAACTGCAGATAAAAATATTACCCAATCAAGCCTCCATATATTATTCTGATCAACCCTTCGGCTTTTTTGCATTTTTTCTTTTTTTCCTTTCAAACATGCCCATGATGAAGTGAAAAACACTAACACGTTGCATGAACTGTTTACATTTTAATGGAGCTCGGTTGTTGTGACTTTGCCTCTCATAGCGTCCTGTATACCACCACTGCTATTATTATTTGTTGATAATGTCGTTTTACGTCAATGTGACACTGATTTAAATGTGCAAAGGTCTCCATCTTGAAATGGCATAAGTTTTGGGGCTTTTGACTCTTAATGTAAATACTAATAAGTGTTTTGCTGACAATGACATAAAGCTGTCCCGAATTTTAAACCCAATCCGTTGGTTTGGAGTATACAGCCGTCTTCTATGGCAAGACGATTCACCTCCACATAAATAAAGGCTAATTTCCTCTCCAGTTGCCTTGTTAAGCAATTTTTGGGCTAATGACATTATTTCGATGTCAACTAAAGACTTCTCAGTAGCAATTTTTCATGCCTTTTTCATTTGATGCTTTCTATCATTGGGATCCCGAGTGTTAACCTGTTTCTTTAGGGTCTCTAGAATTTCTTAGTCCATGGTTGCATAAAATGAGAGCAATGGAGGAGAGGGCAAGAGCCTTGAAGTTCTCAGAGTATTATATATCCCACTTGGTCTAATTGTCTTCCCATGCCGAGCCATAATTTTCATTTTTTAAGGTACTGATATGTTCGTTTCGGCCGTAAACGTTGAAAAAAAAAGAAAAAAAGAAAGAAAGCTCGTGATGGTCAAATAAATGAGCACAAGTTATTCTAACACCTTTCTCACTGGGTGGAATGATTCAATCATTTGACTAGGGTCTGATATAACCTCCAAGGGTAGTTTTCCTGTCTAAGCTGTACTTTGCACGGAGAATCCTACTTTGTTAACATATTTTCATGCTGGTTCATTAGCCCTGCTTGATTTATTCACAAGTTCGGCTGAAATCATTTACTAGTTTTTTGACCTTTAGGGTTAAGGTGCTCTGTCCTGGGCATCCATTGTTTCCAGCACAACATAGGATTTGTTGCGGTTAAGGGCTCGTGACTCAATATGTGAGGTATTATCCGCTCTGGTCTATGGACTTCATGATTTTGTCTTTCTAGATTTCAATCTAAAAGTTGCCTCATATGGGAAGAACGGTCATCTCCTATATAAGTCAGGGCTTTCTTGACTCACAACCAAGGTGAGACTAATGATACCTTTTTTCTGCACCACAACATAAACTCCCAATCAAAAAAGAGTCTATGTACGTATGGAAGGTACCCTCCTTATTTTACCATAACTCTTCTCCAAATAAAGCAGTCTGTGTATGGACGGAAGTGCTTCCTTATTTTTACCACATATTGGTGTACGGACAGGAGGAGCCAACAGTTGTAGAAATGGTCCCCTACCTGGCGCATATTGTTGGGGTCAAGGGCTTATGATATGGTACATGAGATACTATCCATTCTGATCAATAAATTTTATGATTTTATCCTTCTAGATTTCAATCCAAAAATCTTTCTTTTGCTAACTTTCTTATATTATGTATTTTCTTTCTCTTTTGTTTGTCTGAGTGATAAGCAGGTATTCTATAATGTTTTATATTATACTTTGTAATCTTCTGTTCATATATAAAGCGCATCACTTTTCTACCCAAGAAAAAAAAAATGTGCCACGTATTTAACAGGTCAAATATGCAGTCATGAATTTGAAGGCAAGAAATACTTGTAGGTAGTGTTTGGTTGCCCTTATTCCCGATGGAATAATGGTTTATTCCTATTTATTCCCCAAACACTAGATATATTTCTGGTGGGCCTCATAGGTTTAGCTATTTCGATCAACAAGCATTAATTATGCATTAATTGTACCTTATTTCCATCTATTTTGAATAAGCTATTCCATGTTGGACCATGGATAGCTTATTCTAGATCCTTAATGAGAATAATTGCAGCTTATTCTAAGTTAGGGAATAACATTGCCTTATTCCGGTGGGCCTCGCAGATTTCCAACCAAACACTAATATGGGGAATAGCTATTCTAGGAGAATTTGTATTCCAATTTCAGGAATACCAAAATGACTACCAAACACTACCGTAAGGAATTCATCTACAGGTCAGTTTCTCCAGTATTGTATAATTACAGCTTGTGAGATAATCATTAGACGTAAATATTTTACAATAAAATCACGTCACGTAATTAACTCCGGGTCCGATTGCAAAATCTTGAATTTGAATGAGAATATTATTCACAGAGAAAAAATAATATAACAATTGGAGGCCTTTGATCCAGGTGAATTATGCTAATACTAGCACGAAATTATATAAAATAACGATTATGTGCTTGAATTATAAAAATATTTATGAATTATACATATTCATCAAAGAATTAAAAAATATTCTTTCAATTGATGTTCCATAATCTGAATACATAATTGGAAGAATAGAAGATTATGTGAGCTCAGATGTGGCGCTCTCAAGCCTTGGAAATATATAAAAAGAAATCAAGGGGTCAAGAGAGCCAGCCAGCAGAAGGATCAACCAAAGGAGATAGCAGGATCACAGCATCAGAAAGATAGTAGAAGATTCAGCATCTTAGTTGGCTCATTCTGAAACTGGATCGATTAAGTTCAAGGTGAGTCGACTCAGTCTTAGAAGTGTATCGACTATATCTCAAAGGATGTCCAGACAAAATATGGATTTCGAAAACCTATGGCTAGCACGTAGGTGAGTCGACTTAGTTTCAGTTTGAGTCGACTTAATCCCAAGTGAGCCGACTCAGTCTCAATATGAGTCGACTCAGCCTTTGGATAGAAGCTGTATGAGATTTCTATTTGGATCTAGGATTTGGTTTGATCCTAAATAACTTAAGGCCTTGGTAGAGAGATCTTAAAGAGCTAATTCATGGTTTGGATTGGAATTAAGTCCAAGGGGTGAGTACATGGCAAGACATGGGTGTACATGAGCTTAGGGTGTGCAATCACATTAAATTAGCTATTGCGAGTTTTGTTGAGCTTTGGGCTTGACCCTTTTGTACAGGTATATATACATGTAATTAGGTCAAAGATTGTAATTCTGAATTTGAATTGAATATTAAAATAAAGCTCTTTCTCCCAAGAACATCTCCTTCTTCTCTCTCTTTCTCTTGAAACTAGGGCATCATTGATTGCTCTTGATTTGCCTTATTCTTGCTTTCGCATCTAGGTGTTCTTTCTTCGGTTATTGGCTAATTATCAGGTTCCCACATATGGTACTAGATCCTCAACAATTGATATCAGAGCGGGGTTGCGTGGAGGAAGAAGGAAGGTGCTTAGGGTTTCTGCATCCAGAATATGCAGCACCAGATTTTATCCCAAAATTTTTTTTGTCTTCTTCATGGTGATCTCCTGTTTGAGGTGGAGAGATTCTACACATAGAAAAGGTGAAAGAAAAGGTTGGAAGGAAGATCTAGGTCAGATAGATCTTTGGTAAAGGGTTATTTGTTTTTTTTTTTGCAGAAAGGTGTTTAGGATTGCAAATTTTGCTTGATTGTGGTAATGGCTTCAAGTGAATTCAAGGTAGACTTTAAGAAATACGACGGCAAAGAGAACTTTACCCTATGGTAGCAAAGGATAAAAGATTTGTTGGTTCAACAAAGGATCTATAAAGTCTTGATAAGAAAAACCAAAAGGATCAGTGCTGAGGACTGGAAAGAGTTGGAAGAAATTGCTTTTAGCACCATCAGGATGTGTTTGGCTGATCAGGTGTTGCCCCAGGTATGTATAGAAACTACGGTAAAGGGACTCTAGATGAGACTGAAGAACATATACATGGAGAAGAACATGATGAATAAGCTGTGGTTGAAGAAATAGCTGTACAGTCTAAGGATGCCAAAGGAGAAGATCTCGTTGCTCACATTCATCGTTGCTCACATTCAGAGATTTAATCAAGTCTGTTCAGAGGTGATGAGTCTAGATGTGAAGATAGATGAGGAGGATAGAATATTGTTGTTGTGTGTTCTCTTCCAGGATCGTATGATGGTCTCATAATAAACTTAGTTATGAGAAGGAGACCCTAAACTATAAAGAGATTGTTGGAATGCTCAGGTCTAATGAGTAAAGAAAAAGATCTGCAAAGAAAATCCTAACTCTGAGGTTTTGGCTATGAATGAAAGGCAGGAAAGACCAAAGGAGAAGGGTAGGGGTAAATCCAAGGGTAGGTCGAAATCTCAGGATCAGAAAAAAATTTGGAAGTATTTCAAGTGCCATCAAACTGGGCAATTGAAAAAAAATTATCCTTTTTGAAAATCAAAGAAGGAGAAGGCTAGCATGAGTAGTGACACTATATCTGTAAGCAGTGGGAATGATATGCTGGTAGTATCGGATGGATTCACAGAGTGTGATACTGCGTGGACATTGAATTTAGCATGCTCACATCACTACACATCTCATCGGGAGTGGTTTACTACCTACATGAAGATCGATGGAGGAAGTGTAAGCCTTGGTGATGATCACCCTTGTAAGATGGCCAGAGTTGACACTATTAGGGTGAGGATGTATGATGAGATCATTCGTACATTATCAAATGCCAAATATGTGCCGGAGTTGAAGAAGAACTTGATCTCTTTGGGCTACTTGAAGAAGCAAGGATATGCTTTTAGTAGCTAGTTAGGGAGTGGATGCTTGAAGATTACCAAGGGAGTTTTAGTGGTGATGAGGGGAAGAAGACTGAGCGACAATCTCTATGAGATGGAAGGCTCAGTGGTGAATGATAGTGCGGAGGTGCTTGCAGCGGCACAGGAGGAACAACTTATGTATCAGCTGTGACATTATCGGATGGGTTACATGAGTGATCGAGGGCTCACGGAGTTAAGTAAAAGAGGTCTGATCCCAGCTCTAAAGAAGGAGGATAATGATTTGTGTGAGCCATGCATTTTTGGCAAATAGCATAGGGTGAAGTTTGCCAACAGTACTAAGCATAGTGAAGGAGTGCTGGATTTAGTGCACTCAGATGTATAGGGACCGGCTCCAATATCAGCTAAAGGTGGGGCAAAATATTTTGTCACATTTATTGATGACTACTCAAGGAAGGTGTGGCTATATCTGATTAAGAAGAAATCAGAGGTATTTGCCCGATTCAGAGCCTAGAGAGCTGAGATAGAAAAGAAGACAGGAAAACAGGTGAAGTGCCTCAGGCCGGATAATGGAGGAAAATACACAAGCTTGGAGTTCAGAAGATATTGTGAGCAGAATGACATCAAATGCTATTACACAGTAAAGATGATCTCTCAATAGAACGGTGTTGCAGAGAGGATGAATCGGATACTGACAAAGAAGGCACAGAGTTTGAGGTTGCAGATATCACTCCCAAAATCTTTTTGAGGTGATGCAATAACTTTTTCATATTTTCTTATTAATAGATCTCCTCATCGTAAGTTGAATGGAGGTATTTCAGTAGAGGTTTGGAGTAGGAAGAAGGTGGAGCTTGGCCACCTGAGGG
The DNA here is from genome assembly GCA_000441515.1 of Elaeis oleifera. Classification (NCBI taxonomy): domain Eukaryota; kingdom Viridiplantae; phylum Streptophyta; class Magnoliopsida; order Arecales; family Arecaceae; genus Elaeis; species Elaeis oleifera. The sequence continues at coordinate 3,614,065 of KE504633.1, read as the reverse complement.
TTTTCGATTGTCCGGCCTATACACATGTAGAGGCAACTGAAAGAAGCGAGCTGGACCCCAAGTCTCAGAAGATGACATTCATCGAGTATCCATAGAAAGTTAAAGGGTATCTACTATGGGACTCTCAAGCACAGAGGTCAATGATCAGCAGGGACGTTATTTTGATGAGAGGAGCATCTTGAAGAGGTTGGAGAGTACAGGTGGAGTTGAAAAATAAGATGGACAGTGGTGCTTAATCACAGGCCGATAGCAAGCAATCTACTCTCACCTATAGGAGTGTACCTGTTGAGATGGAGTTGGATAAGAGAGGTCTTACTCAGGTGGAGGACCAGCATGGAGAGCCAGCTGTTCAGATGAAGATGCAGGAGGAGCCACGGCATCAGGTAGAAGGAATACACCAATAGGAGTGGCATTGCACAAGCCCCAAATACCATCTGCAAGCCGATCGAGTATGGCATTGATAAGGCCGTTTCATATGCTCTCATCACTATAAATGGAGATTTAGAAACCTATGCAGAGGCCATGGAGAATGCAGACAAGGAGTCATGGATGTAGGCCATGATGGAGGAGATGAAATCACTCAGGAAGAATCAGATATGGCAACTAGTGGATCTACCTAGAGGTGCTTAGCCCATTGGCTCCAAATGGGTGTTCACTAGAAAGGAGATACCTTCAGAGCAAGGTGGAGTCAGATTTAAAGCAAGATTAGTAGCAAAGAGATACTCACAGAGAGAAGGGATAGACTACACAGAAATTTTCTCTCCTATGGTGCGTCATATTTCAATTCGGATGTTGCTATCATTGGTGGTAGAGTAGAATATGGAATTAGAGTAGATAGACGTGAAGACAGCATTCCTATATAAAAGCTTGAAAGAGAAGAACTACATGAGACAGTCTGATGGTCTCATGGAGATGGGACAGGAGGAGGTGTGTCTACGCAAGAGGTCACTGTATGGTTTAAAACAGTCACCTCAACAGTGGTATCATAGGTTTGACACCTTTGTATTGAGCCTTGGTTTCATCAGATGTGAACACGATTGTTGTATCTATGTAAAGGATGTGGATGAGGATTTTTTACTTACTGCTATATGTGGATGATATGCTTATAGCCAGCAGAAGTGTAAAAGCTATTAAAGTGTTGAAGAAAGCATTGTCAGAAGAATTCAAGATGAAGGATCTGGGTCTAGCGAAGAAAATCCTTGGAATGGAGATTTGCAGGGACAAAACAAAGGCTTACTCCATTTATCACAAGGAAGTTACATCCAGAAGGTACTGGAGAGGTCTGGGATGGAGAAAGCCAAACCAGTGGAGACACCATTACCAAGCCATATTTCTCTCTCTAAGCATTAGAGCCCCCAAACAGAAGAATAGAGAGATTATATGAAGAAAGTTCCATATACCAATGCTGTAGGTAGTGTGATGTACACAATGGTGTGCTGTAGACCAGATATAGCACATGCAGTGAGTTGGGTTAGCAGGTATATGGCTAACCTTGGGAAAGAGCACTAGAAGGCATTGAAGTGGATGCTGTGATATCTGTAGGAACTAGGGATCAAGGTTTGGTATTTGGTGGGCAGCTAGGAGGATTAAAAGAGAACTTCAAAGAGTCTTATGAAGGTTTGGGTCCTCTAGAAGGGTTTGTAGATGCAAATTATGCAGGTACTTTGATACAAGAAGGTCTGCCATAGGTTATCTCTTCTATATGTTTGGTGGATCAATTTCTTGGAGATCAATCTTTCAATCTATTATAGCCTTGTCTACCACAAAGACTGAGTACATAGGTATCACAGAGGCTGCAAAGAAAGCACGATGGTTGAGGAGGCTTATTGTTGAGATGGGGGTGGACCAGAGCACAGTTGTACTGCACAGTGATAGTCAGAGTGCTCTGCAGCTGGTACAGAACTTAATCTATTATGCACACACAAAGCATATAGACATGAGGTACCACAAAATCAGAGAGCTAGTGGAGGAAGGTGAAGTGGAGCTGGTGAAGGTCCATACAAAGGAGAACCAGTTACATGCACTCGCAAAGGTACTTCTTCGAGATAATTTTCAGATGGGTGTGGCACGGATGGATTTAAAGGATGAAGCTGAGTTCACAAGGGCTTGGGAGCATCAAGATGGAGATTGTGAGCTCAAGTATGGTACTCCTAAACCTTGAAAACATATGAAAAGATGTCAAGGGGTCAGAGGAGCCAGCCAGTAGAAGGATCAACCAAAGAGGATAGCTGGATCACAGCATCAAAAAATGATAGCAGAAGATTCAGCATTTTAGTCAGCTCATTCTGAGATTGGATCGACTAAATTCAAGGTGAGTCGACTTAGTCTCAGAAGTGAGTTGACTATATCTCAGAGGATGTCCAGACAGAAATGTGGGTTTCGAAAATCTATGGCTGGCACGCAGGTGAGTTGACTCGATTCCAGTTTGAGTCGACTCAATTCCAAATGAGCCGACTCAGTCTCAGTATGAGTCAACTCAATTTTCGGATAGAAGCTGTACAAGATTTCTATTTGGGTCTAGGGTCTGGTTTGATCCTAGATGACTTAAGGCCTTGGTTAGAGAGGTTTTAAGGAGCTAATTCATGGTTTGGACTGGGATTAAGTCCAAGAGATGAGTGCATGGCAAGATATGGGTGTATATGGGTTTGGGGTGTGTAATCACATTGAGTTAGCTATTGAGAGTTTTGTTGAGCTTTGGGCTTGACCCATTTATATAAGTATATATACATGTAATTAGGTCAAAGATTGTAATTCTGAATTTGAATTGAATGTTGAATAAAGCTCTTTCTCTCAAGAACATCTTCTCCTACTTCTCTCTCTTTTTTCGAAGCTAGGGCATCATTGATTGCTCTTGATCTGCCTTGTTCTTGCTTCTGCATCCAGGTATTCTTTCTTTGGTTGCTGGTTAATTACCAAGTTCTCACGCACGGTACTAGATCCTCAATAGATTAAATAATAAATAGAAGAGCTATAGTTCCTTTACTTTATAAGCACCATGATTAGTTAATTTAAGAAATATTTTTTATAAAAAATCTTTATAAAAGAGAGGTTAAGAAATAATTGATCCATAATTTTATTACAATTTATGTTCATTAGAAAAAAAATCTTAAACGAAAGAAATAGAATTTTATGCCTTATGCGAGACATTAAACAATAAAATTAAAGAAGGATGAAAATTCATTTAAATAGAAGAAAAGAATAATGACGATTTAGTTATAGGAATGCAAGAAATCAAATCATATGTATTTTTTAAATTTGAATAAAAATATTCAAAAAATAAAAATATAGATAATTCATTTATAGAAAATTATAGGACCATCTACATAGAGATACCTAAAAAATTTTTGTGCTACTGGCCCCATAAAATTTCTATGCATCCTATTAATTTAAAATAGCTTCCTATACAATTTTACGAGGACACCCTCATATATTAAATTTTTTTCTTCCTATGCTCTAGGAACCCATAGAACTGTTATGCGTCTACTTCTTTTCTTTTAATCCTAACCCTTTCTCACTTACCCATCACCGCTGCTGCTTCCAAATCCTCTTCTACTTCTCCGCTTTCCTTCGACCATTGTGGTTGGCCTTTCTTCATCGGATTTTCTCTACCAATGGCCGTTCCATGGCTGGAGAGGATGAAGGAGAGAGCAGCACAAGCATTCTTATATTTTTTGATCCCAACGTCAGTTTTGGATTTGTTTTCTTTTCTCTTTTTCATCTTTGGAGACAATGCGATGGAGGATGATGTCCCCGTAGTCGACCCTACGATGAGTAGTGAAGGTGCTTTGCACTTTTTTCTGACCCATGTCGGTATTCTCATCTCTGAATGAATCAAGATAAATCTCATTTTCAAGATCTATTATTTCTAACCATCTTCGGATTCTATTACTTATCATTTTTTTCTATTTTTTTCTCTTCATTCCACATCCAACCCTATTCCTCTCTTCATCTTCTCCACCGTCTATATCTATTTTTTCTATTCTCTTCTCTGATCCAACTTTCTCTACAACTCTACCTAACCTAATCCTACATTTATTATTTTTTCTTTTTTATTATTTTTTTTCTCTTTATTTCGATTCAAACCATATTTCTCTCTTCCTCTTTTCGATAGTTTATTTCCATTTTTTTTGGATTCTCTTGTCCAATCCAACCTTTTCTGCATCCCTACCCTAATCCTAACCCGAGCCCCAACCTTAACCCAACCCTAACCCTAACTCGAGCCCCAACCCTAACCCAAACCTCTAACCCTCAGCAGAACCTAACCCTAACCCTAACCAGCCCCCTAGCCTAATCCCAACCCTAGCCGAATAGCTAATTCTAACTGGATCCTCTATCATAACCCTAACCCTAATCGGATCTGCTAACCTATTAGCTGAATGACCTACGATTCATTTGGCGTGCCTGTTAACCAATTTGCATGAATCCGATCGCGATCCATCCCTAAACCCATTAACTCGTGTCTTCTTTCCTCTCTTAATCCATCCACTTCTTCTATTCATCGAACCCTTACCCGATCTGTCAAAATTCATACATATTTTTCTTTCTGTTCATCGGAAGGCTTCACAACAAACCTTTGTTCCTTTCTTTTCTGTTCACTGGAAGCTGTCGAATCTTAACAGCAGCCATGACATTTTTTCTTTTATGTGGATATCGAGGAAGGCTACCATAGTATGGTAACAACCCTTTGTCCCTCTCTTTCCTCACATGATGTTTGTAAATAAAGGAGTAGAAGGCTGCTAAAACATAGACAACAACCCCCTGCATTCCTCATAAGAAATAGAATGTTGTTTCTGATGTCCCGATGAAAGAAAATTTAACTGACGAGGGAATAAAAATTACAAATATTTTGATAAAAGCAAACTTAAAAATAAACAAAAGTCTCTAAACACACCTTCTCTAGCTCTCTTTATTTGATTTTTCTTGTCTGTTGCCACCTTCTTCGATCTTTCTAATCTTTAATGAGTCTGATAAAAAGCTAAAGAAGCAGCAATCAAAAATAGACCCACAAAAAAAAAAACTCCCCACCTCATTTTTTTATTCAGCCATTCTCAGTATTTGAATGATGCTTTGAATCTTCCTGTATATATATAGTCTAAAATACGAAAAGAATTGATAACACAATCTATACTTTGACATCAATGCTTTCTAATTTTTTTTCAAAATCTTCCTAGAGATTTCTTTTCATCCACCCTATTACTCATTTTTTTTTTATTTTTTTTACGTGCACCTCTCTTATGACAAAAATGACATGAAAAACAGAACCACCATACATAGAGCTCCATCTCATTCTTCTCTATGCCTCTCTTATGAGAAAGAATGACATGAAAGAGAAGAGCTAGAGCAGAGCCGAAAGTATACCCATCTAATCCAAATCACTACCTTCTTTTTCAAACGAAACATCATTTTTTTTTTCTATATACTGAATACACGCCATCTATCCCTCATGGATAGCCGACACTTATCGCATCAAAGAGATATAACCTCAACTTTAATATATTGTATATATTTGAAGGTCCTCCAATCAGCTTTCTATTATTTTCAACTGAAAAGAACAGAAAATTTTTGCAGGGTTCTAATATTCTGTCAAGAAATAAATTTCCTCCCTAAACGTTCGCCCATTTCCGCACATGGAAATGAGGAATATTTCTGGGTTGTCTAAAGGAGATTCGTCTGCTTACATGAGCATGAGAAAACAGGGGTAAGTAGGCTAGAAGTCTAGAAAAAAAAATGGTGAGAAGCAGGAATCACAAAAATAAATAAAAAAATTGTGAGCCAACATACTCGACTCACCCAAATGATGCATTGTTTGAGCCATTATCCTCAATATACACATACGATGCATGGCTGAAAATATCTTGATGCATATTGACAAAATGACATTCTGCCAGCATGGTTTGAATATCCCCTTTCCGCATTCCACAATACGTTGCAGTTTGGAGCACTTTAACCCCAAAACCAGAAACCTTGGAAAATTCCCACTAACATCGTTCTCAACACCATGTTCACTGAGGCATGTTATTCAATAAAGCAGCAGTTTGGAGAAGAATGTATTTAAAGAACACCAGTGAAGAAATATATACATCTCATCTATCCAAATTTTGTGGCTAAAGGTTGTTCTCACTCTTTGTAAATGACCCGTGAAGCCTCAGAAACAATGAATTGCTGACAACAAAGATGGAGCTCAAGGCCATCAAGCCTCCTGTGGAACAATTGTCAAGTGTCATTCTTCCTTCTCAATCAATTCAAATACAAATTGCAGGAGATGATTAAAAAAAGGTTTAATATTGACCCATTCTGGCTAGTGCAAGATCCACCACACCAACCCAATACCAAATCAGTATGGTATGGGAGTTCCATACAAGTCTGCAAGTGTATAAATGATGAAATGACTCCAACAACATACCATGTGTTAGTATAAAAGCATACCGTACTGTACTAAATCCATCCCAGTAACGTATCAATCATTGATTTAATGCCGAGACTAAAACTGACTCATCCCTTATTTAATAACTTCTTTGATGCAAACTATTTTAATAAGGGGCCCTGTGTACTTGCCTGAAAGTGATGGAGTCATGGCAAAATCAAATTGCGGAAGCAATACGCCTGCCGCAATAGGGATGGCAACTATATTATATGCTACCGCCCATGCTAAATTCTGGTGAACCTTTGCCATTGTTGCTTGAGCAAGGGATAGAGCATCTACTATCTGCACATGAAGACGGTTCAGAATTTGAATTAAGAACAGTATAGTGGAGCGAAGTTGTTTTTCCAACATGGAATTGCATGATGAAGAGAGAATGACACATGCATTAATTAAAAAATGCATTTACTTTTACATCTATGTTATAAAAATGCTTTGTAGAAGATATTGTTTCAAAGAAAATATAAGTAATATTTCTTACATAAGTAGGTTTTTACTTGTATCCAGATGAGGAAAAGAAGATGAAATCAAGATGAGATTCAGTTATCTCACTAATAACTAACTAAAATAGGAATATCACTCTTCATCAAAGCCATTAGATTATGGAACAAAGGAACAGATAATACCTATTCAAACCAGATATTATCCACGATAGAACACTACATAGAATGAACAGAACATATGGAACCAAATTGACAAAGAGGATGTCTAAGCATCCAATCTCACATAGTAAAATAGGAACCACCAACACTAGCGGACAAGATACATTATCAATCCTTTCACTAAAGTAGCACCAATTGTTTCTTCTTAAGATTGATATATTGCACACATTTTGTTGTGGCTGTTGCAGTAAGGCAAGATGGAAAAATTACTCTTTTCTTTTCCTTTCTTTCCATGGGCGTGGGGAAAAGGAAGGGGACACAGGAATTGGTTGGTTGCTACAGAGATGTTAGGAAGACAGTGCATAAAGTGATAATTTGGCCTTCCTGTAACAACAACATAATTGGTTGTCAAGTCACGAAAGTTAGAAATAATAGCAGACACAACACCTGTCCGAGCCTGTTGCCCAAAAGAATGACAGATGCAGCATCAGATGCAGCATTGTCTTTTGCTTCAATTTGTAAAGCAACTCCCACATCAGCAAGTGCCAAGGATGGTGCATCATTTATCCCATCGCCAACCTTAAATACAAAAGGAGAATATGATTTAGCTAATTTTAGATTATGCTAATATTGCATTCTATACAAAATTATTTAGAAATGCATTAGATGCGCTGTATTTATCCCTCATTAATGACATGATTAAGGGTATCTCAAACTTAAATGCTCATCACCATAGCAACACGATGACCCTCAGTTTGCAAACTTGATATGATGCTTGATTTCTGCTCTGGAGTTAGGCATGCTTTTATATTTTGATGTCCAATGCCAACCATCTTGCCAACACTTGCCACTGCCTCTTCCCTGTCGCCTGATAAAGGACTGTCTTGATTCCCCTTTCTTGCAGCCTTTCAATCCAAAGGAATAGAAGTAAGAATTAGGTCAGACATTTCTAAGTAGAAAATTATGCACTTTGCTAAGATTTTGAAGCCAAGGATCTTGTATAACCTACAAATTTATCTAGAATCGGGAAAATTAAGAGGTACAAAGCAATAAAATTACTAAAATGAAAAGAGCAAGGGTAAAAAAATAAAGCATGGTTGCGAAGGCTGAAGCTGCTAAACATTGATAACAATTCGCTATCAAACAAAGCATCAATTGATATTTGACTATATGGGTCTATTATTTAGAACATATACCTATCCACTGTAGATTTTGCATCGTGACGCAGAATATCAGATATTGCTATAGCACCTATTATGCCTTCTCCTTCACGCCCAACAAAACGATTGAGGTTGAGTGGTCTGATGATGTCCCTGTAGATGACAGGCATGCTATCCGATTTTCTAGATCCGTCAATTCAGCATGTGATGCTTTATTTTGAAAACGCTCATGGACCCAATTCATTGTACCAACAGCAACCAAACAACCATCAATTTCTGCTAAGGTGCCAAAACCAGGCACTGTCAACTGTCCTTTCGTGCTAGGGAGTTCCAAATTTAGTAACTCTGCTTTGGTTATAATAGCCTTTGCAATTGGATGTGATGTTGTTTTCTCTACTGCAGCAGCCAGACACAGGATTTCAGATTCTTCATAAGCCAAAGAAGCAACAGCCATAACAACAGGTTTTCCTTCCGTAAGGGTTCCTGTCTGAAAGTCAAAAGAAATAGGTTGGCAAAGGAGAGTAATAGTTCTTATCAAAAAAAAGGAGAGATACAAAGTAATATTGGAGCAAATCTTGCAATTCTTGGACAACATATCTTTTCCAGTGAAATATAGAAGTGATAAAAAAGAATAGTGGCATTGAGATGAAGGCAATACTTTGTCTAGTGCAACAACATCTATCCCGGCCAGACGCTCCAATACATCACCTCCTCTTATTAGAAGTCCTCTTTTAGCCCCTAGTCATGAGTTGATGCAACAAAAGTAATCTTCAGGGCATAGCACATTCGGAATTGGCCATAAGAAATGATACATCAAAGGTAACACTTATGACCTCAGTTGATGTAGGGGAATCCATTAATTGACCAACAAATTAGATGCATAAGGAAATGTGCATAGATGCATGCTGCATGCATACATACACGAACTTAACAGTCTGTGCAGTGTGACCTGAACTAATATTATATGCTAGAGAATCATGAGGAATCGATATCTCAATAACAACATATTAGAATAAAATGAGTCCACCATCTTTGGTAGAGTGAAACACCAGGTTCTTACAATTGGCAGAAAAATTATTGCATATGTAAATGAATAAAACAGATTAGACACAGTACCTAGAGAGGTGCCTACTAGGATAGCTGTGGGAGTAGCTAAACCCAGTGCACAAGGGCAGGAAACAACCTGAAAAAGTGATAGCCATTAATATAGCAAATGCTAAGAAACAAAAAGTGATGAATATGCATGTAAGTTTCTTTGCATATTATATGAAAGTGCAGAATCATTTGAAAAGAATATTGAAGTAAGAGAATACATAATTTATCAGAACAATTTGGATCAAGTACTTTGGGCTCAAGTGTGAGTTTCACAAGTAGAAACACCTTATCAAATGATATGGACAAAATGTTTATAACTAATGAACAATTTGCACACTTATCAAACATAACGTTAGCAGCCCAACAAGACCAGGAGATTTTTGTGATCTAAAATAGTTTATCGTCAAACTTACTAGTACATCCGTGGAAAGTTTCAAGCTTAACAGGAGTGAGTTCCCATGAGGACCTGCTATGTCATTGAACAACACTTCTGGAAAGATGTGGGACCCAATATAATACCTGTACAAGTGGGTAGGAAACAGAAAACAGTAGTTTAGTTTAGAACAATATGCAACTATTACTCTCACCAAATGCAAAACCACTAAAAGATGAAAAAGTTTTTCCTCCATTGATCCAGATTAAAGTAAAATTGTTCGCTACCTGCTAAAAATGAGGATCTACTTTCGTCTCCTTCATGCTAAGCAGGCTAGAAATTCATGTCATAAATATAACCAAAAGGACCAAACAAATAAGCCTAAAAAATAATGTGCACTGGATGTTCAATTTAGCACTATCCTATTAAGGAATGGGCTACAAGTATATTCCACATATATCTAGATAACTCTACATAAATATGCATTGCACTATGAATTATTCTATGTGGAATATACTTGCACCCACACACACACACACACACACACACATGCAAGATAATTAACCATTGATTGTTTGGATCTAGTTTTCACCATGCACATAGCAGTACTGATGAACATAATTGTGGGGAATTCTCTTATAGTCAAATATGCACATTCACAATTGTGTAGTATGTTCAACTTGGTTCAGATGGCAGAACAACTATAAATGATGCAAAAAGTATAGAACCAAATCTGTAGTTGCGAAAATTATTAGGTATCAGACTAGTGGTCAGATCCTTAAAAAATTTTGTACAATAAATTATGCCTGACGGCTTGTACACCTACCAAATTGCTAATTGAAAACATGCAAAAGGCATGAAAAGTTTCTTGTATGTTTTATAGGTTAAAACCTGGCTGAAAAGCAAAACACACCAGAAAGCAAATGTTGCAGCTGACAATGTCATCACACTGTACACAAAAGGCCCAGCAATTGAATCTGCAAGCCTCTGGATAGGTGCTTCTTGAGCTTGTGCATCCTCAACCTGTGCAAAGGCAACACAACAAGTTCCTTTATATATCAAAAGGAATCCATTATAGCTCTGGGAAAAGGATTATATACCAACCATTTGAATTATTTTTGAAATTGTTGACATAGCACCAGTTGTCGCCGCTTCAATCCTTAGAGGGCCATCCTAGAAACAAATCACTTGGAACAATCTTAGATGCATGAATTATAAAATCAATCTAGCCAGGCAGTCATGGCAGACGAAAATAATGATGCAGGTCATGGTGAGGACCTACTACATTTTCAAATAGATTTCTAATGCTCATCATGATTAATTAAGGAATTAAGTCAAACCAGATCAACCATTTATTCCTAGTTATGTAACATACAAGAGTAAATTAAATAATTTACTTAAACAGTTAAAACCATCCAACAGCTTTTCAAAGAAGAAATATTACAGTATTAGATACTGAAATGTTTCTATGTGGCAACAAGAAGCGGAGTGTCTCGCTAGCTAAAGGTAAAGATCACTACTAGCATTTTGTATCCTGTTTTTCTAACCAACTACTTAGGATCAAACCTTAATCCTTCTCTGCCATTTGCTTCTAATGAACAGCAATCTTTGACATTTAATCAAGCCTGTATTATTCTTTCTGCAAGACGTACAACCATGAAATTTTATACCTATAATTCCCCTTGACCTGCCTAGTCTTGCTTGCATCCCTCTTCTTATTTGTACCTCTATTTTTCAGCATGCATGATCAATTATCAGCATGTAGTCTAAATCTATATCCTCTGAATCTCCAACTCTTCAGCTTCCTTTAAATCCTTTTGCAACCTTATCCTCCCAAATTTTTAACACAGTTATCTCAGCACCCTTATCCCACCATAGTCATCCCAAACACCCACCC
>KE504633.1:3580599-3602497 GCA_000441515.1 Elaeis oleifera | reverse complement strand
CCCACCCCCCCCCCCCCACCCAAAAACAACACACACACACACACAGACAGAAAGGAAGAGAGGGAGGGGGGTGTGTGGGGTAAATCCCTAATGTCTCCCTAGTCATGACAAGCTCAACCTACCTCAACATTCGTAGGGAGTCATTTTGTCAAGTGGAACAATCTTCATATAACAATATTCGATGAGATATTGTTGTGCCATGGAGGGCCTAGGATTGTAAACAAGAAGTAGCTGTTTAAAGCAATTGTGCTGAAATCTCTAACTAATCTAGGTAAGAGCAAACCTTTTCCTCATATATTTGCAAAATACAAGCTTGTAAGTTGTAACGGTATCTCATAAGTGTTCCGAGAACTGGCAATCATGTCATTTGAACAATAAAGTTTGATATTAAAATGACATCCAAATATTTTACTTTTTTTTTTAATTTTGTAAGAGAACAGAACCGCAAGTTTGCTGTCATATCACTATACGCTTCATTGCTAATCCATACAATAACTCCCAGAAGGTAGTACATCATGTTAAGAATGAGCATACCCAATTTACTGTTCCTGCAGAAACATGCAGACCTCTTTCCTTGAAAACAGGAAGAGATTCCCCTGTGAGCATTGATTCATCAACAACACTTCTCCCTCCAAGAACCTTTCCCTGCATGGCAAACAATCCAAATGGTCACAATACACATTTTTGTCATTAACAAATACAACTAAATTGATCAATAAAAGCAAAATGACTGGCATCTAAATAAGACCAGATAGGTTTCCATAAAATCTGGATTGCCAAGGGCATCTGTTGTTTATGTACTTGATCTACTCATTCTAGGAGATGAGACCACAAAAATTGAAGTTTTAAATAGATACACTAGACAAAGGGCTTGGGAATATTTTTGAAGGATCCATTTCCATGTGACCATTGACAAGTAGTAACACTATCACACAATATATTGCACTTGGTGTGCAATGGAAGTACTAGGTCCAGCAAACTCCAATGAGCATTTTATATCAGGATGTTAATATCATATTTCTCTGCTGCAGAACAGGAAACTCCTGCCATTAGTCATTCTTCTAAGAACAAATAAGTAAAACCTTCCAATTATTGAACAACCAAGAAGCCAAAAAAGCACCATGGTTGCATGACATATCACATCATCAATTCTGTAAATGTTCAAGAATATAGCATATGATAAACAATAGACAAGCCCATACTCTGCTTATGATGATATTATACCAAATGGCATATAAAGTAGCAGCAACAATCATGACCAAATTCAAGAGAGGGTGAATGAAAAGTAATATATGTGAAAATGGTGAGAAGATGTGAAAAGGCAGAAGTTGAGGAGTGAAACCTTATCAGAAACAAAAGAATGTGAGAAAAGTGAATTCATATATGATATACCATATCCGCAAAAAAAAACATGGAGAAGTTAAATGCTTTAGCAACATACATCCACTGGAATAGTTTCCCCAGGCAAAACCAATATTGAATCTCCAACACGAACATCATCAACAGGGACTTCAATGCTAATTGCATCTCCATTTAATGCATTATCTGATGAAGGATCCTCTTCAGAGGATGTAATTACTAGTCGTGATTCAGAAGATACCAATGACTGCAGGAAAATGCATTATATTAGACGAAGTCACAAGTAAGTGTATTGAGATATTGTTGAACTATTATTACCATTATTGTGATTAGGTTGCGCTTACAAAATTTTGAAACATATTTCAATGTTGAAATTAAGATATTGCATCAGTACTCAAAATGCTAGCAGATAAAAGATCATCATTAGAAGACTTAATTACTAATTATGAGTAGAGGATAACAGTGATTCCAAGGACATGTGTCGATAGGAAGTTTTGCAAGTGTCACCATTTAGATAATACCGAACCATTGTTATCAATATTACCATTAGTCTGCATTAAAAGAAAGAAGCTTTTTGGGAATTAAAGTTAGATGTTGAATTTGATGAGCTGATTCAGAAAGATTTTGTTTCTTTATTCTTCCCCCCTTGTCATAACTATAAATCTTTGCTCCAATTATATGATCGGCTTGTGAGTTCCTGTTCATCAATCCTTGCAAATAATGAAACTTTCAGTTATGAACTTAGGTGCAGGAATTTTATCATGACCTTCTTGTCCCCAAGCTCTAAATTTTAATTGAATGCTTATACTGTCTCTCAGGTTTGATTCGTCAGCATTATTAAGTTTTTTATAGCCCTTTAACAGAAGATGATGATGATATGTGCAACTGGTGCAACAGGATACATGTTCAGTAACTGACCTTCACTTATTCTCAAATTGCACAATGATCTCAAGTAAACTTGAAAAGGGGATCGGATCCAGCCATGAGATATAAGATGGAATAAATATATTATGAAACAAATTGCTCAAAGGAATATATTATGAAACACAAAACTTACTAAAAGTTCGTTCATGTCACTAGATGCCTTGAGCCTAGCTCGTTCTTCAAGAGAACGTCCCAGAAGTACAAACCAAGAAGCATGATCTGCATGCTACAAACAACTTTCTTGGATGAGAAATATCTTTTTTAAAAAAATAAAAAGCAAGCTTCTGCTTCTGTAAGCAATAAGTCTGAACTGTAATATCTTATTATCTGTACATAATAATTGCCTGTAACTGCTATAAAATGAAATGCATAAAAGCCATGAAATGCCGAACCCAATCCCACAAATAAATCACAGCCAACACCCCATGGAGCCACAATTATATTGTGATCACCACAGAACCTTGGTCACCTTATAAATAACAGTATATGAGCGTCATGCCCCTTTTCAGCTAAAAAATCATGGACATCTTATCACTTGTATCATCTCAATTACATTCAGTCCAATCCAGCCTTCAATATTTTCAATGTATAATCAGTTTATGCATATGCAGAACAACCTTAAACAAGCATAATATCATTCAACAGTTTATATTATCCACCATTTGCCATACATAGACACCATATTGCAATCAAAATATTGCATTGCTTCAGTCACTTTCCACTTCCATATGTGGGTGCCCAATTAAGCGCATCCTCATGCTATCTGGCACCAAAGTTACAATCTAGCTTAGGTAATACCAGTAGGAAGCAAGAAACATCAAAATTGGAAAGGAAGCATCATGACTAAATACTATACGATTGTACGCCTACCTTTAAATGATACTCTAGATTTGTTGCCTTCTACTTCATATAAGTACGTAGCTCTTAACCAAAGACATTAAATTTTCAATTTCATTTGGCATCAGTCTGATAGGTCCCTCACTTCCTTACCTACCATCAGTGGGTAGCACGTGGATTTCAAGTTTCCCAGTCTCATTGGGACAGGCAGGAGAAGGGAAGTGATGCTAAAGCTGTGACTGATGTGTATATCAACGGTATTGTTTTGGATGCATTTAAGTTCATGTAATGAGTCTAATTGTCCCCATTAATGGACTACACTTCATTTTTTTCTTCCACAAAAAAAAAAGGCCTCTTTAAGTGTAGTCACATAAATATCAAGAATGGAACTTCTGATGCAGTCAATTTGCACCAGATCATTCATATGAAAGTCAAACCCATTATCAGATAAGGTTATAACAAATCAAAATAAAACAACAAACCTATCATCAGATAAGGTTATAATAAATCAAAATAAAACAACTCACCGGTTCCTCAAAAAAAGAAGCTTCCCATTCAAGTCCAGGATTCAATAGTGAAACCTGCATAAGTAAAAATATAGAGGAACCAGTAGATTGAGCATGCTTAAAAATGGAGAAAGGGGGTTTTACTAATAAGAAACACCCATCCTGCAACAAACTCATAAAATCTAGTCAGCTATGAAAAGTACACTTACTGCACTAAGAAGGAAAGCAGCAATAGAGCCAAATCCCACAAGAGAATTCATATTTGGTGACCCCTTTGCAAATGCTCTAAAACCATCGAAAAGTAAATCTGCATAGCAAATTTGAAATGTCTTAGGCAATCAAATTGATAGTCATGTTTGTCATACAAATGTATGGTCTACAATTCTCTTACAGTACACTAGAGCATGTAGAAATAACAAAGTGGCAATAAGTTATCTATGCCATAATAGAGCACAAAAATTAGAACCTTTATGATTGTGATATAGTTTCGATTTTGATTCCCTTTCTTAACTCTTTACAGTGACCATTAAATTATATAATATAGGATTTCCTTTGGTTTCGACAGTCCTGATCCTAGACCTAGATGAAGAACTGAAGCATCTCGAGCAAGCCACCAGTCCAATTTCCATATTCATGTAAAATTAAGATTGTTTTTTTATATGAATGCCAAGGTGTAAATGAAGAAGTGAACAACATTCTGCAATGCTGGCACCTAGGAGGATTAAACTATGGATTCAGATCAGTTTTTAACAATCTTTGCATCATCCTAACCAGAACTCGGGTATCACTGGCTCATAACTAGGCCATTTATTCCTGAACATCATCATGGAAACATCAAATATCCTTTTTATATAACAAGACATTAAAGAGATGATCTTATGAAAGAAGCAGCTAATAAGGGTATTATCTCCATAAAAATTAGCTGCAATATGATTCTGTATACTTGCTGGACCAAATAATAAAAAAGCATGTTAGTAAGAGACCCTAACATGTAAGACTTTCAAAACCTCTGCAAAAACACACAATTTTTTTTACAATTGTTTACAAGATCTGTTTTAAGGCCACTTACAATACAACCCAATGCTATGAAACCCAGGCAATCCATGGTTGTTGCTCCTAATCTATACATGCGCATCATTGAAGTCTACTCATGTCATTCATGTATTCATTATTAGCCTTAAAGTGAACATCAATAAAGCACCCAGAAGCATAACTAAATACAGTTTGTGCTGTCCTGCCGATCAAGCATTTGAGTTGACCAATGAAAAGGTCAGCTTCTGCCATTGGTTGCCCTTACCATAGTCCTCTATTTCCAACACCTTTATAATATTAATATGAATAAGTTTCTCCAATAACACTATCATGTTAGAACTTTATAACTTATAATTCGTTATTTCTTCAGGGATTCATAATTTCAAATTATTTCACATTTTCTGATTTCTTAAAGGGATGTCTCAAAGACACATCTCTTCGTGTATGGTGGCTATTCAAAGGGTATTATCCTAAGAGATGCCTCTAATTTTCTTAAGACTTTTCTTTATAAAAGGGTGTGTCTCTTTATTAAAGAAATGCTTCTAAAGCATCATGTCTCCTGCCTTGCATCGTTTGGAAACATATAGAGGAACTTGTAGTGTACATCGGTGGATCGAAAGAGACGAGAAATAGTGATGAATCCCTCTTATTAATATTCCCCATCTTCAAAGTTCTACCTTATGTTATTCCTTCAGCTTTTGGGCTTAGACTAGTTTGGTTTCACCCTAAATCATCATGTTGGAGCGCACCTGAGGGCAACCATGAAGCAGTTTGACGCATCTTGGGAGTAGATCATTGCAAAATTGTTTGGACTAGAGCAAGATAAAATCAACACTAATGAGAGTTGTCACTATAATGTACCTCAAATAAAGTTAGATTTTCTTACTTATTTTCATTTATACTTTCTTTCAGTATATTTTATACCATGGTTTCAAATCCCTGTGGAACATCCCTTGGAATGCTAGGATGAGGTTAAGGCTGGCAATTTTCGACACGACCCATTGACACGGACACGACATAACACGTACTTAGGCAGGTTCGGTTTGGAATAAATGGGTTTAGGTCATAAATGGGTTGACCCATTTATGACATGACAAATTCGTGTCTTAAGCGGGTTGACCCGCATAACCCGTTTTGACCCATTTAACTAAACTGGTTAAAATAGGTTAACAGGTTACACAGATTAAAATAGGCTAAAACAAGTTAAATAGGTTAAAACAGGTTAACAGGTCCTCTTAAACGGATCGTTAGGTGGGTTCTGAGATGGGTCGTGTACCCATTTGACTCGTCAACATGATTATTAATCATGTTAGATGGGTCATATCATGTCAACCCATGTATATTCGTATCGTGTTCGTGTTTCACAGATCGATCGGTTTAATTAAATGGGTCGTATTCGGGTTGAGCTAACCTGTGTTATACTTTCAAGTCGACACGACCCGTGAACACGAATTGCCAGCCCTAGATGAGGTACCATCTCACATGTGAGATAGAACTCCCTCTATCACCCTAGCATCTCAATCGGTGCATCCTATGGCATCCCCTTCCTATGTGTCAGGATAGGGTGGGACTACCGGAGCTTAGCATTCCACCAAAAAAAAACTGAGATGGCCTTGTCTGATGAGATCTAAAACTTGTTTATGCTATATAATTATTCTATTTTTATAATAGCAAACAAGAATTTTATACCTATTTTAGAGTAGATTTATGCAACCACGTTTACATATTCACATTTAAGTCATATATCTTTGTATGGTCTGTAGTTTAAGAGGAGATGAGATTTGTAACTATTATTAATGGTTAATCTCTCTTGTATGTTATTTTGTGAGGGTCACTATTCAGGACACATTTTAAAAGTCCTTTCACAGATTTCATAGGAAGTCACAACTATTCTGATAAATCTCTTTGTGCAGAATATTTTGAAGCTATCATGCAGAGTCATTCTATCAATTGGTCTCTTCGCAAAGAAAGCCTAAAAGCATCAATTATTTGCGAGTTTTCACTTTCTTCATAAGGATATTCTTTTCAAACAAAAATTGATTGTCTTGATGTCTTAAGATATCAGCAGATCTGTTTGGAGTATTTAGGAGAATTTATCTCCATATAGGAGAAATGTTGGCTAGCAAACATTTCCTACCTACACCTTTTGGAATGGGAACTTTAGGATGACTAGCAATTCTTTTAGATCACATAGTCACTAATTTTATTTTAGGATTAGAAATCATTTTCTAATTTTATGCCTCCCACCTATTATTTTAGAAGTGGAAATCAAATTCTAAAATTATTCAAATAATTTTTTATTTTTTATTAGTGAGATTTGAACCTTGGTCCATAGTATAAATATTCAATACCTATACTAAATTAATGATTTTATTAACTTTATATTCAAAATTATTTAGATTTCAGTTCATCTAATATGATGATTAAGTCATGATTTAGGACTGATCATCATGATTATGAAATAAGTCTAACAAGACAATTATGTTACGGAGAAAAGTTTATGCAAGTCATAGAAACTTGATTGTATCATTCTGAATATCTTCATGTCTTATTATCTTGAACTAGGAAGAGAACATGCATAATTCAATGTAATGTCATCATGAACATGCACATGTATAATTATAAAAATTATTTATTTATTAGTGCATATGCTAGTCATTGTTGAACACTTTGATTGCATAATTTTCTTAAGTGATTTATCTAATATCAACTGTTACTTACTATTATGAAAAGATACCTATTTGATCATACAGAATGTTGTATACCAAGTCAGTAGTTCTAATTTAGAATCTTGCAAGATGGCAAAATTGATATTTGGACTTGTATACAAGCCAAATATAATAAAGTAGGGAGTAAAGTCCGTTAAATGATCACCCAACAATGGCAAGAATGTAGATTCCATAACAATGGTCCAAAGAGTAATAAAAAGTTGTTTAATGGGTGACTAAAGCAGCACCGAGTGATTCAAAGTGTATTACTCCTTGGTCCCACTTTGATAACAGTGTTCCATAGATGCAATAGGAAGAGGAAGGACATTGATCCTGAATGAGTTCTTTGCCAAATTAAGCAGGGTATTCATCTGTTGCATAATAACCTTGAAAACTTGCCGATATGAGAATGGTTGCAAAGCTGCCAACTATGAGATTGGCCTGTCAAGTACTCATGAATCCAAGATAATAGTGCAAGACTATAATGTGCTAACCTGAATGAACCCGACGAATTCTATATCATGAGTAAATCATTTGAAATGTATATCAAAGAGCCTATTTCAAGACTATATTCACTACAAACTTGGCATATGAAGCATGACATCACTTAGTAAAGGTTCAAACTTGCACATACCTCTATCTTTTGCATGGCATTCATAGCCCAAATGCATTGTTTAAGAATTTACATAATTATGTGAATTTTAAATCAAGTGGAGGGTTGTTGGAATTTAATAATTCATGATTTTCTTTTAGTATCTCAAAATTTGAAGTTATTGATTGCTTGGCTTGAAAGAAACAATGGAATTTTTTGAGGAAATAAGAATATGCTATGCTTGTGAGGCATGGAGGTTGGTAGCTGGTCTTGAGTTGGGTTTTAGTTCTTAAGGAGGAAAGAGATGTTGAAGGCCTTAAGGACTTACCAAAGAGCTTGAAATCACCTGATAACTATTCCCGCCCTGCCCCCATTTCCAATCCCCTAGCTCTCTTGATGTTTTTCTTCTTGTTTATATTTCATATTCTATTTCCTCTTTTCTTTCTCTTTTCCCAATTATAGGGTGTATGTTCCTTTTTCATTAGCTTAATGAAATTTGATGGATGATCATATTCTTTAAAAAAGTTATTTATAATTGTTAACTTCTTACAGGGATGTCTCAAAGAGACATATCTCTATTTCTATGGTGGTCATTCATAGGGCAATACTAAGACATGTCCCGGATCTTCTAAAGGCTACTCTTCATGACAAAGTGTGTCCTTCCACTAAAGAGATGCTTTTAGAACATCATGTCTCTTGGCTTGCACCATTTGGAAGCTTATAAATAGAGATTCACAAGGTAGCACCAGCATATATCTGTTTGAAAAGATATCAGGAGATTGTAAGAAACCCTACTATTTAAATTCCCCATTATAATAACTCTCTATTTTATCTTATTCCCTTTGCATTTGGACCTAGACTAGGTTAGATTCCCCCATTGAATTGCCTTAACTCTTATTGGTGTGCACTTTAACGATCATGAAGCAACTTGATGTATCTTGGAAGTTGAAACTTGATCATGATGAAATTGTTAAACCGGGACGGGGTGAAATCTACTCTAAAGAAAGTGCTTACCATGACATGCATCGAAAAAGCTTATGTTTTCTAACTTACTTTTATTTATACTTTCTTATTTCGACATATTCGTACTATATAATTATTTATTTTATGTGACAGCAAACATAAACATTTCCAACATATTGTTATCACCCAACTCCCACAACAACTTGAGAAAAGAGGCCAAGCCCATCTTAAATGGCTCTCTATCATAATCTTCATTTTGTTTTACAAACCCACTAAGGTGATCATGGTAACTTCTGTTCAAGCATCTACATAACCATCCACACAACAATCTACCATTATTCTCACCCAGCTTCCACAAGGACTCAAGATCAAGTCCACTTTCTGAATTTCTCAACTGCAACCCTCACTTTAAGCTCTTACAACTGGCACTTTGTTTACAAAGTTATCACTTTTTAGTATTCTACATACTTATCTGCATGCCTGTTATGATGCTTCAATATTTTGCAGCCATTGCAATAAGCATTAAGAACTATCATACAGAGTATATAAAACTTAGGGGCAGAAAATTTGCAGTTGGCCACACAGGTAAAATCAGAGTCTAACTCAGGATATTGTTCAGGATTAGTAATAAGGTTGATTAAGGAATTGGTTATCAGCTATAGTTTTTCGATGCAAGTAGCTATAAAATTTGATATGGTAGCCCAATTTTGCAATGAAATAATACAGCAAGCTGCAACTTCCAATTTGTCTGTTGAGTAGCCTGCATGCCATCAATCAAGATTCAACATATGGCAAGGTAATATGGATTAGTGAGAAAAATACATCGGCCTTCCTCAGGAAAATCTGAATCCTGTGGAAGTTAGATGTTGCTTATAAAGCTTACCACACAGTCTACCTCATTTGATATTATACCCTGCTAATAATGTAAATTGGTTTCTGCGAGACGGATTAGCCCAGTATGTAACAAGCAATGCAATGCAAGCCACTCTGTTTACCATTCAGTTCACCATCCAACATGAAAGGAGGGAAGAATTGGTGCAATACATGGGGTGGTGGGGCCTGTTATCAAGTGCCAGGTCATACAGTTAACTAAAAAGTGAACACTGTCACAGCATAAAAATTTTGATTTAGCATTACCTGGTAATCCATAAATGGACTCTTCTCATTGAATAAACCTAATCTCTCTCTATCTCTCTCTAAACATTTTTTGAGATAGAGAAGAGATAAGAGGAGTGCAAACACCAAAAAGCAAGTACCATTATCAATCTCTAATATAATTACATGGGTAAAATCTTAACAAACATATTATCATACCATTGAATTATTAATTTGTCCTTGAAATTCATTATTTTTATTTCTAGCCATATTATATATTGTAGATCATGATCAATGAAACCAACTTTAAAGGCCCTTTATCACCTTCCATTTGGAGCCAAATGCTCCAACATCTCTCTCTCTCTCTCTGTCTGTGTGTGTGTGTGTGTGATGTTCTCGAATATAATTATAAAATTGCTAAATTTACCTCTACCAGGTCCCAGCAAAGAGACCATGGCGGTACCACATTTGAAATATGAATTGTGCAATATCTCCCACAAGGACCCTGCATCAGCCAACAATAAAATAAAGAATGAATTATTTATCAAATATTATTAATCCAGAGCCCATTCAATCATTATTTTTAAAGATGTCCCATAAACAATAGATCAAACATTCCTGATCCCTATTCGATTAAATTCTCCAAAATTGGATAAGGAGTAACTTTTAGTTGTTCACAAACATCAAAGATTTCGTATCTTGCGATAAAGGTCCAGGAAGTCTTACCATGAGCGACATGAATTCCGAGAGAATGCAAGATATGAGAGGCATGGGATCCACAGCAAAGAGCCACCAGCGTCCAGGCAAAAGCGACGCGATTGCGGTTCCTCACAAGCAATTCCTCCTTCCTCTCCACCATCTCCCTCCACTTCCTTACGTTCTCCCCACCCCCATCCCCGACCTCCGCCTCTTCGCCGGGAACCCGCACTCCGTCAGCCGCCCGGCGAGCTCCTCCGCGACCCTGCCCGCATCCCCGTCCTCCAATCCACCTGGTCCGAGGCGGACTGCCGCGGTCTCCGTCAGCATGTTAACCACCGCCGACTCGACCCTGCCGTCGGCGGAAAGGATCGAGCGGACCCGGGCGGCGCAGGCGCCGCACATCATCCCGCCGACATCGAGGAGAACCGACGAGCTCTTCGCCGCCTCCTGCTGGGGCTCCCGGCCGGGACGCCGATATCAACGGCGTTCGCGCGGAGAAGGCGCAGGGATTCGGACCTGGACAAGCGGTGGAGGCCGCGGAGGGACGGTGGGTGAAGAAAGGGGACGGGTTTCGAATTGCTCTGGCGGAACCGAGGTGGATCTTGGGGTCAGCATTGGGGTTAGGGTTCAGGGAGAGGGCGACTCGGAGGAGAGCGGTCGCCATTGGAGAGAGAAGAGAGATAGCTTCTTCCTTCCCGGCCTCTGGACTTCCGTGGTGGGCTTCTAAACGATGGCGGTAGAGAGAAGTAACACCAGGTCGTGAAACCCATTTTTAAGACCATCCGACCAAGCATCACGTTTTTTGAGTGACACGTGGGAAGGTGAGTAGACTCGTGGGATTGTGGGTTTATTTTGGGGAAGACGATCGTTGGACCTCGACCACATTTTCCTCGAGCTGTACCGTCTGAAAATTAGAAGCTGAAGTTTTGTGACCGCTGGAATTGGGACCCCCCACAATTCATCGCCGTATCATATGATTATGGGGCGGTGACACAAGGGTGGCTTACTATAGGTGACGGGACACAGTGGGTGGTTGGGATGGATGAGGAACTTGCAAGAAAATGCGTTTTGTGGCCAAGAAGAGTCCACGCACGTCATCGTTATGTTTGTTTTGGTAAACTACACGTGATCGTTATTATTCAGACTTTTGTGAGTGGAGAAGAGAACGGAGAATGGATCACCGATAGCGAGTTTTGTCACGTCTGAAAATAAATATTTTTTTATCTGCTGCGAGGCAGGCCTTGAGATGGAGGTTAAGACGCACGAGCTTATGCTGGGCATTCGCCCCCCCGACTCCAGTTCTCGTGGCTCGAGCGTCATTATTAAAAGAACTAGCTTAGGACCCATATTATTTTGTAAATTAAAATTAAATATAATATAAAAATAACATAAATGATATTAAATACTTTAATAAAATATAAATCACATCATTTAAATTAAAATTCAACATAATAAAAAGACATCATAGATTATATTAAATATTTAAAATGAAAATATAAAAATTGATTATTTAAACAATATGATAGTAAGAAGTAATATAATATTTTTTATCTTTTGTTGATAGAAAAATTATTTTTAAATTAATATTTTTAGCATCAGTTATTTCAGATTTTCATCGTTAAGCAGAGCATGACCATCTATTTGTATTTCATGCATGTTTCTTTCTTCATACACATATCAACAATAAAATTTTATCCCCATATATTTCAATCTGTAAAAAAAATTTATTTATCAATTATTAGAATAAAATATATAAATATAATCATCCATATGTAAAAAAATTAAATACATCGCTTACAAAGAATTTTTCTTAATTTTTTTTATCTTCTAATTCGTTGAAAAAAAGCAACCCATTATATTTTACTCACAAATATAGATAAACTTTGATACCTATAACTGAAAGTCTGATTATATTATATTTGTCCACAGATCACCTTGAATTTTCGATATGTTTTTTAAAATTTCATAATTTAAAAGCATTGGGTTCACGTAAAGAAAAAATGTTCCGCTTAGATATAGTCTTAAAAATTTATGAGAAGTCCTATAAAATGGAAACCGCACATTCTATCAATGCTTTCTATCACATCCTAGTTTACTCAAACTAAAAGGCAGAATTTTTTTTCTCCAGAGGTTTCTTTCGTTATCCTCCTCCACACCTACGATCACCACCCTTTCAACAGAAACCTTTTCGATCTCCGTGCTCTCCTTCGCCACAAAGAAAATGGATCTTTGTTGGATTTTGGAAAGATTTAGCAAGATCCACGCTAAAAAGCAACAGATTTAGTCCAAAAACCGATCAAGATCACTCTTCCCTGACTTCTTTAGCCAAATCTTCTTGTTCCTCTGCAAAATGGAAAAAAAGCGAATACCTTAACATGGCAGAGACATGAAAGCAAAAAAGAGGGGAAGGGGGGAGAAAGAAATCCACAGCTAAAATCTACCAAAATAACATAAAAAAATCAAAAGAAAAAAAAAGTTTTGAGGTATCTTTTTTTTAAAAGAATATCGAAAACCTTAAAAACTTCAAAAAAATTTAAAGAAATAGAAAAATATCGATCCTGGATAACATTTATGCTAGCTTCTAACAATTTGTATCTTTTTTTATCCATATGAAGAAGAAATTCTTTCCATCCTTGCCACCCCAAATCAACCTTTTCCCTCTACCTACCCATAAGAGTAGCCGGATCTAATCAACATCCAATAAAAAATTTCGAAAAACTTGATCTCCACCGAATCTCCACCAGCTTCGCTCCCTCAAAATACCTCTGTTGGATCGCAAAGCCAAGACGGAGAAGAATGAGAAAACGGATAGCGCACCACATTCTCTCTCTTCACAACCAACAATTCCCACCACCCTCTCTCCTATTCTCTCTGTACGCCTCGATGAAGGTAGAACTATAAAGGAAAAAAAAATAGAGAGGGACACGTTTCTTGCGCTGGACCCTGCCACGCACCCTTGGCGCAGGATCTTCATCCTAGCGATCGTCGGCCAAGTGGTCCGCCACATGCTCGCTAGCCACGTTGACTGCTGCAACACCCTCCAGCAGCTTGAGTGTGTCGGCCCCCACTTCCCCCACCATGAAGGTATCCTCGCTTCGCCTCTTTCCCACCCCTTCTTCCATCCTCCCTCGCTTAAACCCTAACCCCTTTCTCCTTCCAATCTTTATCCACTAGTTTACCCACCTCGGCCTCCACTGCTCCATAGGCGGTGTCCTTGCTCTTGCTCTCTCACGCGAGCTCAGCCCGTTATCACCACTGTCGTCGTCACTGATCGCATTGGCTCCACTTTCGCCATCGAGCTAGGTACCATGCAAGTCTCCAAGTAGACCGACACCCTCCATGTCCTCGGCACCCACCCTATCGACTACATCATCACCTCCTTAATTCCTCAGCATCCATGGTGGAGACAGCTTCCTTCTCCTCTCGTGAGAGCGATAAAGAAAGAAATGCACTCTGGAGACCCGTATCATCATGTGGCACAAAATCTCTTATCCACGTGTCAATAGAGACCACCAATGCAGTTGCTTCATTTAATGTATATATATATATATATGATTTTTGCAGACAAAATTTGGAAGAGCCATCCACGTAACAGACCTTAGTGCAGACGTCTACTAGCATATATGACGGTATATATCTATGCGAATTTACTTTTATATATAAATTTTATGCATTTGTTTGCATACAAGGTTAAGCAAATAACCAAAATCCAAAGAAATCCATCTAATTCAATCCAATAAACATCGATTTCAACCGGTTGAAAGACATAAATCAAAAAAATCAGATTAAGATTTGTAAAAAATCGATTATTTACGGTTGTATTCAATTTCTACACTTTTAATCCGTATGAAATCGAACTCAACCAATGTAGTATTTCGTAAACTTATTTTCATTTTGGGACGGCGTCATTTAGACTTCAATACTTCATTCTAAAAAATATCGTATCAGCTATTTAAATTTATGAGAATATTAATATTGAATTATTGATGAAATATATCAATTTGAGATAAGAGATAATTCTAAAGTGAAAGTTTTCAGATGCAGTTGCTTTTAAATGAGTATATCTTTCCTTATTTGTATAGATTCAAAATAATCTTAAAATTTCTAACTTATAAGGTTTAAACCTTTTACATTAAATTGATAAAAAAATAATAAGCTTAAGTGGGCTAATATTGGATTTAAAATCAATATTGGATCAATATTGAAGTCTAAACTGACACAAACCATTCAAACGCACTACAAAATGTTCACTTCGGTTTCAAACAGTTTATACATGATAAACGATCGATAGCAGATTGAATTTTTTTCAATCTGATTAAGTTCAATCGGATAAAATTTTCTCTCAATACGATCGAATCCGATTCATGCTCAGCCCTATCTACAAGTTAGGTTCACACCAGTTCGTTTGTTTGCAGGTGGCGTCACATGTTAATGTTAGTGCGAACTTTTGGTGTATACGCCTATAAATATATTTGTATGCATACTATTTTCGCTTATTTGCTTATGCGGTTCTCTGCACATGAACTTCATATAGCCATCAATTCATTACCATTTTGAGAGCAAGGAACACAATTGTAAAAGCTAGATCCATCACTAACCATCAAAAAACCAACCCATCTAAACAAACGGCAAAGCCATTCTCCCAACGTTATTCTTCCTCTCTTCCCATCGAAACCTCCATGGACCCACCATGGCACCTCCTCCTTCCTCCGACCAATTGTCTAGTTCCCTCCACCTTTGGCCACATCTCAAAGCTATTCCTCCTTGGTCACACAGCTCCCAACTATACTCTGAACTCCTTTGTCGAGTCCCAATTCAATTAAGATGTCATTTTAATTGATTATTAATTTTAATGACTTTAAGATCTTATTCCTAATATTATTTTATTTAATTAGTTCTTTCTAAAGATTAGTAGAGCTTGTGTTCTAATAGATTTTTGATTTGTGAGTTTAAATAGGAGCCAAACTTCTATCAATATGATGCTCAATTTAAAAGGACTTTTGGTGTCTCTTTGGTGTGTAGAGAATGGTGTGAAAGATGATGGAAAAGATATGTAAAAAAAGAGAGAAGAGATTATTTGTATATGTAAGATGGTTTTGTAAAATGCTTTTGTAAAGTTTTGATCTTTATTTTCTTTGAAAAATTTGCTTTCCTCCCCAACTTTTTCTTCTTCTATAATTAATTCCTTTTTGCGATTCTCTACAAATATTTATGGTTTAGTGTTTATTTTAGATCTTGGATCGGCACAGTCAATCCACTTCATATAGGATGGCATTCTTTATAGTATCTGAGCTAAGGTCCTCAGATTGGTGGCATACCTGTTTGTGGATCTATATAGTATCAAAGCTAAGGATTTGAGATTCATCGCTTGTCTGTTTGTGGCTCTATAAAATATTGAAATTAGATTTCGAGATCAATGGTCTGTGTGTTTGTGGCTCTATATGGTATTAAAACTATTAGTTTCGAGATTGATGATTTATGCATTCGTAATTCGGTGTAGTTAAAGAACATCTAATAATTGTTTTGCGGTGATGCAAGTGTATAGACTTTTGTTTGGTGATTCAAGATGTGAATCATCATAGCCGATGCTATTATTGTTTCTATCAATGGATGTAGTTGTGAGATGTCTGATCTTATCAATATCAATAAACTATTTTTAGTACTACTATTTCTCTTCGTAAGTTGAATAACACATGTTATACTTATTGAAAAGGTCTTATGAAATATTATTTGACAGACCAAGATTTATGGGACATTTTGGGTGAGTCAAAGATGATGCCAATATATGCGTTTACAAGAAAAGTAAATTTAAAATTTAGAAACGTTATATGAATTCTTCAAATTTTAGTTGATAATCTTTTTTTCATATTCAGAATGTAAAAGAGCCGAAAAAGTTTGGGATATTATTACAACTATCCATTCAAATTTTGGTAATGTAAGAAATCACAAACAAAAATTATCTGAAGAATAGATTTTAATTTCAAACTTCTCTAAAAATCTAAAGAAGAACAAAATTGATTTAAAGATGAAGATTTGAAATAGGGGGAGCTTGATCAATTAGAGACTGAGTCAATTTTTGAAGATTTAGATTGTGACAAGATTGATCAACTTGAGGATCAATCAAGTCCAGAAGAAATTTCTGAGCAAGAAAATCTTAATTAAGTAGATGCTGCATTAGAAAAGATCATGATTGAAGAATCTGTTAATTTTGAAATTGCTCAGAAAATACCTACTGCATATGCAATATCAGGTCTTGTATAGACCTGCGCATACATCAAGCTTTCCACTGCAGATGCATATAAGATATTCTTCATTTGCTCCTTTTTCAATTCATTTTGCGGATATTAATTCTGACTGAATTGATCACTCTTTATAATGGGTGCAACTGTAGGAGTACGATCTGACATTTTAAATCTTTTCACTATAGGTCTTTTGAGATAAACTTAAAATCCTTCGTGATCTATCTCTGTGAATTTCTATGCCAATGACATAAGAGGTTTCATCAATATCCTTCATCTCAAAATTTTAAGAAAGAAATATTTTTATCTCCTTTAATAAATTCAAATCATTGCTCATAAAATAATATATTATCTACATATAGAACCAAATATATGTATTTACTCTCACTAACTTTAAGGTATATATATTGATCCATAATATTTTTGTAACGACAAAAGAGATAATAACATCATGAAATTTTATATACCATTGGTGGGAGGCCTGTTTAAGTCCGTACATGAACTTCTTTAACTTGTAAATAAGGTGACTATCTTTATCTATATAGAAATCTGCAGAATGAATCACATACACTGTCTCTTCTAGATCTCCATTCAGAAGTACCATTTTCATATCTATCTAATGTAACCCTAAGTCAAAATGAGTTACTAAAGTCATGATTATCCTCAATGAATTCTTCTTTGAAATTGGAAAGAAGGTTTCATGATAATCAATATCTTCTTTTTGAGTGAAACCCTTAGCTATAAGTCTAGTCTTATATCATTCAATTTTACCTGATGAGTTTCTTTCGATCTTATAGACCTATTTACAACCAATGGCTGAAGCTCCTTTAGACAATTTTATATTTTAGTCATAGATTCCATCTCATCATTCATGGCATCATACTAGTATCTAGATTGTTTCCACTCATGGCTTATGAAAATGACTTAGGATCATCATCCAATCCAACATCAAAGTCGGATTCTTGTAGGTAGACAAGTAATCACTAGAAATTACAGGTCTTTTTTCTCTTATGGATCTTCTCAATCCTACTATATCTGTATTTTGAGTATCTTCAGTAGTAGGCTCAATATGAACTTGCACTTCATGGAGTGGTTGTTCTTGAATTGATTGTTCATGATCTTATGGATCTTCTTGAATAACAATCAATTTCATATCTTTTGTGGGTTGATCAATTTGATTCTTTATTTTTTAAATTTATTCTTACAAGAAAACCACTCTCACTAAGTTTATAATCCTCAAGAAACTTAGCATTCCTAGATTCAACTATTTTGGGTGTATGGTTAGGACAATAAAATCTATATCCCTTAGAATTTACCGTATGACCAATAAAATAGCCACTAACTGTTCTGTAATCCAATTCTTTAAGTATGGATTATAATCCACACTTCAACTGGACATCCCCATATGTGTAAGTGACTTAACTCGATGTTCATCCTTTTCACAACTCAAAAGAAGTTTTAGGAACAGCCTTCGATGGAATCCTATTTAAGACATATACCACAGTCTTTAGTGCTTTACTCCAAAGAAATAAGAAAAGATTAGAATGACTAATCATACTCCTAACCATGTCCATTAGTATGCGATTCCTTCTTTCCGTCACACCATTTTCTTATGGTGTTCCAAACATTGTGTATTGGGCAATAATACCTTCTTCTTCTAAGAACTTATCAAATAGCCCTATAGACTGATCTCTTTCGATGTACCTTTCATAATACTCCTCACCTTTATCAGATCTTACGATCTTTATTTCTTGCCCGATTGGTTCTCTACTTCTGCTTTATAAATCTTAAAGGCATCTAGTGCCTTACCCTTTACAAAGAGAAGATAGAGATACATGTATCTAGTATGGTCATCAATGAATGAGATAAAATATCCCTGACCATGAAAATAGGAAGTAGAAAATGATCCACAAATATCAATGTGTATGATTTCCAAAATATTAGAACTCCTTCTGACACCCTTAGAGGACTTGTTGGTTTGCTTTCTCTTTATGCAATCCAAACAAGTACCAAAGTCAGTAAAATCAATATCTTTTAAAATGCCATCATTTATCAATCTCTTTATTCTCTTTAAAGAGATATAAGCTAATCTTTTGTGCCATAAACTTGAAGAGTTCTTTCTAATAATGTTCCTCTTTATACCAATATTACCATCATGCATAGATGAATGATTACATTCAAAATTTAGATTTAAACCTAATTTATACAAACCATCCATCAAAAAACTAGTGCCAATAACACTTATTCCAAAAAGTTCAACTACAAAATTTTCAAAATGAAAACCAAAATCAATATCTGTTAACTTGGAAACATAAACTAAATTTCTAAAGAAACTAGGGACATAAAAATATTTTCAAGATTCAAAACAAAATCAAAATTTAAAACTAATCTAAAGGTTCCCACAGCTTCCACATATGAACATATCCAATTGCCTGAATAGATATTTCGTTCACTTCCCTTTGGATCCTTTAGATTGAGAAAGTCTTGCATGGTATTAGCAATGTGAATTATAGTATCAGAATCAATCTATCAAGTATTATTAGGAATATCAATAGAAAAAGATTCATGACACACTAGAAATATAGACGTACTTTCTTTTCAAGTCATTTTTTATACTTTATGCAGTCTTTCTTTATGTGTCTCTTTTTCTTGCAAAAGAAGTACACATCTTTATTGCCGTAGCACTTTATTGGCATGGCAGCATCTTTTTTTTAGGAGCATCTTTTCTTTTCTTTAAATAGTAAGATTAAAACTTTTATATTTTATTTCGTACTTCTCTTGTTTCAATCTTTCTTCCTCTATACCATTTTTCTTTATGTGTTATAAAAAATCTTGAAAGGGCTATATTCTGCAGGTAGAGAATTCAAATAAAATGGATTAGAAAAGCGTCAGAGATCTCAACTTTCAAAGACTTGAGTTGAGCAGCTATATCTCTCATCTCCATGATATGATAATATACACATTTATTACTATCAAACCTCATGCCTAAAAATCTCTTCATCAGGATATTGGCCAACGCCTTTTCAAAACTTTTAAATTATTCTCCAATGGTCTTCATAAAATCCTTACCTTATCATATTAACATATTGACCCTCTAATACTGTTAGGCACCCGAGACTTGATGAGCATCAAGCTCAAGCGATTAGATTGCTCCCATTTCTCGTATGTCAAGATCTATTATGGCATACTTGAATCCATAGGAATAGATGGTTCCTCCACACGAAGCACCAAGTCAAGGTCCTTATACTCAAGAGTATAAAGAACACTATATTTTCAGTCAGAAAATTATCACCACTCAACATTGGAATATATAAGAGCAGCATCATTAATATAAGCAGTAGAATTAGCTGCAATAACGAGCATAGAAAACTTTAGTGCTATGAAGCATAAACCTTAATCTGAAAATAATCAATATTAATTTCAGTAGCAAATTCTAATCTTCTTGTGGGTAGAGGTGCATCACGTATAGAATTTACTAATACTTTATTAATAAGACCAGCAACATAGATATCAAAGATAGTAAATTTTCATACCCGTGGCCAAAAAAAATTTATTCTTAATATCTAGATTACCATCTCATTCTAATTAAATCACAGAAATAACCACTCCCTGTGGGTAAAGTTAGTTATCTCCCTAATTTAATTACAACTTTATTCGCATGCCATTGAATTTTAATTTATAGTCTTTATGTGGTTTTTATCTTATCCAAGATGCTGCGACTACTCCTGAATATAATAAATCCACTACTTTATGTGGTTTTACTATATTCAGGATGCTGTGGCTACTTCTGAATATAATAAATC
Source organism: Elaeis oleifera (assembly GCA_000441515.1). NCBI lineage: Eukaryota > Viridiplantae > Streptophyta > Magnoliopsida > Arecales > Arecaceae > Elaeis > Elaeis oleifera. The sequence continues at coordinate 3,581,740 of KE504633.1, read as the reverse complement.
CATTAACTTCAATATGGCATTGAATAATTTAAATAACCATATAAATTTTATTATGATTTTCATCTTTATCATGGTCACAAAATTTTCAGCAAATAATAACAATCCAAACTTTTATATGACCAATATAAATTACAAAATATAATTTTAAAAGAAGACATTTCCACAATAAAGTTTATTACAGCAACTAAACAATAATATAAGGGATCTTTATGTAATAAACTCTATGACTGAGATCAAAATGTAATTTTACAAAGATCTTTATTGAATTAACTACTTTATCAGGGATTAATTGCAAAAATCCCTAAACGGATCTGTTTGCGTTAGTTAGAAGCGCTTTTACCGAATATTAGCTTTTCAGGGGCTTGAGTGCAAAACCCCGTTTTAAGTCAATGGGTCCAGCCGGATTTCGGGTTTCGGGTTGGGATCCAAAAACCCGAACCCGTTAACCTTACCTTCTTCCTCCTCTTCACTTCTTCCCGATGGCCGGCGGCGGAAACTCCATGGCCGCCGCTTGAACGCCCAAATCCAACGCCGGCGAGGTCCCGAAAGTCCTCAACCACCGGCGGCTGGCCTGAGACTGCCGTCCCGACCACCGGCGAGCCGGCGCTTGGCCGATCTGAATGGGAGAAATAGGGGCGCAAGCCGGCGGTTTTCTTCCTTAGATTCGGGCCGGCGGCCGCTGGAAGACCCAATCGACGGACCGCCGCCGTCTTTATAGGGTCAGCGATCTGTGGGATGCAAGCCGGAGGACCGGCTGCCTTGATGGGAGGAGGGCCGCGGCCTCCCTTTTTTTTGTTCCTTGGGTGGTCGCCGGAGGGAAGGGTACCCGGAAGGGCCTGGCGAGGGACGCCGACGGTCGCTGGACACGAGCCGGAGATCTGGTCTGCCACCATGATGAAGAGAGGGGAAGGACACCCGTCGGCCCTTTTTCTTCATCTTTAATAATTTATTTTTATTTTCTTTATTGAAACAATAATCAATCCTTAAAAACTAACCAAAAGATTTTTATAAAAAATGATAAAATTTTATAGGATCCCAAAACAGTTGCAAATCAATAGAGCTAAACAAAACAGCAACGATGACTCTGACATAATTTACTCTTGAATCAAAATAATATACCTTAGTCATTGTTATTCAAGCT
>KE504633.1:3567284-3580579 GCA_000441515.1 Elaeis oleifera | reverse complement strand
ATATATATATATATATATATGCTAGATCAAGAATTTTTTAGATTAATATATATTCTTTTCCATCAAGGAATCATAACAGCAGTGGAGTCTTTATTTGACCAAATCTATTTTATCTCAAAAAAATTTTAATTCTTTATTATCATCTTAATTATCTTGAATTATCTTAAATCATAAGACTACACGTGGGCCACATCAAATCTCTAATATTGAGACGAGTACAACATATTATACTGCTAGCAAGCATTCTTGGAAGTGCTAGTCTTATTGTTTTCATGTCAAGTATTTTTGATTTTGTTGCTCAATCCATGGTGCGGATTCTGTATAGAGCTGTACTCCAAGAATTCATGTTGTCACTCTTGGTCTGTAGCTGTTGTATCTTTAGTATCCCTAGAGAACAGAGTTTTCAAACTTGAGAAAATATTCGATGACAAATTGAATTTCAGCTTTGATGTTCGGTTTGCAAGAGTTTTGAAATCTTAATGTTGGAACCAAGTACCTCTACTGGACTGCTACCACCAGCCGCCATGATGGCCACTCTTAGGGGGCATTTGAAATTTGTGAGCTATCATTTTTATATTTTTTATGTTTTGATCAGATGTTGAGTTTAAGCTTACAAAAGAAATGTAATTTCCAGCAAGTCTAACTCAAAGTCAGCTGCCTGGAAGTAGACAAGCTAAAACACTTTCACTTGTTCAGCGGTGGTTTCTAATTTGCAAATACCCATTAAAGTCTGTGTTATGGAAATTGGTGATTTAGTGACAGTATTCTTTGAAATGTTAGATTTGCCCACTTTCAGTTCCAAAGCCCTCTAGTCTGTTTCGCTGCTCTTTCACTAACCTTGTACTTGGCTTCTAAATTTGGCTTCAGCACTTCATGTGATCCTTACATGAACATTATTCCGTGTGATTATTCCGCTTCTCATGGGAAAATTGGATCTGTCAGTTACCCATACTGGCCTTCTTAATTCTGAATGCCTTTACAAGCACTGCTGCTGCACTTCCTGCTGAACTTCCAGTCACCAACACAGCTCAGGAAAATGTTTTATCTCACCCCATTTTGCTGCATGAGCCTCGTTGTTTAACTTGCTGGTGGAAATGTTGGGGTTGAGCTTTTCTGCATCTTAATGTTAATTGATGGTATTTATAGGTACTCCTTGCATATTTTTTTAGTTAGAGTGTTACATATAACACATCATTCTTTACTTCCTTTTTGCCTTGTTATTATATCTTCGGACCATTTGCCTGGTTTGGAAGCTGTATTGTGATGTAATTAAGTGAGAGTTTGCTGTGTTACAATCTACTTTGTTCTGACACAATAATGCGGATGACAATCTTCAGGTGCACATAGACTACTTCCAGATTTTCTAATACTTTCCTCAGTTTAATCCTTGAACTCCTCTTCAAAATGTTTCTATGCGCATAGAATTTGCTTGTCATCAAATGCCACAGATCTCATCTCTTGCTACAACTTTTCCTGCTTTTGTAACTATATTTTCTGCGTAACTATAGAATCTTTAGGTTAAGAATACTTTTGATAGCTTCGGACACTATCCTGACTCGCAAGATCTGATGATATTCCCTTGACTAGGATAGTTATTCACAGTCTTCATGATCCACCAAAATAACAAATCTGTAGTTGGAATCATTGTTTCTCCTCCTTGGTACTCTTGTTTCTTTCCCCTTTGGGGATATCCATTGAATCTGACCATTGTGCACCTAACACATTGAGCATAGTTCCAGCCAGTAATTCTGTCCAATAATTTGAAGAAAAGGTAGAAGAAAATTGACAAATTCACCAGTATTTATGATTGTGTATCATGCTATCTTGGTGTCCAGTGTGATCGTCCCAGTTTATTCCACTCAAATATCCAAGGATCATGACCCTTGAACACGTGGCATTTGAGGTCAGTCAAGTTACCCTTCTTTGTCCCAGGTATTCCAGGATTAAGACTTCAAGAAAAGGCGGGTGCTCCAGGGCTGAAGCGCAACGGTCAGGAAATGACCCTCGATAAGGTCCAAATTTTTAACCGCAGAAGTCCAACGGTCGACGCATGTCCCGAAGCCTCCAACTCCTGGCCGCCGCGTCCTTCCCGCCATCTCTTCTCCTGCGGACGAACTGCCGCTCCCTCCCATTCAACGACTTTTTAAACTCCTGTTCCTCTCTTTCCGCCCTGCAATGTCTCCACGCCCACATCCTAACCCAAGGCCTCTCTCACCACCTCGCCTTAGCCACCAAGCTCATTTCCCTTGCGGCTGCTCTATCTCCGACCATGGACTATGCCCGCAAGCTGTTCGACGCTGCGCCTCACCGAGACTCCTTCATGTGGAACACCCTCCTCCGTGGCTACGCCGACTCGGGCCCCTGCGAAGAGGTTCCCGTCCTCTACAGGCGCATGCATCGACTGGGACTCTCTCCGGACAACTTCACTTTTCCATTTGTTGTTCGCTCGTGTGCTGTCCTTTCTGCTCTTCGGGAAGGAAAGGAGGTCCATTGCAACGTGATCAAAACTGGGTTTGACTCGAATGTCTTTCTACAGAGTGCACTAGTCACTATGTACTCACAGAACGGTGAGATTTCTGATTCGGAGTTGGTTTTCGGTGACATGACCTTTAGGAACATAGTCTCTTGGACTGCAATGATCGCAGGGTATGCCCAAAATTGCCTTTTTGGGAAGGCAGTGCGTGTTTTTCAGTGGATGGTTGCTTCTGGGATGCCGCCTAATGATGTCACTCTTGTCAGCGTCCTCCCTGCCTTGAAAGGGTTGGAATGTTTGCATTCAGGGGAATCGATTCATGGGCACATAATTAAACGTGGATTGGTTTCTCATGTTTCATTGATGAATGCTCTAATTGCAATGTTTGGGAAGTGTGGGAGCATAGATGTTGCAAGATTTCTGTTTAACAGAATGCCTGTCCGGAGTTTAGTCTCATGGAACACCATGATTGCAGCTTATGAGCAAACTGGTGATGGAATAAGGGCAATCAAACTCTTCCGTGGAATGCTGACAGAGAAGGTGCCATTCAATAGTGTAACATTGGTCAGTGTTATATCAGCTTGTTCTAGTTCAGGAGCTCTCGAAACTGGGAAGTGGGTACATAAGCTCGCAAAAGCAGAGGACTAGAAAGTGATGTGAGACTTGGCAATGCATTATTGAACATGTATGCGAAGTGCGGTGATGTAGATCCTGCTAGAGAAATCTTCGAGGAGCTGCCATGGAGGGGTGTGGTCTCTTGGAGTGCCATGATCGGGGCTTATGCAACTCATGGGCATGCAGAGATGGCACTCGAGCTTTTCTCTGAGATGCAAGCCGAAGGCGTGAGACCAAACACTTTCACTTTCACTTCAGTGCTTGCGGCTTGCAGCCACTCGGGTCTTGTAGATGAAGGGATGAAGCATTTGAAAGCATGGAGAAAGACTATGCAATTACCCCACTGTCGAGCACTGTGCATGCATGGTGGATCTCCTGGGTCGTGCTGGTAGATTGGTTGATGCATATGAGTTTATAAAAGAATGGGTGTGGAACCTGATGCAGGTGTGTGGGGAGCTCTTCTTGGTGCTTGCAGGATTCATGGGAACCTTGAGTTGGCTGAGTTTGTGGCCGAGGATCTGTTCCGGTTGGGCTCTTACGATGTAACATTCTATGTGCTAATGTCAAACATGTATGCAGAAGCTGGTAGGTGGGAAGATGCAGCGAGGTGGAGGAACATGATGAGGGAGCTGGAGTTGAAGAAGATTCCTGGATGCAGTTTGGTGAATACAGAGAAGTGGTCCCATGATATGCCTTTCATGATAGAGAAGCTTACATGTTCCATTTGTTTTCTAATTTAATTGGCAGTCATTTCTGAGGAAATTATACAACCATAGTTTTCAGGAGATTAATTATTTTGATATTGGGGCTCTGATAAAAGGCAGTTTAGACTAATGATTGTGGGTGTGTGTGGAGGTTGGTAATCGAGGGAACTACTGATTTTCCTCTGTATCTGATGATAAATGGGAAGATTGATCTTTAACATTTGTACCACTCAAAAATTTTGTGCTGTTCATGATATGTCTTATGATACATCTTCTGTGAACAAACAAGTATGAAATTATCAGGCGAAAGGATGAGGGAGTCCTGGTCACTGGAGGAGTCCCATGAACTCTTCAATCTTCAAAATTCTCTGGATGCTTCAGGTATTCTAAAAAGCACAGGATTGGATGATCAACTTCACTATTCCTCCGTCCTTCCCTTGACCCAGCAACCCCAAGCGTGGCAGGTTGAGCATGGATGGTGTTGCGGCCAATCCCCTCGTCGTCTGGTCGCCGGGAACGAGCACCTGCAAGGAAAGTCCGCACTGACCTGGGATGTCCCCGACGGGGACCCTCCGACGGTCAAGTCAGAGAGGAGACTAGGCAACAGTAGAGAGGAACCAGGGGAGAGCTCAGCGATGGAGCGGGGGAGAGGTCCGATAGATTGGCTGGGCTTAGATTGGTTATCTTGAGCTGTTGCCTTACCCTTTTTATAGTGGGAGATGGTATGGTCCCGCCGTCGGTGATGTAGACAACTGTAGAGTTGTCAAATCGTCCTGGGCTGTCACATTGCCGGGGGTTGCCATGTCGTCGATGGGTTGACAGGTCCTAGGAGTTAATTCGTATCTTTGGTAGGACAATTTCCCAGATCCCTGGCAGGACAACGCTTCCTGACAGTCGTACAGCATGTCTTTGACAGGACTGCAGCCCATGCCGGTCGTTCGGCGTCTTTAAAGGGGCTGACCGACTATATGTCGGGATTTGACCGTCGGGTGGCGGCTTAAGAGCACAGTCGGCATCTAGAGTGGTCTGTAGAAGTCGGACGCTGGTTGTCCAGTCCGACGGAGAGTCAGTGAGGTCCCACCCGATAGGGAGTCGGTGATGCGGTGTCGGCTTCCGGGCAGTCGGAGACGGCGTTGGTCAGTTTGGCCGACACGCCCAGGCCGGACATCATCGGTAGTCGCTGTCGGCGTTGCCGTCATCAGTCGGGCAAAATCGGTCGGTCCGTCTCGAGGATGAGTCGGCGTCGGGATCCGTTGGTGAGTCGGCGTTAAGATCGGTCGGCGTTAGGATCAGTCGGTATATCCCAACAGATGGTTAAAGGGCGTCAAAAGGCCCTCAAGTGGAGGCGCATATAGAAAGCCACTTGCAAGTTATGAGGGTTACGAAACTTGAGGGAAGTTTGCATCCAGCATTGTCCGGTATATACGTGGCCGGTTTGGTTGCTAGCAACTGGAATTGTCAATCTTTGATTATGCGCAATGCTGCAGATCTAACCTACATTAACAAATCCCTGACTTTGGATCGTTGCCTTGGATTTTTTTTTTTTCTTTTGAAGCTGGTATTATATATAAATTTGCTTTTGCCACAGGCCAAAGAACAATATTTAGAATAAATAGACTTGCAGGGGAGCCAAACAACCTGCTACTTTGGTAGGGATGAAAGTGATATAGATAATATTCATCGAGATTTATTTTGTATCTGAATCTATCGGAATAGGGACAAAAATTTAAAGATTCGATCAATATCCATATCCATATCTGTAAAAAAAATGGATAGAAATATGGATAGACAACTATCCGATCTGTATCCGAATATTCGGATCTATTTATAATTCTATATAATTTATATAATATTTATTAATTTTTTAAAAATATATAATCATATAAATATGTTATTAACTTGATTGTTCATTTATTTAGTAATATCTTTGATTTTATGATCATAAATTTAATTTCTAACTTATATATATAATTATATTCATATTTTCAATATCTAAATTATATCTATATTTATTTAAACAAATACAGATATAAATTTTATATCTGAATAATATCTATATCCGTATTCATTAGATAAATAAATATGGATATGGATATGTTGATATTCGATCCATATCCGATCCGATTTCAATTTTATATTTTGCTAAACAAATGAATTAGTGTTTTTGATGATACTAATGGACATATATAATAAAACCTTCCATGCAAGCAAAAGCTCACGTTGAGATACTGGTTCTGAATGATACAGGCCCAACCAACTCAGACCCTCGGATACATGACAAGACAGGAAACCTAGGAATTAAGCCAGATGTAATGGTGGGAAAGCAATTGGCTTTCTCAAGATAACAGATTTCATAGATTTTTGTGAGATGCTTATCAAATGGGTACTAATCTCTAATAACTTCTTACAGAGACATACCAGATGAACAAGGTCTTGTTGGACTAATTTCTGCAATTAAAAAGTTGCCCTATATATCTGTAAAACAAATGAAGTTTATAATTCTCTGCCTTCGGTCTTCCCTGCTGTATCTGTGGTCCTGCTGCACAATTTCTTTTGTCATTGCCACCACATGCAACTGCTTAGCATCACGGCATCACATCGATTACACAAATTCACAAAAAATGTTAAACTCTATAATTCAGGAGAAAATCAATGATAACGAGATGCTTTTACTTGAATCAATGAAGTTGCACATAATTTTGGCCTTGGTGTGGATCAAGTTACAACTCATTTTGGAGTATTTTCTGCCACACCCTATATGTTTCGTTAATTGACCATAGGGCATGGGATGATGCGTCAATGGAACTGTTATGGAAACTGACTTTTCTATACAACAACATGGGAGCAGTCAGCTCTCAAGGAAGAAGACTAAGTCTTGAAAGACAGCAAATACTTATTCTCCGCTAATAAATGAGGAATGGCCTCGTCAACCACCTGCAAAGTACCACAATATCAGACCATATGAACCAGAAAATGAAACAAGCAAATCATATATGTGGATATTATGTTGGCATACCTGGAATCCTGTGCGGTCGTATAATTTCTGAGCTGCAATGTTATCCTTATGCACATGTACAAATGTCTCATCAGCGCCTGACACATAACAACTAGCTTAGCAAGATCAGAGCAATAATTCATAAAAGGCAGCTTTGTGCATCATCGCAGGATAGACGGATCTCCTTACACTATCAGTGGAAGGATAAACACCTCAAGAAAGGAACAAAAAGGTTCATAATTTACCATATGATTTGGCTGCTTCAAAAGCTAATAACAGCATGTTGCTTGCAATCCCTTGACGGCGAGCATATCTTGCAACGCATAAGTTTGCCACATAACCATATTTTGGTTGATCTGCTTGGTAGATGCTGGAAAAAGCTGATGGCTTTGTGCATTCCTATTAAAATTTAACACAATCAAAGTTTTATGAGAAATATAATGAATTCTGTGGAAGAGATGAGCATGAGATTTTATACCCTGGGAAATGTTTCTCCACATAAAAGATGTCTTATACTTAAATCCAGAGTCCCGACTATGCTGCTTAATACAGTACGCTTACTATTTCTTTCATCATTCTTTACCTGATGGTTTTGAAACAGGACAGGGTAAGTAAAATAAATGAAATGAAATCAAAACATTATGAAACTTTTAGAGTTCCTTTGAGTTTGGGGGGTGTTGTGGTAGCTTATTATATCATGATGGAAAGCCTAGGGCATGGAATACCAAACTGATGCATCAAGGTACAAGGATCCTTAGGTTTTAACATGTTGAAGATCGAAAAGGATAAAGCTATGGTTACACATATCTAAAACACATCTCAATTTTGGAAAAAAAGAAGTTGTGCTTTTCTGCTGTTACATGTTGCATGGCAAATCAGTAGGGCTAGACGCATAAGGAGTAACCTAAGTTTTTACTAGATCTTTAAGGGAATCCTACAGAAGAAATAGCCAAATCTCAAATTTTCAGGATCTTCTTTTAGCAACCCTGATTTTGAGATTGACTGAATTACCAATGGAGGAAAACAGGAGAGAATTAAAGCTATGAATAACAACAAGACTTAAAGTATATAACATTTTAAAGTGTCTTTCAACTTTTGATGATTAATATAATAAAAAAGAAAATTATAAGTAAAACCCCACCAAGATACCAAGGCAATGCACTGAGGCTCAGAGAACTGCCACAATTTGGAAAAAGAAGCAACCAGTGAATAAATCTTACTTGTGACTTCAGATGGAAGGGTATCCCTTACACTATCCTCGTGGTTCCTTGAATCTATAGGAATGAGGTCTAGACACGTAAATGCCTACATGTTAGAGTAAAAAGAGTCTTCTTTGCCTTGAAAAACTAGTATTCATATTACGACACAAAATGCAGTTGACTAACCCTTGCATAAGGAGGCTTCCAAGAATAAGAAAAAAATGATAACAGAAAAAGAAACTCATAAAATTCATTCCTTTATAAGACCCCAAATACAAAAGCACCTAAACCTTCCAAAACTTAGTAAATTTAAGGGGCTATTTGGATTTTTCTATAGCATTGGGCTGAAAATCTTGTAGGATTCGAGGATTGGGCTAATACAACTAGCAGGATCGTAGGCTAAAGGCTAGGCTATGTTTATATTTATAAAATACCTAGGAATAGCTTTGAAATAGGCTGGCCCGAATTCTATAGGAAGAAAACAAAGACCTCAGCAGGTCCCTTCTTCCCCAGAAGGAATGGGCTAGGAATGATCTAGTTAACATGGGCAGGGCTAGGCCTTATATTCTGTAATCCTACAAATCCCATTTCCAATCCTAAGGATCCAATAGGATTATCCAAATGGATTCAGGTTGTATCTGTCGCACAAAAGAATGATTGATTTTCTTTGCATGGTGAACTGTTGAATCATTCCATCTCCAGCACAGATCATGAAGCTGATGTGGGGCTTTGAAAGCTGTACAAAGCATGATCCAACAGTTCACCTTGCAAAAGAAGATCAATCATTTTCTAGCGTGAAAGATACAACCTGAACCCTATCCAAACAAGCCCTAAGACTTCTCCAACCTGTCCTATAACTAATATAGGATTCTTAAACAATAATCCTTCTATAACCATAAAATCAATTCCACAATTACAAAAAAGATGTGTAGAGTAAGAAGTCTCCAAGCTTATAATCTCTAGAATCAAATGAAGTTCTTTGAATAACTCATGACTAACCAAGGATATTACTTTGAATAGCATTCCCTCTCCTGAATAATTCCTCTAAGGAAAAGAAGAAAGAGGAGCAATCTTTTTCCTGAATAGAAATCAAATCTCGAATTTAGAGGTAAAATGAAAATGAAATATTTACAGTATTGTTAGACTCTTGATATGATTCAAAATAGCAAACAACCAAAAAAGCACTTCTCTCACGTCATCAACTTCTTATGCACTCACCTTGAGTAAAAGGTCTTTCCGTATCTTCCTTCATAATTTGATAATAATCCCCTCACTGGATGTCTTCCGCTTTTGACAACTGTGAGCTCAAACACATGAAGATCTTCACACGAGACAATAACTTTACCTCTAGGAATTGGTGATATGTATCAATATATGGCCTTTGCAATTCTATATGCTTCCCTCACTGACTGACACTCTTTAGTGCCTTCGCATACCCTGAAGAACCTCACCATCCACATTAACTTCTTTACAAACAAACTAATCATATGATGAATCAATTCTGCTGTATCTCTATGTTTACCAACGCTCCAACATCTTGATGTTCAAGACTCAATCATTGTTTCTAATAAGCTCTTGAAACTTAGGTTCCCAACATTCTCCTTGCATGAATCATAGTTTTTCATCACATGTTCATTTCTTTCACATGTTTTCTCTTTATGACACATTGACACTTCAACTCTTGTTTTACTCAATCCCTTCGTTACGACATATTCTTATAGTGTTCTTGTGACTGCATCATATAAGTCATCCTATTTTCTGTTATTGATCTCTACCAAATGCATGGAAGAAATGCAAAATATTTTTGGAGTTTAATTTCTTCGTCACAACATCGCAGTATCCAGTGGCATCAAAATGGCCTTATGGTCTATAGTGCAATAGTCCACATGTTTGAATTGCCGTCGTTCGAAAACTCTCAATCATACCATTAGGATTGTCCCGAAAGAACATGATTTATTTGTAAGGACCAACTTGTAGATGCTAACTCTGAAAGAATAAAGCACCCAATACATGATGGAAATAATCACCTTATTTCTAAAGCAACATCATGTGGGTGTCTTAGTTTGCCACTTCAACTTGTCGATCATCTTTTGAGCTACAAAATTTATATGAAACCCTGATCAATACTTGAGCAATATACCTTTTCCTCACATCTAATACAGCTATAGAAAGTACCAGACTTTTGAACATGTAAAGCTTGATCCATAGGCTTCGGCAAGCTTCTTCCCTTCCAGATCTTCATTTGATTATTCAGGTTAAAAAGTCATGTGCACAATCTGCAATATTTTATGCAACTAGCCAAAAGATTATGATCACATCACCCCTCTGTCACCTATCATGGAAGTTCTTGCAGCTTAACAAGCTCATGCTACACTGAATCTAGGCATTGATACCAAAACATGTAGAACAACTTTATTAATGAAGCTCTAGTATTAAAGGAAGAAGTTCAATGGACAAAGATCTTCTGATTTTCATGGGGTTTGACAGGACCTTTGAAATATCTAGTTTCTGGAATCTAAACTTCATCTGTATTTGCATTAAAAAGACATGAAAGTTATGTGAAAAAGAACAATACAAAGTGCTGGGGTGAAAATCTAGTTTCTAATAAGGCATTGAAAGGGATTCTTGTGGACCATGTATTTTACATTTCATACAAACTAATAAAGCAGATCTGTGGATTAATCTCGATACTAAGTGAAGAAAATAAAAGTTTGTGAAAGCAAAGACTATTTAAAATAACAGATCAGGATAGTAAATATGCATCATCAGGCCACCAATTAATTAGGAATTATCCATCTTTAGTCAAGAGTCATGTCTTTAATGGATGGATTGACAACATTGCAAAAAGAAGCTAGTTCTGTCTTGTTGCATCAAATATGGATTATCTATAATATCTGTGATTTTAACTGGTTTCATTACACAAGCTTATGAGCCAAAAGCAAGGCCAAGGAAAGAAGGAGCTGATGCATCACATCTTTCACACTGAACAGCGAGAGAAACAATAAGAACTATAAACCACATGCCTATTATTTAAGCCATACCGCAACGATGCAGATGCACTTCTCAGCATGGTGCCTACTGCATCGCCTCTTTATTGCATTAAACTCCTGTATAAAACCAAAAGTGAAGTTGCAGAACAATAAAACCTGACTAATGATGTAACAGAGATGATATAAAATACAATACAAACTCATCTAGCGAAAATGCAAGCATTAGGGTCTTAGAAGCATCGAAAAAAGCTAGCCTACCTTACTATTGGTGAGTCTGAACTGATGCTTGTGTTGTAAAAAGATGGAAAGAAGGATTGACACTTCCAATACATCTTGATAAGTTATGCACTGCTTGCATGACGGACAAACTAAGTCTAGGTTACACTTGATAATGTCAAGGTCCAACTGGTCTTTCAAAGCATACCATCAATGATATATCATGATCAGATGGGTGTGCTTGCTCTTACAATTGGTATCAGAAAAGTTCATTTTTCTCTTATTGTTTTGCTAAGAGCTCAGTATGTAACATAGAGACAATCTTGGATATGCTGAAAGGAATTGGAGTAAACGTAAATATCATGAAAGCAACTTAGATGCATAATAGACCACTCTTCCACCAAAAAAGGCACAATAGGCCATTCTTGCATTTTCTTGCTTTGATTGCCTAGTATTCTTGAGTATTTCTGTTCCAAAGGATTGCTATATTTGCACACAACTCCATTTCAGACTTTTAATACATATGCAATTTATGACAATCGAATGTAATTCCAGACTATTTTTTATTGCAAACAAATGAATCTACTATGCCAGTCAACAGTGAACCATTTAGTCTGTTATTGTAACCCTTCACTTTTGTATATATGCCACCCCTAATTTTCTCTTATTTAACTATGTCTTTTTTTTTTGATGTTTTTCCCTTTCTTGGAATGAAGGTAAGGCAGTCCAAAACCAAGGTAACATAAAACTCAAGCATTGTAGAATCTGCAAGGAAGAGAAATTAATGCATTATGACCGGTTAAATTGATAAATACATCTCGTTCAAACAACAAAGATACATGCATACCTGCTCTGCAAATTTCCTCTTGAAATTTTCAAGATAGCTGCAATAAGATATCAACTTCAAAATTATTAACAACATTTTTCTACATTTTACAGTGTTTAAGCAACAAATACCACTAAAAAAGAAAGGAAAAGGATCAAAATGGGTTATTAATCTTGTTGCAAAGACTAACCGGACATCTGATCGGTCCTCCCAATGACTTTCTGCCCTCAACCATGCTGCAGTCTATCATGAATCACAATGCCACAAAGTGGAAAGACATCAAGAAAATCATACAAGTTCCCTAAACTCAAAATCTTGGAAAATTTCAAAATTAAAGAAGGATCGGAGGACAACATTAGCGGTCCATACAAACATGTGTGCAAAGCTTACCCAGTATTCTTCATCAAGAAGAGCCTCTCGAGCAACAAAACGCCCGAAAACCCTTTTATGCCTGCAATCGCATTCCTTATCCGTGGGCTGCAACCGATTGAAACGAAGATCGGATGCACGACTACAATCAGGTTCCTCATCCGACGGCTGCAACTTGTTAAAATGGAGGTTGGATGGACCCGATGACATCTCAAGATTAGGAATTCTTGGCGCCATATTAGATGGGTTAGCAGAGATTTCAAGCCGAGTAACTCTTGTGGTCAAATGAAGACCACCACAATCATCTTCTTTCTTCTCATCATCGGAAGGCCTCATTGCCCCATCCTTCCTATAAATTTTCAATTAAATAGAAAAGATAAGCAAATCCATCCATAAAAGTAAAAATCAAAAAAAAATTCTACTCTTTTCAACATTCGAAAGACAACTGTGACCGAATGATATTGATCAAAATCTGGACATCTAAGCTTCGGCTGATTTCTATGCACTTCACCAATTCAAAATACCAAAAGATAATTCTTTCTGTGGAAATATATTCTCGAAGAATAAATAAGCAAAATCTAACCATTATATTTCTTCTTTCCCTTAATTTTGACGATAGGAAACACAAGAATGACCAAAACATAGAAATAAGTATCAATAGACTACAAATTAGAAAAAATATTACTTCTTCCTTAATTTTATAGATTTAATCGAGAAAGCCGAAAAAGTCTTTGCAAGAAGAGCGACTCACATCACCCTACAGGAAAATCTTTTCAGGGATCGGCGGCGACTTCCGACTCGGATGACCGGGATTCGTCGGAGACCGGACGGAGGGCAGCGACGATCGCCATCTGCTCACACGGAGAAAAGCTGGAAACCCTAACTCTCGTTCCGGCGTCCCAAACGGT
>KE504633.1:3553989-3566875 GCA_000441515.1 Elaeis oleifera | reverse complement strand
TCAACGACGATGGAATTATCCGTTTCACATGTGTCGTGGATAAAGAATTTAGTGTCTTGCAATAAAAAAAAAAAATAAAGAATTTATTGCCGTATAATATACAAACAGATTGCACAGTATGTTGTAGGGTTGTAGCCATTCGCATAAAAATTCTGATTTTTATGACTATAGTGGTATCTCAAATTGATTAGATTTTTTATCTCATCTTACCGCATATTTTTATCTTCAACCAAAATATTTGATTGGTTTTTTGTGATAGATTTATGGCCAATGGGCTAAAATATTGATAGTTATTTTATGATGTTCACAAATATACTATTTAAATGATGCCTAGTTGCTTATTTATCTCTTAAAAATAAAATTGTATGTATAATATTGATCAAAAAATTAAATATTTTAAACTTTTGAAAATTATAAAAGCAATGATACATAAATTTATACATGTCTAATTGAATTTTACCATCAAACTGTACTTCGGATGATACTTTATCTTGCAACTTAGGCGAGATGGTGAAGATTATTTTGATAGGAGTTATCCTCAAAGAATTTAGAGTAGTATATGGAGGAAGGCGCTCCTATTTAATAAAAATAATAATATCTAAGTTTAAGTTTTGATAATCATTATATTATATTAAAAAAATTCATACGGTGAAGCCTTTCCTCGTGCCTAGCTCAAATTCTTGATGTTGACGTACATGGAGTTTCGTTCTTGAGACCCTTATGTGGTTCTTGTTGCCAAAAAAAAGGAAAATGTAAAATGTTCAAAGTTCAAAGTTCACAAGAAGCTCATAATTGATTTGCATCCAAACTACTTCATCTTTCCTCATTTTCTTTGATAAATAGCCATGTATAACTGCTAATTCAAAGGCAAATCTGAATTTCCCTCTCTATACTTGTTTAATAGGTCACTTTGCATGGCTCTAAAATAGTGATATGTATGATGTGATGTCCAATTACATGGCATTTCAAAAGATGACATTAGTTTAAAACAATCAATTAATCGATGTTTGGATTGAAGGTGGGTGTGTGGGTCAGTGGGTGTGTCTTCTTTATTTGGCTTTGGCTTTGGCTTTTTTCTTCTTTTTAATGCCTTTATCTTTCAGGGAAATGGAATGTTTGGGGGTTAGCACACCAACAATGATTCATAAAATTATCAATATGTAAAAGAACAGCGAACACTTTCATGAAACTGAAACTAAATGAGAAGATATGGAGCAGAGGAACATTTTACAAAGTAGATGCAGAGCTGCACCTTTTTTGATATTTTACAACCTTCAGATGTTAAGGAACCATATTCCCTTGAGGCGGTCTTAAATACTTGGAAGAATATTGCATTTCAGAAGATTGAAAAGAATTCAAGGCTGAGCAGGCTCTATTTAGAGTATTTAGCACATGTAGAGATCGGTAGCATTAATACAGTGTCTTTAAGACATATGAGTTGTTATATATCTATATTTTGAGCATATAGGATCATGTCAATGTGGTCAACCAGAAAATATAAGAGATCAGCATACTAACCTCCTTTTCCAATGAAACTAGTCTCCATATATGTTGATTGACAAATAAGACAATCAGTTATGATTACAGATTTTTTAAATTTTCTCTTGCAGATTGGTTGCTGGGCAAGCAAGTGCAGGGTATCAAATTACGATAAATGTTTAACATATAAATTAGCGAACTAGATGAGATAACTTCCATCACAAAACCTGATCAATCGAAATGGGTTCAGGTTGTATCTTTTGCATGAAAAATGATTACCTTTTTTCACAATATGCACCATTGGGCCATACAATATCCCCTATAAAATCTGTGCAAGCAAATGAAAGAAAGAGTTTGAAGCATTTTGAGAGCTATGGGAGACATAACCCAATGATTATTGTCATGAAAAAAGGTCAATCATTCTTCGATGTGAAAGATAGAACCCGAACCCCAACCAAAATACTTTGTTGATCCTAACTAATATTTATGCAGCTTAAAGGAGCGTTACCAGGCCGCTTAGTTCGAGCATTCTCCAAAGTTGTCTCCAAATATTCAAGTTCTTCTCAAAAGCAGCAAGAACAAGCTTCTCATTCTCCTCAAGCGTGAAATGATGAGCTTACTTTAAAACAGATGCATATTAAACATAGTTTATCTAATAAAAGGCATATTAGCAAGATGTGTAAGATTAATCAAAAAAAAAGATTAATTTCAAATTCATCAGTAACTTGACGTGATGAAGAAAGGAGTTTAAAACAATACATATAATTCAAAACTCTATCAGACAAGATTATAGATAATAAAGATATTATAGAATATATAAGATCTGTAGAAGTACATTATAAGATTCAGGATTCAAATTAATGGAAAACCTACAACTTGACAGCATATTCCCATGAGGACATGGATCAATAGTTCATCACACGTTCATCCTTCTTCCCCATCCGTCAAGATGAATGCAGAGACACACCATGTCAATTGGTGGCTTGATGATGTGGTGCGACTTGAGGCGTGCTTCTGCATGATCCTCAGCGGATCTTCTTCCTTCGGACTGGTTTTGTTTGATAATTTGTTGAGAGAGAAGTCCACATGTACAACAACGTATATAGAAACTCTTTCATAATAAAGGGATTGTGATTTCTGACGGTATTAAAGAAAGAAGAGGTCCATCACGTCAAAATACCAATGGCAGTGTTCTCTCGCAACAATTTGTTCTTTTAGCCTCTGATTCCTCGCTTTAATTTGTAGTTGTTAACTGTGATGCAGTTTTGTCCTACAGTTTCGTAATCCTTCAACATCTTAATGAAGTGAGTGAGAGTTTTTCTCAAAAACTGACATCTCGTCGTTCTGATATTTTCTAAATCAAAAGATGATTTTTTAATTTAGAAATCTTAGTCATCCTATAAGTCCTCCTCGAGTTAGATGTAGTTAGAAATTGTCTCCAACTCTACCTGGAAGAGGATTATATATCTCGCCTTCGGCTCTTCTCTTAATTATCTATGATCAAATCTTCTTTTCTCGAGCTCCCGAGAAAATCTATAGAGCCCCTTCTATACGTAGACCTCTCTCTAAACACCGCACTAAATCCTTGCTCTCCCACGTTAACCGACAAAAGAAACTATTTTTTGATCATTTTAATCACCTAGGTCGTGGTATTACTCGTGCTAAGCTTCTGTAAGATCGTCCTATACGCCGCAAAGCTTACGACGGACCGGCAATTCTATTCCCACATTCACCGTCACCACCACCGCGGCCGCCACTTGCCGGAATCCTGGTCCTATGCCACACGTCGCCGCCGGCGATCCCCGTGCCCTCCAGGAAATCACGGTCGTCGTCCATCATTCGTCGTCGACTGATGGTTGTGAAGCCAGGCCTGGAGCAAGAGAGCTGTGCTTGGAGAAGTTGGTAGCGGAAGGGAAGGTGCAGGGCCTGCTGCAGTGCGGGCATTGCATCAGTCCGTGGCTGGCCGTTGGTTCGGAGGTCTGTCCATCTGCCGGGGCAGCGTAAAGGCACCGGATCAACAGTTGGCACGAGTTCTCAGTTCAGCTTCTTGTTAATTTGTTTCTTAGGAGTTTTTCAGAATTCGAGTATGAATCTATATTTATATAATAATAATAAATAATATCATATTAGAATGATATTTTATATTGATACGTAAGATTATAAAATAATTTCTTGCAACAATGTATCAATTTTTTTTATTTTTATATATTTTAAATAAAAATAAATCATAAATCTATATAATTTTTAAATTTATTAATATTAATAGTAAAATAAATATTATCATTATTATTAATTAAGTAAAGCGATACATAGGTATTAGAGATGGTATTTCGTATTGACATGTAAGATTATAGTATAATTTCTTACAACACCATATATCAAGTTTTATTTTTTATTTTTTTAAAATAAAATAAAAGCACAAATCTATATGATCTTTAAATTTATTAACATTAATAGAAAAATAAGTATTATTATTATTATTATCAATTATACCCTCGTATTACACGGATATTAGGAGTGGTATTCTATGTTGACACGTATGATTATAGGATAATCTATTGCAATACCATGTGTCAAATTTTACTTTTTACTTTTTACTTTTATATATTTTTAAATAAGAATAAAATCATAAATCTATATGATTTTAAATTTATAAATATTAATAGTAAAATAAATATTATCATTATTATCAATTAAACTTATATAGTAAAGCGATACACGGATATTAGGGGTGGCATTCCATATTGACACGTAAGATTATAAAATAATCTCTCACAACATCATGTGTCAAATTTTATTTTCTACTTTTATATTTTTAATAAAATAAAAGTACAAATCTATATGATTTTAAATTTACTAATATTAATAGAAAATAAATATTATCATTATTATCGATTAAACCCTCGCATTACACGGATATTAAAAATGATATTTCATATTGACACGTAAGATTACAGAATAATCTCCCACAACGTCACGTATCAAGTTTTATTTTTTATTTTTTATATAAAAATAAAAGTATAAATCTATATGATTTTTAAATTACTATTATCGATTAAACCTCCACAATGCGATGGTTTAATGCTAGGTTTCCTAGTAATATAATAATATATTATAATCTTAGTATCTATGTTAGCTAGTATGGTTATTTTTATCTCTGCATAATTTTTATTAAAATAGATACAACTTCCTAATTTTTCTCGAATAGAGTTTTTGCCCAAATATTTTTTTGATGTAATGGGAGAATAAACGACCCAATTTATTTATTAAATATTTATGTAATTTATCTAAAATTTAAATTAAAGTTTCCTATAAGATGATGTAAGATTATGCTTTTTAATCATTTTTAATCAAAAATCTATTATTGCCGTAGAGTCGAGCTAGCTCAGGTTGTTGAATTGGATCCGGGAGAGATGGTTGCAAGATAAGATTTGTTGTCACCGTGGAGTTGAGCTAGCTCAAATCGCAATAGGACCTTCAAATCGAATACTGCAAAATCATCAAAGACAAAAAGATCCGATGCTAAGGTTTTGACGGTGGATACTTCGATGCATAGGAGCTTTTAGATGGAGCTTGGTAGTGGAGTTGGTAGTGAGTCGAGTATAAACAAGTTATTCTTGATTTTAGATGTATTATAAATTTTGATAGTCCAAATAATGCAATTTTTCAGAATTTTTTTACGTATTATAGAGATTTTCTAATGGTTAATAACTATTCGATGACTTATATATCCTGACGGCCTTGCCAAAGACTTTCCGATCAGCTCGCCTCGACAATTTTCATCGTTCTATCGGTCTCCGCCGGAACTACCACCGCTTAGTGGTATCCCACGATCGGCCGATTGTCGGAGAACATAGCCCGATGAAATCACAAAAAGCGAGGCAATTTAGCGTGGGTGGACTCGGAGTGCTCTTTCTTGATATCTACTAATATTAAATTACTAATAGCGCTACTCCAACTACTATGAGAAGTTGGAGAGCCACCACCAATTAGTTGCTGTCTTCTTGCCGTCTTCCATTATATATGGTAGCTATCTCTCTCTCTCCCTCTCTCACCACATCATCACCAAGTTTTCTCGCTCTCTCTACAACTACTTCCATCAACTGCTGCTCGTCAACAGCTCCTCGAGTCAAACCAAGTCATCATCTACATAGATGACGGCTATTCTTCGTTGTTGTCTGATGCTAGAGTCAGGCCTTCTGAGTTGGGGTTAGCTGCCCGATATGCTTGGAGGAGCTGGCAGAAGGAGAAGGGGAGTGCGTACTCCTACAATGTAGGCATGTCTACCACCAGGCATGTATCGATCAATGGCTGCCAGTGAGTTCAAAGGCCCGCCTCCCTGTCCAAAGGGTTGTCGATGAGAGTGGCTGTTGAGATCCATTATTGCCAAGTCCGACTCCTATTAGGATTTTTGTTTGGTCATTAGTTTTAAAAGAGGATTTCTGTTTGTTTGGCCATTATTTTTAATGGTTTTAGGCTTGAAGTCTGTATTAATTGTTAGATTGAGTTTTAGGTTTAATATATTTGAGTTTATTTTTTAGTTGGAGTGGGATACTAATATTTGTTATCTTTAGTGGGAAAGAAAGTGTAGTTTTATAAACAAAGGAAAAGAGTTACACGAAGAGTTGAGGGTCCCTTTTGTAAGTTGTCTTTTATGAAAAAAAGATAAATTATTTTTTTGAATATATTTATATTTTCTTCTAATTTGTTTCTTTCATTACTATTTTTTTTTATAATTACTATAATATCTTTTTTTGTATTTGATATTTATTCTGGATTTTGGACCGGCATAATCAATCTACTCTAGATAATATGCTATTCTACAATTAATAGCAATAGTAATGACATGCACAAATCTCTGCATTCTATCAAAGTGCTCTTTGAATAGTTGCTACTGCTTCCTGTTTCTCTCTAGTTGTCTAGCTGCAACTCTACAAGTATCATTGTGCTGGCTTTCTTCAAGATTAAGACTAAGGCCATTTTCGTATCATTGTTAGTTTTGTGTTTTCATTTTTATCCGAACTAGTGAAAAATTATGACGAGGTCGATGTCTAAGAATCAAAGATAGTATTTACACAAAACCTCCACTATATTTTATCTTTTTCTTTTTCACTCGTTTCAAAAGCAATAAACTTCTGCTTCTAAAAGCTCTCTGAGGATTTTACAACGACTTGAAAAACAAAAAGTTTGGATATACATGTTCTGTCTGGTTTATTATTCTCTTTCTAAAGACAAATATAGAAATAGGAGAAATACTAGATAGGCCCTAAAACTCTAAAAAAAAATTTTTTTTAGACTTTTTTGACGATCCTCTTGTTCCTTGTCTTGAACTATGCTATAGCCTATAGATCACGTGATCGAAAGTTGACCATAAATTTTGATGTCCATTGGCCATAGCTCTAGCTTTTGTTTCAGGAAGCCTAACACTTTACCATCACATTGCCATTGTTCAAAGGGATATTGATTTCATTAATAGATGAGAGGTTGGTATCTTGACATGCAATGTTCGAAGAAAACACCTTTAGAAGATTAAAACTCATAGACTTATTAAACTTTTGCAATGGATTCAACTTATCATGCAGCAGAGACGAATTTTGCATAGCAGGCAATAGAGTGATTTGGGATGTATACTGCAAGTAATAGGATACAATGCCAGGCTTCTAAACAAAAGAAATGTTACATAAACCATCTCCATGCATTACTTTTCCAAATGAAAAGCCTGCAAAAAGGATCCACGCATTACATGAACCATCTTCCTTACATAATAGAACTGTCGTTTAGCAGCTAATACATAGGCATGAAAAAAATGATGAAATCTAGGAACCTTAAACTGGAAAACATATATACATCTTCAAGAGCAATCAATCTTGTGAGGCAGACTGAAAGATAAAGAACGCTGTCAGAACACCCACTAATGCTGTAACAACCAATGCTAATGTTGGTAGTGGCGTAGTGAATCCAAAATTCTGCAAAACAACTAGGTCATCAGTGATTTGAAATGATGTTAGTAAACAACAAGAAATTTAATTGTCCAAAGAACTGCTAGAATTCTGAATGTATCCAATCACATGAACGAGCAGGTCACCTACATGACCAAGCGGTGCTCAGACTGCCAACCATGTCTTAATGAAACAGAGACTGGTCATTACATCAGCAAAAACAACAAGGCAAAGGAGAGTAGGCAATGCCAAAAACATGAAGTGAGAGACTATTCTGACAACCGATATGTTGCAAGAAACAATAATCAAGAAATCTAAAATCTGGCAAAGTTGGAAGGAAAAGCATACTATATGCACAAAGATTGTGAACAATCTTATTCATGGTGATGAACAGTAAGATACAATGAGATAAATGTAAACTAGAACTTCTCCTAGTGGTTATACCCTCTGCTTAGCAACCAGGTGCTCTAGGTTCAAGTCTTGGATGGTGTATCCCCAAGTATTTAAACCTAAGTAATTAAAGTGGGGTGGGTCTCCCTCTCCCCTCCAAAAAAAAGGGATAAAATGAGACGAATTACTGAAAAACGTACTCTAACAAGATTCACATTTCAGAGCAGGCTTTAATAGAATATAGAACCAGCATATCCATAAGGGATGATGAACTATCATTGAGGCTGCTGATATCATATGCTTTTATTAGGATGGAGTCCTTTCATTAACCCCTTCTTCTTTCCTACTACTTCATTCTGTCTCCTTCTGGCCTAACAAAAGAAACCCGATGCACCTTTATGCATAACAATAAGACACTAAGAAGTGAAAATCATGCATCTCAAATTTTTCCCTTCCGTTCTCTTCTTTTTCTTTTCTTTTTTTTTTTGCCTATCAACTTCAACTATTCAAGAAAGCATACTTGGTACATAACTGGTGTGCAGTAAGGAAGTTTGGTGTATTGAAGATCCATGCCAATATTAGAGAGTTTAAATGGCACACAGCAAAATGGTGTATCTTGTTGGCAGGTGATGCTTCTTTATATGATGAGATAAGAATATGAATGAATAATATAATTGAATATGGAGGACTTTTGGAGGATAAGAGTAGATACAGGGCAGTTTATGCAAAACAAAATAGTGGGAATGGATATGAAAATAAGGTCTTGTTCAAATTTGATGCTAAGAGATACTCAAATAACAATCACGCAATACCATCTAGGGAGATTTGTCCTGTTGTATGTTGCATGAGAAATGTATTACAAAATAAGAGAATAATAAAAAACAATTAGCATATCAAGATGTCAGATAAGAACATACTTTGAAGGACTACAAATAGCTGGAGAATCAAGACGTTTAATTTACAGAAACCATCGTCTTACAGTTCCCCGAAGACCAGAAGAAAAGAAATCTAATGACTATTGCAAAGCTATAAGATAACAAAGCAATAAATGGTTGAATATAGATATCTATGATCGTATATTAAAAGCTAAATACATACTTGTCTTACTAATGCTTGAATAATTAAATCATTTACATGCTTCTGCATTACCATAAGTCTCACTATGCTTCATAATTTCAGTTGACATGCATCATATTTCTAGTCTTTAATAGAAACCATACCTCTAGAAGTCCTTTCCCTGTCGCTATTTCAACAGTTATTGCTGTTGCAAACCCAACCATCGCAAGGCGACCGAGCCATACATCCAATCCATTGTTCTGCTTTGTACCCTGCTCACATCTTATGGAAACTGACATTGCTTGACATACATTTTCCTTCTCCTAGATGTAATCCAAAAAACTGAAACCATATGCCTTCATTAAAATCAAAGAAATTGGCTTAATTCTTGAATGCTGTTATGTAACAGACAAAAAAAAAAAAAAAGAACATAATGCCTATTTCTTGTTGAAATTATTGGGCAATATATTGAAGCCAGGCCTACATATCCGGCATTTTACATGAATAAGATCATGAAAATAAAAGGATTAAAACTGTAAATTTCTAAAGAAAGGTATCGAACAATATTTTGCAGTGTAATAATGCACGTATCTTAAAAATAGATAGCAAATTAAAGATAAATCACTCCTCTAACTAAAGATTTCTGGAATGTAATAGTGATTAAGATCCCTTCTGAAGCAGTAGATATATAGTGTGCAAAAATCTTATAACTTTATGCTCTTCTAGGCTCAGGTGATATGGCAACAAGGAACATGAAGCAATAAGTGTCTATGAGAACAAAGAGAATAAAGAAATTCCAATGCTAGCACGTCCATAGTCCAATGCATTCCATTGCATCAACTAAAATGCCTTTAACAGGTCCTTAGGAGCATGGAATCATGCAGATGAAAGCATAACAACAAATATGTTTCCTGGTTCTAGTTGTGTGGAATCATGCATATCTGGAAGCACACACACAAAAATAATGATAAAAAGGTGCTTACTTTACACAAACTTGGGTTACAATCACAAGAAAACATAAAAAACCAGGAAATACTCCAAAAAAGAGAAGGGAGCTACAAATTACACAATAAGACAGAAAATCCATGGCCTAGTATTTGATTCCTCCTGTGTTTTCCATGTATAAATTTACATAAGGCAAGACTCGTCCAAAGCAACTCCTTTCAGATGTGGAAATCCAAACCAACCCAATCACTTGCATTTTCAAAGAGTTTCAAAATTCAAATATTCTCTGTCAAACTGCATAAAGACAAAAGGGAATAACAGTTGCCCATAGTCCACATCCCAATAGATGTATTTGTCATTTTCTTTTGACATTAGTCAAGGTGTTCTTTAAGAAATAAATAACACAGCACTACTGAAAATTTATATTAGGCAGCACTCATTGTTAGTTCAGAGTCAGATATCTTTTGTTTAAAAACAACCAGTAGAAACAACTAGTATTTGAAAAACTGAATTTGGACAGCTTTGACTCATTAGATGGTTTTTCCCCAGAAGGAAACAAGAAATAGCATATACATCTGCTTCAACTCTCATTCTGAGTTGGCAATCAAAGATCTGAAAGAATTTATATTTTGGAACAGATTTTAAACCATGATTACTACCATATTGAAAAAAAAACCCATCTGTCCAAAAGAGTCAAGATGGTTTTTTTTCCTAATTCTTTCGCCTGGTTAATAAGATAAATCTAAGAAACAACAAGTTCAACTATAGCCTAGCAGATGCCCAGCTCATCCATCTCGGAGAAGGTTCTTTGTTTCAACACGTATCAGGCTCAGAATTCCACTTGGTAGTAATTTCATTAACACGTAGCAGCCACTAACTTCTATAGTAATGAACTGTCTACATACAATACCCAACTGAACTGTTTGGAAGGAAGGTAAACGTTTAAATTTCCACTAGGATGATGAGACATATTCAAGTTTTTAAAATGTTAAAACAGAATTCCCTTACTGAGGCAAAATATGGCCACAAGCACTCAAAGAGAAACCCACCTCCACATTTTGCAACATGAGACTCAAATTTCATTTCCTTCAGCATTTTGATTTTAGTGAACAGTATTGAAGCCAGCTAGGTGGAGTTAAGGACTTTAAGACTCATTAAGTATGAAGAATTCATGATGTCCATTAACTTAATAGATTATGATCTCTCTGCATTGGCACTTCTTATTGAGCCTCGCAGTTTCATTCCATCGGGTATTAATTGCATTAATCCAGGACTACACCATGGACAACTGAAACAGAGGATATTTCTGTCTCAAACAAGGCTACAATGGCAATCAGTAATAGGTGTTTAAAGATATCATATGCTGTTGAAGTATTAGCAAAAGTTCATATGTAGTTGAGACATTAAAGTGCACACAGCAGACAAACAGATATCAACCCGAAGCATATAACAGAAACTAACGACTAAGTATTCATTGTTTTATCACTAGACTATTTTGCTCAATAAAGGCAGGTACAAACACATTTGAACTTATAGTATCAGATTATGTTCTAGTTCCTCCAATCAAAAAGTTTTAGCACTTGAATATTGCATCGCGAATGCAAAGGAGGGGTTTGACTCAATTTGGAATTCATCCTAAACATAGCCATTGTGGAGACACAGACAAAGTGAAATAATTCCAAATAAGTTAGAGTTAATATAGGCGGAAATAGTGAATCATTCTTTTGGGAGTGAAATAGGTAAATATAGCAAATTCTATGGGAGGTCCAAAACCAACCATAAAAATACTAAATTCCCAGGCAGCCATTTATTTTAGGTCCACATATTAGGGGCTGTTTGGAGCCCCGTGGTTGAAGTTGCATTGCAGCTCAAGGCGCATCGCAATGTAAGTTGCAGTTGTTCACTTACAAGGAAGCTCAATTCTTGTGTTTGGAAGAAAGTTTCTGGAAAAGAGAGGCGTCTTGGCAGACCTTAAAAATACCAACCTTAGTTCCAATATCACTATATCTACAAGAAAATGGCAGAAGTTTCCCTTAAAAAAGGCCCATAACCAGCATTCTTTTACTTGTAGCACTAATCCCTCAACTTAGATTTCTCAAAACTTGGTTTTCGCATATACATCAGAATTAAAAATGATATATGAATATTCTTGGGCATAACAGTAGTGTCATCTCTCAACTAAAAGAAGGAAAATTTAAGAATCAATTGACACGGATAAGTATTAATTACAATGGGGAGAGCCGCGCTTGAAGGAAAAGACGAGCTCAGAAGCCTTGGAGGAGGGGCGTAACCATGGAACGGGGCGAGCTCGCGCGGATTTGGCGGCAGTGGCATCTGCATGAAGAAAAAAAGAGAGAAAATTAGATTTATGCGATGTGGGATTATTCGCGAGAGAGAGGGGAGAGAGAGACGTAGGAGAGAGGAGGGAACGAGAGCTTGGGCCATGGACAGCGTAGAAGACGCGGAGGCGCTTCGTTCTGGATTATCCCCACTCTCCTATCTATTTCTGCTGTCCAGAATATCGAGAGATGTTGCCGTTTTGGGAGCCCCTCGCGCCTTTCCCATCACCCCAAATTTATCCAATTTTATTGGTGACGAGCGCGAGAGAAGCAAGATAAGTACCGGGCAAAATTTGGGTATGTTTATCAAATTTTAATTTTTTTATATATATCTCTCTTTAAATATTTAAATTTATATAAATATTTTTTAAATTAATATTTATATATATCTTCATAAAATATTTATTTATATGTATATTCTTCTTTTTAATTTTTTATATGTATCTAAATTATTTAATGCTATTATAAATTTAATAATTTAAAATTTAAATGACTAAAATATTCTTATGAATAGATGTATAAAAAAATATTTATAAGGATATATATAAATAGCAATTTCATAAAGGTATTCATGTAAATTTGAATGTTTAGAAGAATATACACGTAAAAATTTTAATTTAATTTTATCTATTTCATTTAGATGGATTTAAGCCCTCTTACTCTATAATATAGTAACATATTACATAATATAACAATATGATAACGATATTATATAATATTTATATATTAAATATTATT
>KE504633.1:3542199-3553969 GCA_000441515.1 Elaeis oleifera | reverse complement strand
TTATGCACTTCACAAAGATATTTTGATAAAATTTTAAATAAATATAATAAATTATAAGTTTTTATTATTACATAATATCTAAATCCACGACTATATCCATTCTATATAAATGTATAAACTATTCATCTAATATCAAGTTTAGATACTTCTCTTAGAAGCATATTATTATACATTAGAGAAAACATGGATAGTTACGGTCTGTTTATTTCTAGATAAAATAATTTTGATCTATCATTTGATAAAAAATTCTTTACCTATATAAATTAATAAATTAAATAAATTTATTATTTATTTGTATATATTAATCTTTCTCTATCAGAATAAAGAAAGAATTAATTGTTGGATTTCAGTCGTGCAACTGAACATGATTTTCAAAAAATTTTACGTGCTTTCAACTCTTAAAAACAAACAAACCGAAACTCAATCCCATAAATACCTTACAGATTTCAATCAAACAAAATATGCATAACATTGAGGTAAGAATGGTACCTTCTAAAAGATGATGATCAGATGCAGGAACGATCTCTACTAGATACCTACGTAGATGTCTTCCAATGATAATCCATATAGGATCGATCGCAGATCTTGCCAATCCGATGTAGTGCTGAAGCTTGCTTCACAGCAATGCAGCCAATTTTTCTTCTAACAACAAAGTACACTACAACCTCATGGCCTTCCAAAAATTCCACTAGACCATACCAAAATCTTTCTCAAAAGATTGATATGCTCTGATCTGATTAATATATCCAACTCTTGGATATGGTAATCACAAAGAGAAGTTGGCAGTCTGCCAGTCTTTCCCTCTCTTATTTTCTTTTTTCTTTTCTTTTCTTTTCTTATGGTTTGTTTCCTTCTTTTCCTCTTAAGAACCCAAGCCTAAGTTCTCTCTCAAATGCACGCCAACTCATTTGGAGCGCCCCATATTTATAAGAATCCAAGGGGCTTGGATCTTATCCATTGGCACTAAGACTTCTCTCCTCTTCAGCATACACTTCTCAAGGTGCCATCTGATGGTGCGTGGAAATAAAGGCAGGCATGGGAATTAGGTAAGGCAATTAAAAGGAGTAGCCCAAAAAGACTCTTCCTTCTGGGGGCCTCAAAAATAAATGGTGTTGATATTAAATGGCATGGAGGTGGTTAGAAAGAGTTAGTTCATATGGAATTCTTTCATATGAAGAGGTTTAGACACTGAGTCTATAGGTTTAAGCCTAATCAAATTAGGCTAAGGCATCAGGTTTTAGGTTAGCTCAAACAGTTTTTGGACTAAGCTAGATTGGGAACTTGGGTTACTTCATGTACTAGCATGTCAATTAAATCCATAGGATTTCTAATAAATTCAATTAGATTAGTCTACAACCAAATTCCTAAGTGTATAATCCATTGGGTTACATATCTAGTCAACAGTAGACTCAAGTTCATGATCAAATTAACTCAATTAGAATAGATCAGCCCAAATACATCAATTAATTAGAACTCCTTCTAATTGATTACTGAATTAAACTTTTAATTCTTGCAAGTCCACAAGTCAAGATTGATGTCTAGCAACATATCACGACTGCTCAGAAAATATGAAATTTGATAGAAATATCAAAAATATTCTTCCGTGATGAATTACGATATAATTCAATCTTTCGATCATACAATATCTCAGATAACCTATGGATATGGAAATATGTTAAGTTCAAATACTTATCTATATATATCTCGATCTGAAGATGATGACTCAGTTGATGACATATTAGAAATTTTTTTAATTATAATCCTGTTTTGGCCAAAGATTTTTTGAGTCATCGATTTATGAGATCACATAGGATGTTCTTTCTCCTTATAAAGAGTGACCGATTCTCTGATAACCACTCACAATCTTTATGCACACTTCACTATATCCAAAATATGCTACATTAGCTTCAGAGAGTCAAGTTAGGAAATGAACCAAACATAGATTTGTATACATAAGGAATCATAGTGATCTCAGGTCTAAAGATCACTTGTACTACTCCTACTAGAGAACAATCAGCTGACATGCATATAAAGCTCCATCAGATATTTTCTCGTTAGATCAGTTCAGTGAACTCATTCTCCAACGAGCATCCACATCTTCGTATTAGTGTCATTACATAAGTAATTGTGAGATCAACCACCTCTTCATCGAATATACATAGGATGTGCCAGTCTTATCGGTATCATTGATCCCCAAATTAATGATCCCCAAATCAATGATCCTACAACTAAGAATATTTTAGATTAAGACTATCAAGAATTTAAGTCTCGTTAGCATGATCTCATCATGGTTCTAAAATCATTGTCCTAATCTATGGGGTTCACTATAATTTTAAATCAAGATAAAGCATATAATGAAATAAATACCTAATTTATTGATAATTAATATTAATATATGAGTTAGGAAGGTAGAATATAGAAAATATCCCATCGCATCACACATGCGATTGACTTTAGAACATTATTTTCATCAACAAACCAAAAGAGGTATATTTATGTTAAAAATTTTTTTGCATGTATATCCTTTCAAATATTCAAATTTGTATAAATATTTTATAAATTACTATTTACATATATATCTTTATAAATTTTTTTTTTACACATTAATTTTAACGGTGTTAGATGATATGGATACATACGTAAAAAATATTTATAAAATATATATATATATATTAATTTTAAAAATATTTATATAAATTTAAATATTTGTACGTTACTTCTAGCTTAAATAAATACACCCCAATTTGCTCCCGTCCTACTCCAGCCTGTAAGATTGTGCAAATAAAAAGTATGTTATTTATCAAGTCACATGCTCCTAATCTAAAAGCTATTCATCGTATTATATAAATATATCTGTCCTACGGAAACTCGAGGGAAAAAAAAAATGCTCAGTGCCTCACTGGGGTGCATTTAATAAAATCTTGGGTGGCCATTATCACGAGATAACGGCGCTAATGGAAGCTTGGCCAGAAATGGGTAAGACTTTCTCCTCGATCTCTCATGCCTTCTCGTCCATGGCCTCCACCCCGCTCGCCGCCCGCCTTCTCCCTCCGATCTCCACCTCGATCCAGGGCGGCGCCGCCTGTTCCCGGTGAGATCCTTGTCGTCGTCATCGTCGCCGAAGCCTCCTCTTATTCCCCACCAGGACCATCGCGGGACAACTAGGCGGGCCGCCTCCGTCGGCTTCCTCCTCCTCCTCGTTGGCGGCCTCTCCACCCACCCCAACCGTGCGTCCCCATATCTCTCTCCCCTCTCTTTCTCCCCAATTGGAACTTAATTCAACTGTTGACGATCTCATTCCTTTCCGTCACCCTCAGGTGCTTACGCCGGCAATCCGTTCGACAAGTATGTTAAGCGGTAGGCATACCGTCCACCCATGATTCTCGAGGCAATTCGAGCTCTCCATTAATTTTTAAGTAAAGAGAAAGCAATTCAGAGTCATTTTATGTGCTAAAATTGTTCCCTTTTGCCCCAAAAAATGATTTATTATTTGATGAGTATTTAATTTGTGATTTGTTATCAGGAAAAAGTTGGATCCACTGGAGACATACGTACCGGCTGTTCTATTGACTCAAGCACAGTTCAAGGATTTGGGTGATGACAAATTCTTTGGATTTTTCCTATTTTTATTGGAAATGGATTTTCAAATACATACAGACAGATGGGATTAAATGTTGGCTATTATAAAAATGGCGCCGGATGTTATCTTTATTGACAGAATACTGGCGAGATTGGTTATTATTTGTCCCATTCATTTTTAAATAAATAATGGGTGTTGCAACAGCTGCCATTAGCCATTGTTTTATCATTAATTGCATTATTTGATAATACTGTTCTAATATTATTATGATTTTAAATTTTGCATTAATACCTTTATATATTGATAAAAGCATTAAATGAAAGTAGTACTTTGATTTGTGAGAAGTGAAAAGATCAAATAACTTCTATTGTTCCTGTTATATGTCAGCCATTGTTATACATCTCATATATGTTAAGGGATATTGACGTTTAATGGATCAGAATTTTTGATGATGTATAAGGCTTGCTCCAAAACGCAGATTAACTATTTCCCAAAAAAAAACAAGATGATTAGCATAAGATCTTTGGCCTTCTTGTGACATTGACGTGCCTATAACCATGCAGCTTAAGAAAAACTAGCACACTTTGCGCAAGCTATTTCGCACAATCTAACTTCATATTTACTTATTTAGCATTTGGTTTTCACCAAAATAAGGGTACTAGCTTTCGCTGCCTGCTGCTTTCACCACCACCTGAACCCTGATGCGTGTCACGTCATCCTCACAAGACTATTGATGCCATCTTTGTGCTCAGAAATTTAATATAATTTCTCGAGTCTCTCTTTACATGTTGAGTTTCTCCTATCTTTTATCAAGCTCATTAATTGGTTTGACTGCCGAATCCATATATTGGCTAGGGAGAGCCAGATTTTGCATTAAAGATAGGCTTTAACTTCTAGTTATGGTTCTCATCATCCAAAGGATTAACAGTAGAATGGTATCAAATGTATAATTTGGACATGAAATCATATCCATTGTGTACTCTCTGATCAAAATATGAAAGCTCTTAATGCATTTGCCTAGGAATTAATCCATCACATTCACGCTTATCATTTCCTTTATGAGAGAGAGACGCAGAGAGAGAGAGACAGAGAGAGAGAGAGAATAATCATTGCATTTTTGTTATGTTTCTGTCATTCTGTCCAAGATATCTAGCTGCTTTAATGACCTTATCATTGAATAACAGAACTCATATGTGATATGGCCCTTTGATCACTTTTATGTTTCATAATTCCCATTTTCAACTCAATTAGTGCTTTTTGCTCGACTCACAAAGACCTCGAGCGGTTACCACCCAGATAGTTTATAGGTTTTATCTATTTGTTCTGAGCCTTGTAATTGCTGGGAAGTGGTTTAGTTTCCATCTTGTTTTCTTCTGTCATCAATGATTTACTTCTCAAATCATATTATTATTTACTGTGGTCTCATATTGTCAATAATTCACTCAGAGAAATATTTGGATATTGAGAAGCCAGAGTATGGCATAAGCAGATCTTTGTTGCGTTCTGGTCCAGCAGCATCTTTGCGCGTGAATATTCGAGCGGTAAGTATTGTACCAACTGCTTTGTATATGGTTATGATGCTGTAGTTTCTTCTCTGGTTAAGATGTTTTTCTTGAAGCCGCTAATTTAGAATTTACAGTCATTAAGTTTAGTTTAGTCTGTCATGTAGTTGGTGCTTGTAAGTTGCTCTTCCAATCCCGTTTCAAACTCAGCAGTCAGCAGCTTATTCTTTTATGGTCAATAATATGAGCTGCAAATTGATGTTTAGTGCGAAACCTGTATTTGCTGCTTGCTGGTTAAGTTACACTTTGTCACTGCTAGAACTATTTGCTGTGAAGATAGTGTATTGGAAGGTGGGTTGAAGCTCTCGTATCCCTATTGATTCTTGGAAGAAATTCTCCATTGACTTTTTGTATGTGTGGTAAGAAGATGATGTGGTATTTGGTTAGTTACAAATTGCATGGATATTATATTTGGAATCCCAAGGCAAACTTATTAATTCCATGAAGAGCAGTAAGGGAGGTATGAATGTTGAGAATTTAAAGAAGACAAAAAGATTTTAAACTATAATTTAAGGGGAGTAGTACCAATACCAGCATCCATACCGGTAGCTTATGGTATGGTATAGTACCATACCAACAAACAATACTCCTGTTCATGTTACAACAATAGGAGGCATATACCACATGCTGATACAGTATTGCACCACAGGGCATGTACCAAGCTTACGAATATGATCTGGTACAACTAGTTGGCATTGGTACTTGAAAATGTTTCCTTCAAGGGAATCCGTAGATGGCATTTCCTTAATTTCAACAAGATCAGAAATACACAAGCATAAAACTATATTTGTCAGTTTAAATGGGAGGAAAGAACGGATGCACTAGCAGTCACTTATTTGGGAGATGGGATGGACAGTGGTAAGAGAGAACAAAGTTATAATGCATGGTGCTCAGATAAGATTGATCTCTTAGAATGGGTGTGTAGAGAGGAAAAGGAACAGTGTATTACACCTGAAAAGGAAGACTCGATGTCTGATTCAGTAATCATATTTCAAATCAAAATTTCACCCTTTTTCTCTCTTCTTTTAACTTGCTGTTAATCCTATTGATCATTACCTTAATGTTGGGTGGAGCTTCTTATGATTCTGTATATGGAGATCCCAAAACTGTGCGGAAAAAAATTATGATTCCTTATTCTGACCATGCATCAAGCTTTAGGATTACACATAAAATAAGACCATGACAAAGGTTGAACCTCTGCTTTCTTGATTATAATAACTATCCTATACTTTACAATGTGAAATCCATAATTTCAAGATCTACAAGGCAGTACATGACTCCTAAAGACCTTCATGATTGATAAATCCGAAATATTCCTCAAATATTTGTTAAAGACTATAAAGGATACGGGTTTGATTTGTAATCATCTAGAATAGGGTTTATGTTATGCACTTTTAATCAGAATATAAATTCAAATGATTCCCTGGAGGGAAAACAAAAAAGATGAGCAAAATGATCACTTGTATCATGTTCGATAGAGATCATGAGATACATATGACAAGTCAAGCTTAACTAAAAGGATGGATGAATAAGGAGATGTGCTCTAGACTACTAGTTGATTTTATGTGCCAAGAGACTTGAGGAAATATTTGTATGCATTACTAAAATGACTATGCCGAGGTAGTAAGAGATATGGATGTAATTGGAAGTTTGAGGAGTCACATGGAGAAATGATTGAGATGAAAGAGTTTATTGCAGTGAAGTTATAAAAGAGACCTACAAGAAGAGGCTTTTGGTTTATGTAAAAGGCTCAAAATTATAAGAGAACTGAAATAATCTGGGTTTTAAGCTTGCCTACTTCATAAAGCCCTTAATAAGAAGGAACAGTCCAAGAATGCAACTTGGACTGGAGATTCTCTTATGGCAAAGTTGCATACAGAACTTTGCCTGCTAATGCATTAGCTTAGTGCAGATTTGTATATAATCATGGTTTGCAGTTCATTCTTGTGTATACGTATTATATTATATGAAATACTTTAGGTAACATGTAAGGTAAATCCATCCAACATAAAGTTCTTACTCATGTTCATTTGCTGTGGCAGTTTTTTATGACCTCAGTTCCTTGTAGCTTTGAACATTATCTTCGGAATTATAGGTGGCACAATATGCAACAGATGATGGTAAAGGAAAAGCCGCTTCTGATGCTGTTGATCAATGCCTAAGGTAGGTATAATTATTCTGAACAAGATCCAATTAGTTTCACCTGGCCTAGCCTACCTTGGAAGATATTTCTTAATTTACTATAGCCACTCCTTAAACTTGTTTGTACTTTTGTAGGGCCTTGGAAGATCTTGACTCACTGTTGCTGCATGCTTCGAGGAATGATCCAACAACTTCAGTTGAATCTATGAAGAAGAAGATCAATATTGCTCTGGGGGCTTTGGACAGGTACTGAAGAAATTCCCTTTACATTACCCTCTTCCCCTGACACGTGACAACCCAATAAAATTATTATTTTGCAGTCTTTGTTAGACAAGGACTAGTGATTAGCTCCTAATTTAGTGGAGTGGAACTTCTGTGATATGGTAGTCATGTTCTGAAGCACCAGATAATTAAGGTTGGGGAGTCAGAGTCGGAACCATGCATTGCCAAGTTATTATTAAGACAGATATTTTTCACTTATTGCTGAGCTTGTTTTAGAAAGAAGAATTAGCCTCTGAATAAAGATTTTCTCATCACAGCCTTTTGGAAACCGTGCCAACGGCAGTTTTGGATAAAGGGAAGGCAATTGCAGATGCTTATCTGGCTCCAAGCATGCAGAGTGATGAAAGCAGCCCAGAAGACTTGGATCCCGGCATGAAACAATTGGAAGCCCTTCTATGAAGTCCATGGGAACGCCCTTCTAAAGAATGATCCGGTCACTAAATTTTACTTATTGAGGCTTAGAGTCTTCCATACATTGAGCTTACTCATTATACAGTATACTCTTTATTATACTTTTGTCTTGCAGTGACATCAAATATGAGTTCTTATCAACAATCCAGATTGTTTTGCTAGTGAAGAATGTATGCCCTATTGGTTTCATTTCCACATAAGACGTGGGGTATGAGGAGGCGTGGTTCTTATCATGATAAAGGTCTGGAAAGTAGTTAATTTGATGGCAGGGTCTGTAAATTGCCCACTCAAGATTCATACACAAGACTGACTGAAAGAAATCCCAGGGATTTATTGATGAGCTTCATGAAAGTTATGTTCTTTATCCACAAAATATATACTGCTGCTTGATTATACTTGATTATCTCCTTATCATTGTGTCTATTATGAGCAAAGTTTAAGGTTCTGGTATGGAAATATTGGACACTGATGGCCTTTTTTCTATTTAAAGAAATGTGTTTTTGGAGAGGACATAGCCTCTTTTTATTTTGATGAGGATACATATAGAATAATAAGCTTAAATCTATCAATTATCAAATTTGAAGTAAATGTAACCAATGGGAAATTATAACTCTGAATGATAAGAGAGCAAAGAGCACAAATAAGAGGGTTAATGATCAAGATTACTGATTACGGTCACAATTAGAGAGCAGTACACAAAAAGAACGCACAGCGCACAAACAGACCAACTAAAAGTCAGTTAATTGAGTCTCGTCACAATCAATCCAGAATCATAATCATGATCAAGAGAATAGTTTTATATTTAAAAAATAAAATAACAATAAAAAGCAAAAAAGAAAAAGAAGTAGAATCCCGGTGCTAGATCAAAAATTCCTATTCAGTAATTCTTCATCCATCATCCGCAACCATGCTTCCTTAATATGCAAGGATAATCGACTCGATGAGATCATTGAGTGGCGCAAGCTCCCCTTGTCAATCAGGCGGAACTCCTATATCACAAAACACATCAAACAACAGCACTCAGACATCGAAGTAACACATGCAACATTTCATAAACGGGACCTGAAAGGCACTACTTGATCTATATACACACATCACTTCTGTGAACATTGACCACGAGATCAGAATTAGTTCAAATCAGAAGCAAAAAGCTTGCACAAAGGACGAGATATTTGCATCATGAACAAACAATTAAAAAGTCACTTTGAGATCAAAGCATTAAGATCACCCAATAGTGTTTCTTTGGGTTTTTACTCGAGAAAAAAAATCCAAGTGCAATTCAGTGGATGCTTTCTGATCACAGATGAGGGAAGCACTGATAAAAATTTCAAAAAAGGATTTTTTTTTTTTTAAATCTCGTATATGTAAAAATAGGCATCAAATAGAGAAGCACGGAATAAAACTACCAAGTAGGAAACTTACCCATGTGAATAAAGTGAAATGCTTGAAGCAAGTATTGAGATGAGCTTCTTCCTTGAGACTCACAATCTTCTGAAAATGAGAGTGATATATATGAGCATACACCCTAAAAAGACGTTTAAATATCGTTTTAACAACATCTTGGAAATTGGGAGGAAAAGGTGCCCCTGCAAAAGTAGATTTCGGTGAGTCCAATAAAATTATTTTCAATTACTCACATTCACTGCATGCATCAAGACCATTCCATTTTATAATACCAAGCTTTTGAGGAAATATAGATTCATCATCAAGCTGAGCTTCGATCCAGTCCATCAGATATTCTACATATTTTGGTGCAGAAACCTCTATAGGTTTTTTATTGAACTCCATCAGCCCATCTATATTCAAACCTGTTGAAAGCCATCCCATTAGAGCACTTAGTGCCCTAATAATATAACCAAAAATGAAATAAATACCCGGTAATCAACTTTGCTGAAGGTATAGTTATTAAAACCTAAATATTTATGCATTAGTGTTAGGAAATTAGTACAAGAATTCCCAGGGGCTAAAAGAGAGATACTTAGGTCCTGCTGACATTGTTGGGCAGGTGGTTGGTGTGCAAAATTCCGTCAGAGTGCCATACAGTATATTCACTTGATTGAAGAAATCAACAGCTGAGGAAAATTGAAACGAGTTGTTAACAAACAGATGTTACAACAACAGCCGGTGACAGGAAGAATCAAATAGCCTAATAAGACCACTCATCGTTAAAAAAAATTCTGTGGTAACTCGAATGGCATGGTCATTCAGTACATACAAAACATAATTCTCTGGCCTACACACCACTACCATAATAAATATTTTCATTGCACCAACTAAAAGTTAGAGATATTACTATTGACTGCAAGCCATTCATTGCGATCCACTCCAGGAGGTAAGCGAACGGCCTCTCTTAAGTTCCCACTACCCAAGGTTGCATCAATATGCCTTTTCAGTTGCATACCCTGCTCGCTCAAAAGCAAAAGGATGTTAGATCTCTTTAATTTGCAAAACTAAGCATATGTCAAATAACAAAGATGGTCGGAATGCAATATCTTAAAAAATTATTCATACTAAAGAGAGGAGTATAGCAGCACCATTCTAGTTTATCCTTATAATGGCACTTACAGGTTAAGTGTGAGCCACAAAGAGAGTGCCTTTTTCTGAATAAACGCATACATGTATTGTGTATGCTAGAGTTACTGCATGGATCGTATGCACAAGTTCCTCTCCCCCCAGCTCTATCAGCTCATATGTGACTAATAGGTTGCTGCTCAGTGTGCCTCTGTACTGGGATATCCTTCATTTCAGTCACATGGAAGTGGTTCAGAAGTTGGTTTATAACTTAAGTAGGCCAGACATCACACAAGCCTAACTGACCAACCTTAATGCTAAATGTAGGAAAGAGTAAGCACTTAGCTATGACCAAAGGTCAGGGAAGGACAAGGACCACAAGGCTTCCTAATTGTCCCAAACTGATATAAGGTTCGCCAGCTCGAGCCGAGTTTGACAAAGCTCGGCACATTCACACCCCAGCTGACCATTGCAACTTCTAACTCATAAAGGCTCGAGGAGCATGCGACCACTCTGCTTCAATCTTATAATTTATGTCGATAGCATCGACAAGAACCTATTCAAAAGCACATTCTTCGTATCACTGTCTGATTAAAAGGAGGTTGAGGCACATTCTTCTTTTCTATTCAAGCCAAAAGAGACTGTCAAATTGCCGTCGCCATAAAATTTTCGTTCTAGAAGAGATGCAAGTGCTTACACATTTGAGCACAAGAAGAATACAATCCAACCATGTAATTGAAAGTGCAGTGACCAGTGTCATAGACCACAAATTCTTTGCAATATACTCAAAACTTTCGAACTAAAAAATATACAAAGTACAATGCAGAACCTAAACATGCTGACAACTTTCACTAAAAGCAACAAATCTCAAGATGAAAACCTGACCTTATCTCCAGATGCAGCGTTTTCTTGGGTCGAAAAGTCTTCTGATTTCTGCACATCCAAGACAGCAAAACCATAAGAGACATGACATCACTTCGTAAAAGAAGGGGAGAAAAAAAAAAGAATTTAGAGATTACGAAGAAGGAAAAAGGTGCATCATTTAAGACCAAAACATTCTCATTCCATAAGATCAGATTGCTAACTACTGCATCAAATTAAAAATCTAAATTTTAGGCACGTTCCAAGTCTCCCCTACTTCCTGTCTCAGGATCACCACATAATTCGGGGGGGGGGGGGGTAAAAAAATGAACAAGACAATCCAAAATATGATAAAAAGATATTTTACCAAGGAAATCTTAAGCAAATGGTTACAAAATCAAAGTAATAAAGACAAAACCCC
>KE504633.1:3518271-3542179 GCA_000441515.1 Elaeis oleifera | reverse complement strand
AATGGTTACAAAATCAAAGTAATAAAGACAAAACCCCTCGAAAAGAAAAGAAATGTGAGATGGAAGAAATCAACCTGCTTCCAAGACCGAAGAGACTCATTTTTTTCTCTTTCTAGGAAGAAGGAGATTAAGAGGAAGCGGGTGTTGTTGATTCAAGGACTCTCCCTCCTTCTCTCCACTTCTGGCAAAGCAAAGAAATATCAAATAATACCTGAACTTTTATCTCTCAACTGTTTTCCTCCTCCCAGAATCCCCTCTTATTCTTGTATGTAGAGAGAAAGCAAAGGAGGCCAGGCTGGCAACGGCTAGAGAGAGTGAGAGGAAGTCTGTTGCACGCCCCGCCAACATCTGTTTTCTTTTTTTTTTTTTTTTTTTTGACTGATGACGGTTTTCCACTCTATGACAGCCAATAAACTTTATTAATATAAACTATGATGTTAAAATAAGGGAAAAGAAAAGATTTAAAGATCCAATGTTTTTAGTTGTCTAATTTAGCTGACTCTGAAAAACCTATTTTTATGCATTCCTTTGTTTTTCACTATCCAAAACAACTAGAAGATTTTATGGTCTCAAAATTGGATTCTTTAAAATAGAAATTCATTCAGATCTTTTCTTTTTTTTTTTTGCAATAACAGTACCCTTCACATTAATACTTAACAAAACATAATAATCCAATGAAACAACAAAAACTATGAGAAATAACCAAAAATAAAAAATAAAACTCACAATTTGTTAGATTTCTTTTCTTAAATAGTTCGGGGTTGAGGGGCAGAGAATATATCTAAGTTTGAGTAGCAAATATCAAATATTTTTGGACTTATTTTGCATATTATACAAGATAACAATATATGCTTAATAGTTTAGTCCATTTCGGTAGTCTATATTATATGATACGTAACGTCTGTAACAACTGTGTTATATGATAATTTATTTTATCTTGTTCGTTATTTATCCTTTTTTTTTTTGTACTCTAAAGATGCAAATTCAAAATATATAAATTCTAAATAAAAATGATATTAGGCAAACAATGACATGGCCCAATAATATCATTTCATTATCTCAAACCATCCAAAAATATCTACTTTCACTTTCATTGCTCTTAGATTCAGTCTTGCCAGCTATTAGCAGCTATTGTACACACATCATGATCTTCAAAAACAGATTTTGATATTTCTTGTGGATGACAATGATATAACAACCGATATATTATAACAATTTATGTCCATAATATAAAATTTATAACAATAATATTAAAACGCGATGAGGGTAAACCATTTATAATGAACTCCCTTTAGCAAAAAATATCAACGGAGATGAAAGCTCAGCACTAAAAAAATGAAAAAGAAAAAAACTCCATAATTATTGTGCAGGCCCGAGTTTGAGTTTAATTTTTTTATTTTTTATTTTTTGATAGAAAAGAAGGGAGAGAAGCCTTCCCCCACTGGCTTAACGTTAGCATTAGAGGTGGCAAACGGGTTGGGTTCATAAATGGGTCGGATCATAAAATGGTCAATCCAAATCCGATCTGTTTATTAAACGGGTCAAAAATTCAAATCTGAATCCGACCTGTTTATTAAACAGATAATCTGACCCGATCCGTTTAATCCGTTTATTAAATAGGTCAAGTTAGGTTAAACAAATTAAACAGGTTAAACGGGTTAAACAAGTTAAACAGATCAAGTTAAATGGATCAGAAACAGGTTAAACAGATTTTAAACAAGTTAAACGAATTTTAAATGGATTAAACAGGTTAAACAAATTAAATAGTTAAATGGATCAGAAATAAGTTAAATAGGTTAAACATGTTAAATGGGTTATCTGACTCAACCCAATCTAAATATTAAACGGGTTAAACGAATCATATATCTAAAATCCATATCCGATCCAATTATTAAACGGATTAAACGGGTCGACTCGTTTATGATCTGAACCTGTTTAATCTAAACTCAAACATATTTATGATGGGTCGAACACGGATTAGATTCACGGATCAGATCATATTTTACCCGCCCTAATTAGCATCCCTTTTGCTTTGCCTCTTCTTTAAAAAATTTATTAAAAAAAATGATAACTGCCTTTCCCCTACTTTCATTATTTTATGCCGTAGCTTGTTAGTCCCTGTATCTCCATGTCTGTCTATTATCCAAACCGAACATTTGTTAATGTGGACAAAAATCTAATCAGAATTCGTTCTATTATTTAAGATTTTTCTTCTCCTGTTCTTTTTTTTTGTCCTCTCCCCTTCTCTTTCCACAGTTCCATGTGAATCTGATGTCAATAATTTGTCTTTTTCAGTTCAATCGACAACTGGTATAGGCAGCGTCACAGGACGTTCTTTTTGCCCTAGAAAATGTTATCCAACTATATATGATGTAGATGAAAAAAGTGTTGCACTTAGATTTATCAGGTGACAAAACTCATTCAACTTGCCAGCAAGGTAGATGATTTCAATTGGTAACGCATTTCCGGTCCTTGTGCTGCCATATGTACCACCTTTGTCAAGGTCGCATTTTATTTTTTTATCCCGTCTTTTACTCTATGGCCACTATGTTTCTAAGAGCAGATCCCAGCCGGAACTGAATTTTTCCCTTGTCCAAGTAACAAAGAGTGATACCAATTAGTCATGGATTCCAATTATTAACCGAGGCATTTTATCTATTTTTTAAGCCATCCATCATATATTTACACTAAACGTCCCGAACTTGAAAGAAATTGAGCAAAATATAAACTTTTTTGCAAAATATCTTTTAATAGTTTTAATGGGAGAAATCAGCACGAGTAGATTTGTTTCACATGTGACTGAGTACCCGTTCTGTAGTTGTATTTAGAACTGAATTTTTTTCTACAGATGGACTTTTATGGTTGGATTG
Organism: Elaeis oleifera; assembly: GCA_000441515.1. Taxonomy (NCBI): domain Eukaryota; kingdom Viridiplantae; phylum Streptophyta; class Magnoliopsida; order Arecales; family Arecaceae; genus Elaeis; species Elaeis oleifera. The sequence goes on along the minus strand of KE504633.1, from coordinate 3,539,309 downwards.
ACTCTTGAAATTATAGATTCTTTTTTGTGTACCATAGACTCAGCTTAGCTAGGCAGCTTCCATGAAAAGTGCATACAAACAATCCTCTCCTCAGGTGACAAGGTGGTGTCGATGCACCTGATAGATTTTTTGCCAAATATGATGGATCGATTGATCATGGAGTTGGATAAGATCATCTTGCTCTTGTGAGTACAAAGACCTATATCATTTGTCGAGGAAAACACTCATCATAGCATAACACCGAGCCTAATCGGGGTTGGTAAAGTTCCTTCTTGTGTAAGTCAATACACCACAAGTCATGTCCTTTGCTTTTTCCGCCCTTGTTCTCTTGTGTTAGCTTAATTGGTACGCACCCTCAAAACTGCCAACTAATATATTATGCTCAACTCTGAGCTGTCTCAAAATCCATACCCCTACAAAGGTTCCCAAAATCCATCTCTTGTGTTAGCTTAATTGGTAAGTACCCTCAAACAGCCAACTAAATTGACAAACCTCCCTCCGACCCGGTTCCCTTCTCAGTCTTTGCTAAACTCAGACCCTAAGATCTTATTTGACTAAATTTTAAATATAAAAAATATTTTGAAATGATATAATAATATTTAGTAAAATATCGAGAAACTATTTTGATACAAAATATTATCAGAAAACTGAAAAATTTATTTAAAAAAATTATATTTAATTTTTTTTTAAAATATTTTTTTGATTAATATCGAAAATTATTTATTTTCTTCAAATACTTTATCAATATGATTACCAAACAATAAATAGTACTTTCTAAAAGCTCTATTTTTTAAAAATTCTATTTTCAAATGTTTCAAAAATCCCACTGCTGACAGTAATTCTAAATAGGATCCAAGTGACCTATCAATTTACACAATGGGGTCCATAGAAGAGAGGAGGACAAGTTGTGGGACTCACAATTGCGGATTAGGCTTTATAGTTGCCAGCAGCTCTTATACTGACTCATTCTTTTGAGGAAAGAATAGCCTTTATTTGCCCTTTGCCGGATAACACCATTTCTCTTTGGGTGCAAGTGGATCGGTGCATGATTGCTTAGCTTTGCGCACACATTTTCTTTCACAAGAAGAGGAACCATCCAAGTTCCAACTAATCAGTTGGCCAGCCCAAGCCCTCCGTGTCCTTGCAAAGTGGTGCTTGCTGTATGGCCAGCCCAAGCCCTCCGTGTCCTTGCAATCCAAGATTTCCGAATCATGACCTACGAACCGTATGTGCAAAACGTGGCGCGGCATGGAATCGTAAGGTCGCCTTCCACTTCACAGCCCATGTGAAGCACCTGCGACTCCTCAACGACTTCCTAAACATCGCCGTGGAGAAAATTCTCAGAAGAATTATCGTGTTGATATGGGAACACAATATCAGAAACTATGTAATAGCTATTAAAACCAGAAAACGGAGAAGCACGTTGTTGCATTAAGCATTTAGGAACAACTTAGCTACGTAAAGACAAAGCATAAATAATTTCTGCAAATTTAAAAATGGTCGGGTTGAAAAAAATCGCTTCAAAATAAATGTCAAAAGCGACAGTGCCATACAAGAAAACGAAGAAAAGCAAGCAACAAGACAAGGGGGTGACATTACCAACAAACAACCCAAGGTTGGTAATGAAAAAGTTGTGCATGCTTGCACCACCTGAATGCATCAAAATTTTGAAGGTGTTGTAATCATTGACCTAATCACAATTTCTTGAGCCAGCCAACAAAACTCATCCAATCAAAGAAAAAGTGCGAAGCTATAGCCGGTACCCCCTCTCAAAAGCTCAAGAAATAGCACCAAGATGAACCCAGCTCATTTCGAAGTGTTTAGAATTCACCAAATCAAGTCCTACAGCCCAATCATAAGAATCAGACCGACTCCATTAAAGAATGAAGATGAGCCATTTTAAAACTAAAATTTAGAGCTCACCTCATCCTTCAGTCTACTTGGGAGTCCGTCCATAAGCAAATATCCGGTACAGTCTACAAAGCTCCCACTAGCTGCACTGGAAAAAGGCAAGGGTTTATGAATCCTCGTATCCTTCAAAAAGATACGTTTGGGAGCCTCAAAATTTCGTAGGCTCATAAAGTATTTCAGCCTCCAGCAATGATATGCCACGATCACTCAAATCAGATTGATGGCAGAGCAGCCACCTCAAACATGATATTATGAGGAAATGCTGCTAAAAGCATCCAATTTGAGGACACTAAGAAATGAACATAATCTTAAATGCCATATACCATCAATTCAGATCCAACTACACAATTATTTTCACATATATAAACCACACACAACGATGCCACTGTATTTTGTTCACACTTGCGTATGGCTCTTCTACAGGCTACCACGCGCTTATATTAGCAAAGCTGCCAAGAGCAAATAAGAAGCAATGCCACTTGGTGTATGTACAGCAAAAGCACCAATGGTCATCATAAGTTATTAGAACTCCAAAAGACTAGTTTAAAATACCAGCTGCAAGAGAAATGAATGTTACAGAACTCGCTGATAATCTGGAGGATTAATGCTACTGCATCGGTTGGCCGCTCTGGATGCGTTTCAGACTAGGGCACACCACACGCAATCTCCCAACATCCTCAGCATTTATCTGTCCAGGAAAGAACAAAATGCACAGAACAACAGGTTAATAACCCAAAAAAAAAAGGTAGTAATTCACATGATACCTGTGATAGTGTACAAATTTAATGCATGCATAGCAACTAATCACGTAAATCTCACCTTTGGACAGGAGTGGACATTGAGGGCTTCCAACATAGCACAGTGTGATACTGCAACTTCTACTTCTTCCACAGCCAGCATGTTGCAAGCCTGTAAACATATTTACCCAAATTAAATAAAAACTGTTAGACGGAGATAGCATGAGGATATTATGAGTAGATAGTTATAGACTAAATCAGAAAACGGCGAAACAGAGAGGTGACTTCATCAACAAACCCTTTATGAACATGGCAAGATCAATTCATACCATGAATTGCTTTTGAAAATAACAATGGGAATGCCACCATCCTGAGTCAAAACTCAGGAACTCTCCCCAACTCTAAGTGCCAAGGAAAGACATGCCAACCAGCCAGGAGGAGGCAGGTCAGCTTCACACCATAGATTGTCACATAGCCAGACATGGCTTGAACAGCAGTATGCACATGAAAAACTTTTGCAGGTGTTCATATATTGCCATGTGCCAGTGCATCAAGTAACATGGAAAACTCCATGACGTAAGAATTGTGATGCAATGGCCAGGTGGTGACCATGGATTCATATGGTAGACAGTTGATAGGACCCCAATAATTATTCCAATTTGGATGGTTATGTGAATATTTAGTTCACCATTGGGTGACACAACAGACACCTGCATGCCGCTACTTCAAAGATGACCAGTTGACAGCCTTAGACAAAGCCGAACAGATAACAGAGGTGCCTTCAAGATGTAGATAAGTCTACTCAGGTAAGACCAGACAAAATAATTTCAAGTCCAAGAAACACTGTCCATGGAAATGGCAAGCCCAACCATGACAACCATGAAGCCATGGACAAAAGCTAGAACTCCAGACTGATACAATGTGAAGGAAATTGTTTTGTTTTGATTTCAGAACAAAGATTATATACAGGAAAGCACTGAAAATAGCATCAGTTGAAACAGCTATCAGCAATGTATCTTTTATGATAAGTATTATATTTGTAACAATTTTGTATCTTTCATGTAGGTCTTGTATTTGTAACAATTTTGTGGTTGATCATGGATAGAAGAATTACCAGAAGTTGAAGGCTTGTCAATCTTGGACAGTCAAGCTTCAAAATCTCCAAGGAGCTACAATTGCTAAATAACCCAAAGCATAAAATATCAACAGAGAGATTTAGAGTGCTGATATTGAACCAAGTGAAGTCTCGAAAGGAACACAAACCTCAAATTTAGAGTGCTGAGACTGAAACATGCAAGATCCACTTCCTTCAGATTTGCGGATAAATTAAGGTTATTTAGATAAATGAAACAATGAGCCATAGTAGGAATGAGAACTTTCTTAATGTTTGGACATCCAGTACAGTTAAGAGTCTCGAGCAGATGCTCAGATTTTCTGAAAGCCTCATTGTCCTTCTTCAAGAACATAAGGTTAGGTGGGCAAACATCATTCGGCATCTCCAATGAATGGAAATCATTTGAGCCCAAACAAGTTCATGCATATTCGCACAACCATTCAAGTTCACATGAACTAAATTCGTACAGCAAGCAAGTAGTTCCGCTATTGCAGACTGCCCGATGGATGAGTACGACAAGTCTAACTCACAAAGGGCTGGAAGTGCACATTCTTTATAGAGAGCATCCAAAGACGAATCAATGAGGTACTTGCAGGCTGAAAGTTTTAGGGTCTGTGAAAGGAAGGAAATAGAAGTCACAACATTTCCCAGTTTATAAAAGACAAAGGCCGAAAATGCTTCTGAATGGTGAAAAGGAAATGGCATTAAAATAGAAGAAAATTGCTGCTCATTCATACAAACAGGATATATTACACCATCCTTTAGCGGTAGATTAACATTCTGATGTTTGAAATTCAAACTAATGGCTTTGCACCTCCTGTATATAATGTGTTAAGAGTTTGATATTTTTGTGTTCTGTGGCACTACAAATTTAAATGGCTAATTCTCCAGTCAAACCTGTCAGGAATTTATAGAGTGGAGCAGATTAACATTTACTTCTTACACAAAATATTAAAACCTAACGAGATCACAGACAGTCATACAGCATGTTGAGCAACATTATTCAAAAGAACGCAGCATTAATTATTAGTTAAAGTATTATTAAATTAAGATAATCCAATTCAATCAAGTTAGTGTTCAAATAAAAATTATTTAAATATTTAAATGGAAGTAAGAATTTTAATGATTCAAATGAATATGTTTCCAACAATCCAATAGACTCACCGTTAACTGTGAACAAGTGTCAAAAACAGGCCGTAAGTTCATCAAAAAAGTGTATGACAAATCCAATAGGGTCAGACGCCGAAGCCAGTGCAAAGATGACAGCCCACCAAATCCTATTGATAAGCAGGATGACAGGATTAGAGATTCAATACGAGGGCATGAAGCAGCTGTCATAGACAGTGAGTCATCCACTAATTGCCTGTATACAGAGGAAAAATCAGCTTATATGCAGAAATAACAGATGATGAAAAAACACGCATAATAAAATACCACCTGCAAAATGAAGCATCCAAAGATGTCAACAAAGGGCAATTGATAGATGCTTGAGACAGCACACCACAGCCCTTCAGCTCCAAATTTGACATTTTTGGAGCTTCAATCCGAAGAATGCTTAGCTTTGGGCATATCCCCAGATTGAGTGATTCAAGACCAACCTACAGTGAATGCTCCGGTCAGTATAAACACAAAGTGAGATAATAAACCATTCTTTTATCAAACCTAGAATGTTTTGGAAAAAGATATTTGGTTAACACTCAGAACAATTGTTAGCATTCAATCATTTCCAGAGATCATTCATACAAGGAAAAACTAGAAAGAAGTGAAAGATCAGACACAAGCGGATAAGCCACAAGATAAAACAAGATAAAACTGCATCCTTGATTTCCAATTCACAAGGCATGTATTAGAGAACTACAGAAGGTATATTAGTTGGCTCATGGACCACTGACTCTGAGCTTCTTGTGGATGCTTTCCTTGAGTCAAGCCTCTAGAGTAGCAGATTATAGCTCATGTTTGGCTCACTATAGCTCGAAATACGAACAATAAACTGTGTGTGTGTGTGGTGGTTATTACTAATAGGTAAAGGCAATTACAGAATCAGTTGATAAAATTAATAAATTTGATGTAAAGAATAATGTTTCACGGTAGTTACTTTAATCCAACAACTATGACTGATGCTTAACTAAAACTGTTAGATTGTGACCACTGGAATAAGATATGATGGTTTAGATCAATAAGATATTTTATATGCTAATGCTTTTGACTTCTGTCTTTCAACAATCATGGTATCTCATCTCAAGCTGCCTCTCATTCTATCTTCTCTTTGTCCCCATCTCTCCCAACTGCAGCCCCCCACCTCAACCAAAAAAAAAAGCCTCTAGAGCAGTTTCTGACCTCCCACCTCTCCTTTTCAAATGACGGCTCTTCTCGATGCCAAACCTTAACCACTAAACCATGGCCTCTACCCCACCAGAGCACTCAAAATGAGGCTCCCAACTTCTGTTCCTACTTCCTCGCATGGTTTTACAGGAATGACAATGATGAGGCCAAGGTCAATGATGGCAATGGTTTTCTAGATCAGGCTATCGGTCACTGGATCTTTGGCAGAAGAATTGATTTAAGAAAAAAAACATCAAGTGAGATAGCAGTTCTCAATATCTTAAGCCTCCTTTCCTCCACCCATGCCAATAATATCATCAGGGCTTCCTCATCTCCATGGTAATCAGGAGTCAGCATTTTTACCATTTATCCTCTTCCCACGTTGCTTGATGACCCACATAGCCAAGTTTGAGTTGGCTCTATGATAATAAGCCCAACCTGGTCACGTTTGATTTCACTTCAAGCTTAAGCTGATGCCAGCCTACTTGTGCTCAGCTTGTTTACACTAGTAATGCCCCCCTCTGGGATTAAGACTACAACTGTATCGAGGTAAATTAATCACAGAGAATCTAAATTTAAACCCACATCATTAAACATGACTTCCATCCTATACATTGCCTAGAAACTAAAACTCAAAAATTTTAAAGACTTCATACTTATGCATCAAATAAGACCAATCTGGTGGTGTCAAACAGTATTTGATTTGGCTCAGAAGCATCCAAATCAGTCGATTTTACTTTTATGCTTTAATATATCATAATATCACACTACGGATTTTTATATGGTCTGCAATATATATCTTTAGTACATTAACACTTCATTTTTCATCCACATGATGCATAGATAAGATAAGAGAACTCCGAACACATGATTTTCTGTTTGTAGGTATGTTAAATAAGGTAGATCATAACCAGCAGCATAAACCTCAATTTAAAAAATGCCAATCATCGGTACTGCACCAGTAGGATACTAGCTTAACTCTTGTATGTATGTGCATTTGTGCATGTGCGTGCGCATGCAAATGTGCATATGCTAGTGAGTGGGTATGCCATGCATGGGTTCATGCCATTAATTAAACATTATGCCATTTGCATGACTATGCTATCCAAATAGTGCAGATGGATGCATCTTGTCATTTTTGAAGACCATTCCAGTTTCACATGCCCATAGTGGAAGTTGAAATTCATCTCTTCCAGGGAATGTTCTGAACTTCTCAGTGACAAGATGAGGGCATGATGAATCTACTTAAAATTACATACTACATAAAGAAAGACAGCTAGGAATTAAATAAGCAAAACAATTTCGTTTTACAAACTCTTTTGATAACAAGATCAAACTGCATATCATTTTAATGTAGAAGATTCACAGAGTCGTCTGGACTTATAATGGGACAACAGTCTTCAGGCACGTCATACACATTTATTAAGCAAAGAACACACGGTACATAATACACTCACAATCATACCCTCAAAGATGTATGCACAAATGTACATATGCATGCACATATCATCATGAGTACAATAAAGCGAGCAAAAGCATGAAATGCATACATGTATAGATATAATACTGACTACATTTGATGAAAAGAATTAATAATAAGTCAACTTACAGGACAAAATGATGCTCTTTCGAGATGATCGCAGCCATCAAGATTTATTTCTGAAGATTTGGACATGAGAGTTCAAGAAAAGTCATGCCACGGCAACCGGCAAGTGACAGACTGACCAGAGAGCTACTGTTCAGTCCTATCGTACTTAAGCTCTGGAAAGTCATGAGAAAGTAATACTGAATTTATGAGAATACCTCAATATATTCACAGGAAAATGCACAAGCACACTGAAAAGCCCGAAAGAAAAATCAAATAACAATTTGCATAAGACACTATATTATTTCAAAACCACAAAACTGAGCTATGAAGTAGTGCTCATAAAGGCTTGCTGTATTGAGCTTCCAAAAAAAAAATCTACCAAATGATCAATAGAGCACTAGGATTCCCTGAATAAACATTCAATGGATCACATCATGACCATCAGAGTTAACCACAAAAGCTGAACTTGGATGGGAAAAAAAATCACTTAGAATTCACTTTAAATGACAAACATAATAATTAGAGTAATTATTACTATAACCAAGATTTTACAGGGTTGTTCTAGTTTTCTCAAGGAACGGGACATGCTGCCATCCCGTCGATGAGGGGATGACATAGGATGTGGCATTCGTGATGCTAGATGGCAGATAACTCTGTCCCAACACCTGGGGCAGTACCCATTCCAACGTCCCGCTTGATATCCTACCAGCATATGGAAAAATGACTAAAATGATGGAGATAAGTGGTGGTTAGAATTTGTAATAATGACTAGTAGTCAACAGCAGTAGTTGATCATTCATGCAAATGACAACAAAAAATGGATGATAATTAAAGTTAGACCAAACAAAGGCAATCAAACACAAGCATTTATATCATCTAAGGCAGAAGAGTTGCTTTACCCAAAAAGGATAAGAGCTGCAGAATGTCAATTGTACATCAATTCCATGTGAAAAAAGCAAAAAGAAAAAACATGCAGTGACTAATGGTAATATAATTCTTTCTTTCCAATGCCATTATTATAATCCACTCATCTGAAGTTACCCAATCCTCTCCTGCTTAACGATTCTGCATGAACTATTAAGCAGATTCATAAGTTGAAAGAAAATAGCACCATTACGATAATCTACATCTCTGTATTGGTGATAAGATTCAGGTCCTTACTTTTGCCAAAGCACTCTAACTAGAAACTGAAATTTGAGCTCAAAAACTGAATAGGATATTTGCATTAATAAAATCTAGAAACAGACTGGAGTGTAAACCTCGCAGTTGTCAAGAACCAATGATCTGAGCATTGGACAACCACCCCATCACTAAAAACTTCACAAATTGAATTTGTCAAAGATTCACATTCAGTGAGGTCCACTTCTTGCAAGTTATGACACTGCAATGACAACGTAGCCAAACTTTCTTGCTTTTGCAATGCCAATTTCTGCAAAACCAAAAATATCACTCTTTGAATCTTCAACCTCCAAAACAAATAAAGAACAAAGAAAGAATAAAAGTCCCATGAGAACAAAGGTTGCCTGAAGAGAATTCGATGTGATGCTGATGCGATGGAGCGCTGAACATCTAGAAACGTTTATGTACGAAAGCACAGGACTCCGCAAATTTAAATCCACAAATCTAAAATAAGTATTAAAAAGTCTAGCATAAAGCCCATGAAAGAGGATAATTCACAAAGGTATAGACAAAAAACAATATCATACTGTACTTGCGTAAGTGTACAAGACTTATATTCCGCAAGTGTGGCAGATCCAATGAGATAGACGTTAGTAGGCCACAGTTATCGAGTTGTAATGCCTGCAATAAAACATAACGGTGCAAAAGATATCATGAAACAAATGGATTAATGCAAGAAAACTAGCAAAGGAAGCTCTAACCTCTAGCATACGACTATGAGATATTGCAGACATTGAAGCTGAAGTTATGCCTTCACAGCTTTGAAGTTTTAGATCTATCAGCATTGGCAGTCTCACAGACTTCCAGTAAAGACAAATAAATATGTGAGCACAAATCAACACAAACACATCAATTAAAAGAACATCAAGAAAATCATGAAACCAACCTCAAATGAGATGTTCGGACAGTTTGAAGCATCCAAAATGCAAAGATTAGGGCATGCAAAAGCTATTTCACGCAATGTTTCATCACTAACACATGAGCAAGATGACATATCTAATGATGCCAATAAAGGGCATGATGTAGCAGCTGATCGAATCACAGCATCAGATAGCTTGTGGCAGGAAGATAAATCCAATTCATGTAATTGAGGACAACTAAGCAAGGCATGAGCCATACTGGTGCGCTTCAGAGATAAAGTTTGAAGCTGAGGGCATCTGTAAATTATCAGTGTCAAGCATACCAGTAGATGGATACATTTCAATGTAGTGAAAGTAAACCAGAGTTCACATAAAAGAGTGGAGATCTCATCACCTGACAGAAATACGGAGAGCACGACACTTCAAAATCTGAAGGTCGCGCAATCTATCATGGTATACAGTTATCTCCTGAATGCCATTTCCAAGAGATGCATCAGAAATTTTCAGATTGGTCAATGCAGGACAATCTGTCAAAGCATGGAAAAAAGCATCGCCCAGCTGCCCTTTATCCAAGATTAAAGTTTCAAGATGCCTGAAAATCAGCAAGTTATTAGCAACTCAAGGGGGAATAAGTAAATTGAAAACAGTGAACAAGGACACGAAGCAAGGATTTAGGAAGAAAACCTAAGAGAAGTCATTGCTTCCATAACAAGCACATCAGCATTCGGAATGCCAGACATATTCAATTCGGTAGCATTTGGATATCGCCGGCAAATGGCAACAACTGCAAAGGCATTGGAGCAGTAAGCAAATTAGAACAAAACTACCTGTCTACAGATAGTAGAGTGAAGGTCCAGAATCCTTTGTTGTTCAAGATAACTTGCATGAGTTGCTAGTCCATGAAGAGAACAGGAAAGATATACTTTTCCCCGCTGTTGAGCATAACATGTCAACAAACAGGAAAATATTCAAGTTCGAGCAGTAAGGGAGATGATATCCAACGGATTGTTTCCAGTGCTTTAAAAGGCAGTTGCCGCATGCAGGTGGTCAAGAGACCACATAGCGCATATATGGTATACAGGCTGCATATGAAGTTACTATTTTATAACTATTTAAATTAATATAATATTATATACAATCATAAGAACAACAAAGATAATTATATTTTGGACAGATAGTAGCAATATAAATAACAATAACAACTAGCATTTTGCTTGTCGCAAAGGTGTTATAGCATATCTATAACATAGTCACCATTTAATATTATTGCACCCATCTAAAGCCAACCAACAAGAAACCTAACCATTAGCTTTAACCCACTTCATCTGCACAGACCCAGAAAAGAGTGAGTTGCATATGCAGCACCAAATGCTAAGAGGGCTTACATGTGAGGCAGTGCAATGCAAAGTAGATCATCTTTTCGGTCTATATGTGGTATGACTGCATAGAGTACCACATATGGACAATGCAGTGTGGTCAAGAGAATCCATACACATATGGGAGCACATATGCAGCTGCATGCACTGCATTTTAAAACACTGATTGTTACTCCTGAAAGGGGTGGGCTCCCCAATAGTCAAACAAGGTGGTCCTGTTCTTGGATATGATGCCAATCTCCTATAATGGGTGTAAGTTTAAAATGTTTCATTGCCAACCAAGATTTTAAGGAACTAAAGCCATGTCCACCGCAAACAATTATCTAAGCCATTGGGCTTGTACATTTCCATCAACCGACAACCAATCAAAGAAAATCATATGTACATAGGGCTGAAAACAGACCTGGCTAGGCCAGGCCACTCCCCTACCCAAGACCAACCTGAAATTTTTTTAGAGCTTCAGGCCAAGCTTAGCCCAAAACTCTTGAAAAATCCCAACCTGAGCCCAACCCAAGCCCAGGCCCACACTCAACTCAAACCCAATTAGGCCAGCCTGAATTATCCATTTGGGCTAAAAATTGGGCTGACCTGGACCCGATTGAAGCTTAATCTTTCATATCATAGCTTCATGTTTTTCTGAAGAAATACTGTAGCCTCATGTTAGCAACCATCTAGTGATCGGAAACATATTTACTAGAAAACAATTGATAACACAATTGGGAATGGCATTCCTATTTTCTAACCAATTCATAAACAAGTATCTAAGTTTGGGCTCCATTTAAGGCCTCATCCAAGCCCAAGTCGAACCAATGATATACTTAGGCCTGGCCCGGAAAACATATGATCACTAAATTTATGCCCAAACCGGTCCAAAATCTTTCAGGCCTAGCCTGTAGCCCGGCCCAACGAGCCTTGGGCCAGCCCAGGGCCAATGCCAGCCCCACATGTAGATCAATCATACAACGAAATTTTGAAACTAGAACCTCAAAAGATCATTTATCCAATAAACATCTTATTCATATCTCTATGTTGCCAGTGAAAGTTCCAATACGAATATGAAGGTCAAAGAGAAAATACACAGTACGTCTGCATATGACCCCACACTAGACATTGTACCATACCGGTGCCAAACTGAATCTTGGTACATAGAACCAACCCCATACTAGGCATATCAACATTGTATCAGTATGAGTGCTAGTATGGGGTCCAATGTCGAGATCGTGAACCGTGATTGGGTCCAATACCAAGATTGCGAACCATGATTCACACTACATTACAATCAGAGGTTAGAAAAGTATAATCAGAAAAGAAAATATAGCTCGCTTAAGTTAATGCAGCAGCCCAACAACACATCAGATTTCAGGCCAGAAAGACACAAAAACAATTTCTAAATTTTTTCACTTGTCTTTCCATTCTAGATCTCGGTATGGCTCCCACAATTTAGTCAAGCCATTTAGAGATGTCAAGTCACTTTAAGTTTAAAAAATTAGTCTGGATTTGCTTTAATTTCAACCAGGAAGGAGTGCACTTTTCTCTTGCAATTCTAATAAGAGAAGTATGGCGTTTACAAGTTATATTTTAAAGCTCCAACTTCTTATATCTCCAGACTCCATGTTTTTTTTTAATCTCAGACTCGTACACCCTCAAAGACAAAGTAGAATGTCTCAACATGTATGATGTGCAAGAAGCCCTTACTTCATTCTTATTTCTGTGAACCAAGGTATCAAGCATAGACTAATAAAAAATTGCATAGTGCCAACCTAAGACATGATGAGTAATATAAGTTTTGCTGAACTCTAGAAACAATTGGTTAATGCTAGAGACAATCAGTGAAGTGTCTTTAGAAAGCAATACAGAAACCAACAAAGATCAAAACTTCGCAAGGTATGCTTATTGAACAATTGCAGTGTTATCAATTTCACCAACAACAAAGAGGGACCATAATGAAGTCTTCAATCTCAGCCTATACTTTTATCATACCATATCTCCCAGATGAACAGTTAAGAAACTTAAAGCAAAAATTATTATTCATTTCTCTTAAGCTTGTAAAAAATCATAAATAAAGGGACCAGGATGGGTACTTTTCAGTTTTCACTTCACTGAAAATGTCCCATGTCTGCAAATTACGAATTCAAACTCAGCCAAAAAGTGGGGCCATCATAATTCATTTTAGCTCTTTCAGTTTGTTTTTAAGTTCATTTAGGTTATTTCAGCACAATCCAAAGTAAATAATAACAGATTGCAAAGGTTGAACAATTCTAAAATTGACTTGACGGGTTCACATTTCATGTCAAGCAATCCAATGGACCTTCCACCAGCGCCATGAGTCACTAAAAGTTGTTCTTTTAAATGGCACATTACATAGTTATAGATATACTAGTAAGCAAAAGGGGAAGAGGGAGAGAGGATAGGACAGAAAACCTACAATTCTGCTGAGAGATCCCTGTATTTACAAACTTTAAACACCTCCAGAAATCCTCGTGTGTACTAGCTGTTAGCCACTGCTTGCAAGTTGCGCCAGCTCTACACAAGTCTTTTTGGCCCAAGAAGGAAAAAATCTGCGAGGAAATATAATATATCAAAATGGAGTCCTGTTCAAGCAAACTAACAGTTAAACATGAAACAGAGATGTGGGCATACCAGGTGCAATAGATCATCTGTAAGGTCCATTCTAACCTCTACATCCTCAATATTTCTACTACCACCTCCATCGGCACCTCCTCCATCATTAGACTCCCTGGGTCTTCCATCACCATCATCATTTGAAGAGAGGCTTAAGTAGCAAGCCATCTCAATATCAGACAGAACAGACGAGCCTTGGATGGTGTACTCCCCAGTTGCCTGTTGAGCAGATGCTTCAGCCCCTGAGGAAGATGCAGCAGCATAATCGCAAGCCCTGTTTAAAATAAGACATGAAACAAGCTTATCAGTGCTCAGATATTGCAGCCTGTAATGGACTCTAGAATCCTACCAAATTCTGTTTGGAGGCTTTAACTAAAATGAACCTCTACACCATAAGAGATTTATTGCAATACCATAATCATCAACGATACAGAAAGTCTTACAAAAGTACTAACTGGAGAAAAGAGAAACCTCAAAGAAATACAGGAATGGCACTAAATAATAGTAGAATGAACGTTATCTAAGTGATGAAGACATTAAAGGCAGCCATAAAGAAGCAAGACTTTTTTCCTACTAGAATTAATGAATCGGAAGGACAGTGCTACATAAAGAATATGGGCATCTTTATAGGCATTGTCAACACAATTACATAACCTGATAAGCTTGTCACCTCCATAAATGAATAGAATCTGAGCACTTCCTGCTACGTTACCCTATTCCAGAAACCTAAGGACCATCATAAGGATACGTAAAATACAGAATTTCCAACCCAGCAGGAAAGAAGGGAAACAGAAACTCAATTTAAAGTCAGTAGAAAGAATTCCACACCTGATCTCTAAATACAAATATAAAACATACACACGCATACATATATACGTCACACATATATAATCCTGCAGAAAGTTAGATGTATGGCTTGTAGGGAGATCTTTTTTATTTGTTGAGATCCACCCTGAAATGAGGTCAAAATACAAACAAATGGTTCATCTTAGTTCTTATGATAAGAAATTGGCTCTTGAACCACTTTCCTGCTCATGTCACATCAAGCCACTACAGAAGAAAATGTAAAATTGATCCAATTAGTTAACCTGTTGGTTTACCATTCTAAAAGTGTTGGAAAAATCACTGGCTTAAAAGAACGTAGCGCACAAAACTCCCACCATTGCAAGGTCTAGGGAGGGTTAGATGTCCACAATCTTACCCCTATTTGCAGAGAGGCTGTTTCTGTATTTCAAGCATGTGACCTCCAAGTCACAATGGAGCAATCTTACCTTTGTGCCAAACCTCACCCTCGAGAGAAATCCCCATCTTCTCAGATTATATATTGAGCCATGTGACCCCCCCCAAAAAAAAAAAAGATAAAGCAATACATGGAGCAACTCCAACATCAATTCTATCATATGACACCAACACTCCCAATGTGGGGGCATAAGGCATGTTTGACATTTTCGTTTCCCACCCACCTTTCCACATTCCTTCCACATTTCCTCTTCCCTGTATTTCTGTCATCCCATCAAACCCAAGAAGGTAAACTGGGCATTGATTAACCACAAGGTCAAAAGTTCATAATTGTAAAGGGAGTGGGGCCATCACAGACAATAAGTGACCCATAGAATGGTGGAGGAAAATAGAGATTTTGCACATTTTTCTTCCATGAACAGCATCTGTACAATTGAAATACATGGATACATACATCTTGACCGATCACATAAACAAGACTATCACTTAACTAATTATAGGAAATCAATCACACTCGAGACCAAATAAGAATGCCATTTCAGTGGACTTTTCAACACTAGAACACCCTATTGTGAAAAAACATTTACTAATGGAATACACATAGGAAACAAAGTATGCATAATCCAATCATTATTATATAGGAATGGAAGGATACACAGTTCAAATGATTGCAAGCTAGAGAACCTGGTGAGGAGCATTGTTAACAGGAGTTCTAGAAAAGCACAATGTTCCAAATCAAGTATTCAACATAGTGTAAGTTTCAGTAAGCACACTTGAACCCTACTTATAGAACCGGAGGGAATGGGGTTTTTGAGACTTAATGCCTTTAAGAATCCCAAAGATGAGTTTTTTCTTTTTTGCTTTTACCTTCTAGCAAAGGAGTTGAGCAATTATGGTTACAACAAATATGTACAAGGGCTCTCATTGATACAGAATGAACTAGGAAGAAAAAGATAGTGTTCATTCAAGCATTCAACAACAGCTATAAATTTATATTAAAAACATCCAAGTATTTAATGGAAACAAAATGTTTAAAGACAGACTAATGTGAAAATGTTTCAGCATATGAATACCATCAAGGACTGAAATATGAAGAAAGACATCAAATTGATTAAGCGATTGGAATCTCCAAGAAGAACCAAATATAAAAATAAATAAATAAAAAGGGACAAAAAAAATGGAAAGCAGTTGCATCTATAGCACATAGAGTGAGAAACTAAGGAGGTGTCACCCCAATGACCAATAGAAGGGAAGGCAGGCTTCTGCTGGTAGATAACAACCTCTGAAGAAAAGGTAGGATTCATTTAACCAAGGCTTAAAGTCTAGATTTGAAACAAGGAGCACATAAGACATGATGGAAGATTTAAAATTAATAAATAAAGTAGAAATGTAGGCAGAACAAATACCATCAACTAATGCATTAGAAGGAAAGAAGACAAAAACCTGCTTGAGGAAATATAATTAACAAAATTGTAAACTAGGAAATTATTAACTCACATGAAACGAAAACTAAAATGAAGAGAGATAAGAGGAAAGTAGAAGGTTGTTATATACATCAGCCACTCTTATTTTCCTGGCATCGGGTGCATTTTCCTTCCAATTTTCCAATGTGACAAGACCCCCAAAAAAAAAGGGCAACTCCTAAAATGCTGACAATGTTTAAGCTTTCGCATCTGCTTAACATAACTATTTATAGTTGCCATGGTTGACCGTATCACGAGCCCATAGTCAACATGTTCAACCATCTTTGACTATGTCTGACAATACTTGTCTTGAAGTTCTAGAAATCCAGTTCAGTCATGTCAATCACCAGAATTTGGATCCAGCATTCCACACACTTGAATGGGGAAAAAAATTACTGCAAACACCACCAAAATAGACAAAAAGGAAATCACCTTAATATCTAGGAATAACTGACTTAGAACAAGCATTGTGCACCACTTGCATAAACAAGCACCTAGGCTAAAATACCCAAACTCAACTTGTTATATGACAAGAACTCTGTTAAACAACTGCACAATCCCTCAACCAAATAACTAATGAATTTAAGAAAGAAGGAACACCACTGTTATGCTCGTACCAAGATGATACCTGCATACCTATATATTACATTCCAAGAAGGCAACCATAAATGGATACAAATAAGGTGGAAAATCCCTAAGGGGTCATTGTTTGGTGCAGTTGTAAAGACTAACAAGTGCAGTGACGCAAGTTCAAACCCTAGGACAGCCACTTTATGAAGGAAAACAAGGGCCAAATGTTAGATCTGTCCCCCATCTGCACCTCCCAAGACCCTGGATTGCCAACACCATAACCGTGTAATGGCCTTAGCAAAATTGATCCCAAGAGAAGGCAATCAACAACCTCTTATAACACTTGAAAAAGCCTATAAGAGAAACCCATAAGTTGCATAAGTTGAGCATAAGTATGCACTTATACACATATTAATGCCTTTAGTAAATTCTTATGAGCTATCATAAATAGCCACAAGTCAATGCTTAGATCATGAATTAGCACTTTCAACCACAAAGATGGACATGAGTTCACTGGCCTTCTATATGCATGGTCATTCTAGTGACCTATATTCTATGTGACTATATGTTGCTCACTAGCATTTCCCACAACTATTACCAATGCAATTGTGACGTGATCACAAAAAACATCAATATTAGTATGTTGTTGGTGACTATGATATGGTTCTACATATATGCAACGACATGCATATATGTAGTTTAACATGATTTCATGAATGTGCTATAGACACCAATATAACCAAGCTGCTATATCTAGGTTTGGCTTGCTCAAGCCAGGCTTAATTAGCTTAAAACACGAAAATATAATTATTTGATTGATAATATTATTTTTACTTGTTAGATAAAAATATATTTCTTAGAAATATTAAAGTGATATATTTACGTATAAAGAATGTATTCCAGATTTAATATTAGATATAACCCAAAAGATAAATGCAAAAAAATAAATATTATATTGATATTGATGTGTGTGAAAGGCCTACGGACACAGTTGTATTGCAAGCAACCCATTGCTAGTTGTATAGAATGTGACAGCCTGATACCTCTAGAGCTTTAAAATCCCTTGAATATTTTTCTCTAGGTTTAGGAAATTAACCATTAAGGAATATATTACTATTCAAAGGAAAGATCAAATCAAAAAATTAAAAGTCATGATATGTGTAAAATAAGTCCAATTCTAAATTCACCAAATGGTAGTACATAAAATGATAGAAACGAAGACTCTTGACACATGTAAAAAAATAGTCACATATCAATCATATAACTCATAACATTATCAGTTGAGCACCAAAACAAAATAACCTATTAAGTAAAGGCCATCCATTTGCCAATCAAAAGAAGAAATTTAGTTGTTACAGTATCCATTCTAGGGATGAAGAAACTCTTCAAATTATGTTCAATGGCAAAGATCTTGTAAGAGCTAATTGACAGGGCCATATTTTCCAAAGGAAAATGTGATACCTTGTGACTACCAAAAAAGAAAAGAAAAAAAATTAGGACTGCAAAGTTAGAACTTAGAATTTATACAGTTTGAACTAGAATGTCAGGCCCTGTTCTTAAACTTGGAGATATTCCAGATTGCCTATCTCTTTAATGTTGAGTTCCGTCGATGTTATAGATGGAATGAAAGGAACTAATGGCATCCACAGTCAATAATAATAATAATAAAACACTCTTTTGTGCTGTGAGCTAGTGACAAGTGGTACCAAAAGGCAGGCCCATTAGGCATTACAATCTTTATTTACCAAATGGGCCCTTCACTAGTGGATACCAAGGTTGAGGATCTAGTAGGAACCAGGCCATAGACTCGGACCCGGAACCCCTCTCAAGTAGGAGCCAACTGTGACGAGGGCATCACGAGATTGGGAGGAGAAGATTGTCATAATGGCAAATTAACTAATAAAAAGGGTGCCTCATGGGTCTATTAGCCCGGATAGATCCTCCTCCCAATAGCTTGAGCTTTTGGGCTATGAGTCCATGACAAGAAAAATTGCTAATAAAAGGTCACTTAATACATGTAATGGCAGAAATAATTCACTCAACAATTATATAACTGATCATTATTAATACTACAAAACATATTAAACTATAAAACAAAGCCCACTGATTGGCTAATCAGAGTTGGCAATACAACATCTAACAATTATATAACTTGTCTCTCAACATTATTATAGTGATTAAATGAAATAACCTATATGATAGAGGCTAGAGTATATCAGACATTTCAATGAGGACGACCAAATTTGAGAATATGATGGATATAGACATAAGTAGATACAGATATAGATATTAAAAAAGACTTCCGGGGTCACAAGCTCTCGCTCGATTTCTTAAAATGTTGCTCATAATCATTGAGGAGCTAGAGATTAAAATGGCTACCTAAGCTTAGCTTGTTTACGCCCCTATCTCCCTGACACACTAGATAAGTTCAAAAATTGTGAATGAACCATCAACTTATAACTAAAGGTGCATCAAAACAAATAGAATTGACAGAAACTCCTGAATCAAAACTTGATATTTGATATCCATAACAAAAGGTGAATCCACACTCACTATCCATGAATCATATGATGTCCCTTGTTTTGGCTTGTAATGACATCAGACATAACCCCATATAGCAATTTTGGCATATGGATTCATAAAGCAAGCCATATAGTTCGGATAATGTCTGGTTGTTACGATTATGATAACCATGCTTCTCCATAATACTGTAGATATGTTTGGCTTGTTAAAGAACTTCCAGCATGGATTATCCAAAAAGAGAATTTCATGGCATAAACCAAAACGAATTCCTCAAAATATATTTTGACTCCAAGGCAATAGAAGCATAAATTTGAAAAAAAACACTGAAAGTAGACAACGTGGTAGCCAAAAACAAATCTTCCCCAGTGAAAGACATAAAGAAAATCCCGAACAATAAAACCAACACCAATATGTCCAAAGGCCTTGCAGTAACCCTAAAATAATTGTAGGAATAAAGGTTAGAAGACTAAAGTTGCCAGAGGGTTTCACCATATAAGGGGAAATAAGATTTTGAAGAATCTAAACAGTAAAACTCACTCCGGTGAGGCAAGAACTTTAGGCCGCTTGTGCTGGTTGTCTCTTTCCCTATCAGACATGGCCCTCTCTGTCTCCGCGACGGTCTCATCATCCAAACGGATCGAACCTGCAGGTCCACCCGTGCAAATGGCGTTGCCACCAGATCCTCTCCCCAAAATCTCAGCGCAGGATCAGCAACGGGTTGCCTGTGAGGAAAAGCTTGCCTCGCAGCGGCCTGCCTCTCAAAGAACCGCGAGCTACCGACGTTTTGGTCCCACTGAGGGAACCATTCCCTCCTTCCGCCATCCATCGGCACCCCTCCTTTCCATCCCCACCTCCCAATGGAAAGCTCTAATTCTAGTTTATCATACTCCTCCTCATCTTCATCCACCCTCCCGATCTCATCATCCCCATCCATACTGCTGTCGTCGTCCACCACGGCCTTCATGCGCCCGTCCGCCATCCTAGCGGAAACCCTAGAGAGCCGATAATTACCTTGAGTTCCACGCTCATACAAGATGAACCCCAAATTCCAGCGCTCCGCCCAACCCGGATCCCTCAGATCGGCTTCCAGCAAACCCTAACCCGGAGCCTTGCCGGTCGCAAACCTGAAATCAAAAATTTTCCGTCAGGAAACAGCGTAAAGTTTGATATAGACGCGATGTTTTTTGTGCAGGCAGCAAATCCAAAGATCCAGGTGCCCGAAAGGCGCGATCTTTCGCCCCTTTTGGGCGAGAAAATTAGGGTTTGTACCTGGAACGAGGAAAGGAGAAGAGATTTGATGGATCTTCCGAGATTCCCCAATCTCCTTCCCCTCTCCCTCCCTCTCGCGCTCCCCCCTCCGCCCTGAGATCGCCGCGAGTGCAACTAGTGTGGTCGCACCGCCCGAACGAATTTATAGCCCCCGGATTTTTCCTCCCTTTTTTGGCCCTTTTCTCCCCCCCTCGCTCCTCGCTCTTTTCTCACCCCCCTTGAACGTCCCCAGTTTGGACGAGAGAGAGAGAGAGAGATTTTGTGG
>KE504633.1:3506575-3518251 GCA_000441515.1 Elaeis oleifera | reverse complement strand
TTTTCTTCACCCCCCTTCCGTAAACGTACCCACGTTGGTACGAGAGAGAGAGAGAGAGATTTTTGTGGGATTTAAAGAGGAATAGGGGCTGTGTATGTTAGGATTTGGGAACAATGCTGGGACAAGAGCACAATTAATGACACCCATCTCTGTACCCACTCGACGCCACGCGGGCCCACCAGCACTTTTACTTACGTGGGGCCCACTGTGCCCTCGAACGTGGGAAACAAGTAAGCGGCAAAGCCCAGAGTTCGCTGTTCGGTTTCGTAACTGGTGGGCCTCGCTTGTTGCTGCGGGTTTCGAGGCACCACGTGGGCGGTCCCTTTTCTGGTCCAGGTTTCAGTCCGGCTGGCAGCAGGTCACGCCAAGGGGAGAGGCCGGGTTGCCCGAGACGGCCCGATGCCCGGGTGGGGCCCACAGGATCAATGAGTGGGTGCGCGGCGGTGTTCCCGAAGCCGGGTCTCTGTTTCTCCGAAAGGAAACTAGGACGCTGGACACGTGAACCCGGCGCAGGTGCTCGGTCGAAAACCCGGGAGTCCAGGTCTCGGAAAGAGGACGAGAAACGTGTGAATCTTGCACAGAAGTGGCGAAATCCATGAATAGACCCGGTCTCCTTAAAATCATGTGACAAGATGGTGAGGAATAATCTGGTTTCAGTTAAATGTTGGCAGCTTGACCTCCTTTGGCCAAAAGACCACCCAGCCACAAACATGGCATGTCTCACATATAACTAGCATTGAAATTTATGAGCAAGAAAAGGGCAGAGGCCCAATCATGCTACCAAACATCTTCCATGAAAAAAAAAATCACTGCGGCATGGTACGAGGGGATTAGCTATTTTATGTCATCGGGTTCTTGCGAATTGCACCATCCTCGTGAATAGCATTAATGGTGGCCCGAAGGATTTTACAGTGTAGGAACGTTTGGTGGGCTTCATGTAGTAGTTACTCCCTCTCTCTCAATCTCTCTCTCTCTCTCTCTCTCTCTCTTCCCTCTTTATTTTTTTTTGATAAAAAAAAATATTGAGCCTTCCTTGATAAGATAGCTAACAAATATACAGACCTACACACATCAATTGATACAAATAAACAAATACATAAGAAGATAAAAATAATCAATCAACCCAACAAATCCAAATCAAGACAGCAAACAGCAACTAGCAATTCATGTTAGAACCAGAGAGAAGCAAAAATAATAACTTCAACCAGCAAAATAGGGAGCCGCAAATAGCAAAGCAAGTCTCCGCAAAAAGAAGTTGGCTGAGCAAATAATTTTAGAGAGCACCAAAAGGCAGGGCACTAGTAGAGCCAAAATTTTACTTCTTTTTCCACAACAAAACTTTACATCATCCTGCACAATAAGGAGAAATTGTTCATGAATAAAATCACCAGGGTCTCAAATAAAAGGGCCATTTAAAGCAGACTTGACGATAAAATCTACAGCTTTATTTATATTTCTTTGAACATAGAATAAAATAAAACTCTGAGAATTGGATTTTCAATAAAGATATCTTGAAGAATAGGAATATTAGAGGGCTCATATAAAGAAGTGTTGGCTATAGTTGTAATAACTGCTAGTGCATCACCTTCCAGTGAAATTGAGGAAGCATTTAGCTCTTGGCAAGCAACATGTAAACCCAATCAAAGGGTTAATAATTCTGTAAAGAAAATAGTTGAAGGATAGAGAGCCTTACCACAAGCTTTAATAATTTACTCCTACAATCTTTGATTATGTAACCAGCAGCAGCTTTATTTTTTGAGAGAGCAGCATCAAAGTTTACTTTCAGTACTCTTGTGAGAGGAGGCAACCAAGAGCAAGAGTGAGTTTGAAAGCTGTCCTCACTTGACAGCAGACAATTGCCCCAGTACCTGGACGGAGGATTGAAAGACATAGCTATGCTAGTTATATGTTGAGGAATAAGGTAATAGGTAGCTCTTCTAATTAACTAGATTGGGGAAGTAACAATAGATTGAAAAATTCTTTCATTTTGAATAGTCCATATCAGCCAAACCACTATGGCAATAAGAGCCTAATGATCATTACCAATCTTTTAGTAGAGATGTAGCTTAGCAAATCAGTCAGAGAAGAAGGAATATAAGGAATAGCAGTGTAAGTGGTTAGATGTTGCCAACAGCTACTAGCATAAGGGCGGCCAACCAAAATATGATTTAGATCCTCAGTAATATCATGGCATTGATCACACATACTAGTAGATGGATCAATAATGTCTCTTCTAAGAGGATATAGCTTACAAGGCAATTTATTCCACTGTAATTTTCATAGAAAATTTAATTGGATGAAACTCTCAAATTCCAAATCTATTTGAAGGATGGCAGAGATGTAGAAAGATTTGTAGAGTTAAAAAATGATAAAAATTTTTGATTGAGACCTATTTTGACATGGTGGGGCTCCAAGCAAGCTGATCAGGCCAGGGATGAAGTGCAATTGGTACATTATGCACCTGGGTCATCATTTCAGCATTAAATAAAGTCTAAAGAATACTAAAGTTCCATCCTCAAGATTAATTCAAAAGGTCACTTACTTGAAGATCAACCACCAGTGAATCCATATTTATAAATGTGGGCAAGGCTGAAAGAGAAATAGTTGATAGCCATGGATCATTCAATATATTAGCCGATGAACCAATCCTAATGTGCCAGATGAAGTTATTCTGAATGTGGGAACTATAACTATAAATTTTTTCTCAGATCTGAGAGCATCTTCGAGGTTTGGAGTAAGAAATCCAAAAGCCAGTGAAAGTATATTTAGTTGGAGACACATGGGCCCAAAAAGAGTTTGAATGCAAAACAAGTTAAGCAGCTAGTTTACACAAGTAAGCCTTTCGGATGTTATAAATAGATTTAATATCCAAGCCACCTTGATTGCGAGGCATATAAATATTTCCTAAGAAACAAGATGTAAATCACGATGATTAGCATTATGTCCCCAAAGGAAAGACCTATATTCCTTGTCGATCTTATTTAATAAGCCAACAGAAACATGGATACAAGACATGCTGTAAAAAGGTATAGAGGATAAAATAATCTTAAGCAAGGTAGCCCTACCACCATAGATAAAGCCTTCCACTGCCAATTAGCAATTCTTTTTGACATCCTCTTATGAATAAAGGAAGATCACGAGCAGATAGAGGGCCACCAGAAAGAGGTACTCTCAAATATTTCTAAATTGCATTATATTCAGGAATAGAGATAATACTTCTAATCTAGGCTTTATAAAATTTGAGGTTGAGGAGCTAATTTTAATAAGTGACTTAGAAAGATTAATAGCTTGTCCTGATAGAGAGCAATAAGCATCAATTATAGCTTTAAGACAACAAATATCACTCATAGTGGCCTTGGCAACAAACAAGCAATCATCCGCAAAGAGAACATGGGTCACATTAGGGCCCTCTCTTGGCAATTTAAAATCTTTAAGAAGACTGCAGCTCACAATATAGTTGAGAAATCTAGATAGAACCTGCAAGCAAATTATAAACGGACAAGGAGATAAGGGGTATCCCTATCGGAGTCCTTTAGTAGGCTGAAACGAAGTGATAGCCGCACCATTGATCGAAATAACAAACTCAGGATTTATGATGCATGATTTCAGCTGAGTAATAAAGATTGGATGAAGACCAAATTGGGTCAAAACCTGAAAAAGAAAAGGCCAGTGAACGCAGTCGAAAGCCTTTTCCATATCCAACTTCATATGAACCAACCCTCTAGCGGAAGGAGCTTTTTGAAGGGAGTGCATAATTTTTTGAGCCAACGGAATATTTTCAGTAATATTATAACCAGGAACAAAAGCTCATTGCTTAGGCGATATGATATAGAAAAGAAGGAATTTTAACCTGTTAGCCAAAACTTTCACCACAATCTTATAAACAGTGTTGCACAAGCTTATAGGACGATGATCCGTGACAGTAATAAGATTATTATTCTTGAAAATGAGAGCTATGAACGTGTGTTTCCAAGCATTAGACATCATTGAATGAGAAAAGAAATATTGAATGGTTTAAATAACTTCATTTTTGATAAGACTCCAAAAATGCTTGAAAAAAGGAGGATAGCCGTCTGGACCAGGAGCTGTATCATTTGGCATGCATTGCAAAGCATCCTCTATTTCTTGATGGTGACCTTAGATACTACTTGAAAATTTTGATCAGCAGATAAAATAGGAGAGATAACCAGGATGCTCATATCCTCAACATCTTATTGAGCTACCCATCTTTGTTGGAAATGATGAAGAAGAATAGCATTGATCTCAAGGGGATCATCGACCAAATCACCGCTAGGTGCTTGAAGGGATAAAATCTTATTTTGTCTTCTGCGAAGAATAATGGATCGATGAAAAAATTAGTATTAGCATCATCCTCCTGTAGCCATAATATTCGAGATTTTTTTTTCCATAAAACCTCCTGCAATTGAAGGTTCTTGTGGAAGGCTTGCAACAACTGCAATAGATAAAAATATTGTTGATTAGAAAGGCCCTACTAGGATTCCAATATTTGAAGGTGATAAATTTCTTCATATAACTATTATCTTTTAGAAAAGATATTCTCAATTTTATATTTTATTTTTGAATAGCCCTTCTAGTATTATCAAGAAGCATGGTTAATTTGACCCCAGGAGAGCGATAATCCTTGCACCTCCAAGCGCATTGTATAACTTCTTGGATTCCTTCACAATATAACCACATTTTTTTAAAATGAAAAGGAATGGGAGATTGAGAAATACTAGAAGAATGATATAATATAAAAGGGCAATGATCAAATGCATATCTGGCAAGATGGAAAATCGTCGAGTCAGGAAAAGATTTAACCAAGCATTTGAAGCAAAGGCTCGATCAATTTGTTCCCAAACCTTACCATACTAAGCCTATTATTGCACCATGTAAAGCGAGGACCTTGAAATCCCAAATCCACAAGCCTAGATTGTCGGAGAAAATATCGAAATTCACGAATGTCTTAGTCCACCTTAAACAGCTTACATCCCATTTTATCCTCAGCATGAACAATACAATTAAAGTCCCCTAAAAGGACAATGGGTAAATTGATGGACGTCATCTCTTCTATCTGCTTCCATAAGTGTCTACGGTCATGACCACTAATACTTGCATAGACAACCCCAAAAATCCACATTGGCTTCTGGTCTTGAGATATCACTCTAAAAGCCACTTGCCAATCAATATATATAAAAGTTATATGATCCTTTCTTTATGCCAGGATATAATAATGCCTCCTGACAAGCCCATAGGAGGGATGTAATAGAAATTCCAGCGAGAACCCAAAAATCTCTGCAATCTTGACATAGTATGCACAGAGACTCTTGTCTCTAGAAAGCAGCATATATCTGGCTTATATTGATGAATAAGTGATCTAGTATAATGTACAAAGGAGAGCTTAGCAGATCCTCTACAGTTTTAAGAAAGGATCTTTATTGAGAAGAGTTTGTAGATACAATTGATCCCCCATCCATCGCATCCTGATGTAAACTGAGACTACCACTAGATCCACCACTATCACAAACTAAAAACTCCTCTCCTTTGTCAATAAATTTTTTAATTGCTTCAAACAAATGAGAGGCGCCTTCAAGCTTATGTTGTAATTATGAAACATAGATATAATGAGAAGAAGTTGGATTACCACCATCAACAGAGGATGTTTGTTTAGCCTGTTCGTGTTTGACTGCCCCATGGTTAGATGTAGTTCTAAGAACTGGCCTCCAGACTTCCTTACAAGCAGATTGATTCATTAGAACAATAGCTACAGAGGATGTCTGTATTTCGTCCTCCTTTTGTTTGATTCCTCGAGGATTAAGACTTTTGATTGAGGAGGGGATATGGATGATCTTCTCTCATCCGAGTTCTTTGATGGAGAATATTTTTCTTTCCTTAGATTGGCCAAATTCAGTATGAGAAGATTGAGTTATAATAATATCCATAAAAGTGATAATTTCTGGCTCAGAAGTATCAGTTGTTAGAGGAGAGAATCGAGAACCAGAGGCTTCTGGTCCAGTAGGATCCATCTTAGGAGGAGATTTCTTAGAGATTTTCTTTGGCTACATCCATGGATTTGAAGATTGTGCACCAATAGGGGCTAGAGCAAGAGCTTTGCACACATCTTATGGGATAGCTTGTGAGACTGGTACCCTAGTTGCATGAATCCAAGGCCCATAACATGCATTTCTTCTTTAACACAATCACAGGATTTCAAAATTTTCTCAAGCTTGCCACAAGAGTAACGTATATCTGGTAATTCTTCATAACTGAATTGTTGCCAGATTAAGTTGCTTTAACCCAAATCTAGGCCCTGGGCATACAGACTTCGTCGCATCCATGAGAACACAGGCATGAGCAAACCCTCTTCTAGACGATGATTCCGTCCATTCATCAAGGAAAGGNGATATCCAGCCTCAAAAATTATTTAAAATTTTTCTTTTATCCCACAATTCCATAGGAAGATGGACCCAAACTCGAACTTGGAGTACAGTATTTCTATAGAGATTGAAATTTGGATGTCAGCTCTCAAGGGCTAGCAGTTGTCTTGCCAAAGACTAAGTGCCTTTGGCAAGGATCCTGGTTTGAGCATCCACAGATGGAAGATCAAAGAGCAAAATCCCTTCCGAGAGAGATGAGACCTAGAATTGATCTTTCAAATTCCATCTCACTCGCAGTTCCTTCTCCACAAAGTCAGTAGGAAAGCCTTTAATTAAGAATCATCCAACAAGAGCAGAACGCCACAGGGCACAAGCTTTGTCGATATCATCATCAAGAAAGACACCACTTTAGTGAATCTTGCTTCCAAAGCTGCTATCTCGTCGGCCGAAGCTTTCAAGGACTCCACTTGAATTTTTAGAGGTCCTGAACCGCTTGAGACCAAGATCTAGTGGTCTGCTGTGGTCGAGCTCCATCTTGACTCCTCATACTCCTAGAGGGTGAACCGTCCACCCTTTTTGACCGAGCATCCCCACTTGCAGGAGTATCCTGCGATGAAACCCTCTCTAGATTGGCTATTTTGATCGATGAAGAGCCCTCCTTATCCTCCGAAGAGGAGCTAGGAGAAACCCTCGTTCCTTTATCACTCATTCAAATCTTTATATTTTAGTAGTTACTCCTTTCAGGGATGTGGGCATCGCATGTCTTCAGTGTTATGTGTTGGAAATTTACTTTCAACTGTAAGTCAAAGGTGATAAAGATTAGAGATCCAATTTTTAGGATGTACGTTCGTAACGTCCACCACTTATTTGAAATGTTGGGTTAGAGAGACAAAAATCTTGTATGATATCTTCATTTTTTAGTGGTTACATAGATAAGGTATGGGACTCATCTTTTCAGGTGATAACAACTCCTGTGACGTGACGTATTTGATTTTACCTAAATGGAGGGCTTACTTTAATGCAAAACCAAGCATAAGTTGTTTTAGACAAAAGCAATCATATATTATTGATTTGGGCTATATTTGGATGGGCATTAAGAAGCCATTTTTATTCACAAAATTGGATTTCTCTAGGCTGTATTTTTGTTTAAGTCAAGGTCTTGCTCAAAATGTTGGTGCTTGGTGGTTAATTTAGTCCAATCTCTTTCTGTGGCCATCATTGTACCAAGACTAAGGAGCCCCAACAAGGTGCACGTCATAAATGATAGATTTAGCTATCAGGTATTACAGAAAGGAGTTGTGTCATGCAATCATGGTTCATGCTTAATCACTAGCTTCAAATCAATTTAAAATAAATGCGTTCATACTTGCTTGCGCTAGAACTTAAAAATTCAAAATGCCTTGTAGGGAATGAATTTAAGCAGCTGATCGTATCACTATGGTAGTGTTTGTTAGTCTTTTTGGTATTCCTAAAATAGGAATACAAATTTTGTAGAATAGCTATTCTCCGTATTAGTATTTGGTTGGAAATCTACGGGGCCCATCGAGAATAAGGCAGTGTTATTCCCTAATCTAGAATAAGCTGCAATTATTTCTCATTAAAGATCTAGAATAAGCTATTTTATAGTCCAACATGGAATAGTTTATTGAAGGTAGATGGGAATAAGGTGCAATTAATGGACAATTAATACTTGTTGACTAGAATAGCTAAACCTATGGGGCCCATCGAAAATATATCTAGTGTTTGGGAATAAATAGGAATAAGCCATTATTCCACCAGGAATAAGAGCAACCAAACACTACCTATATCTTTTTACTCCATATTTAATAGACTCTCGTAATATTACAAGACTCCATATGCTGTGTAACTCCACCTCTATTTGTTCCCCCCTATATCAATGCAATTTGGAGATTTTCTTTTTTCCTTCACTTCATTATGCGGTGTTGCAATTCTTTAGCATTCCTTATATTATTATTTTTTTTAGGGGAGGAGAGATGAACATCATTATGTATTTAATTATAGTCAAGAGAAAAAGAATAAATCAGGTTAAAAGAATGGATAGCCCCCATCCAATGCTTAGATTCAAAAATTTTAGAAAGGAAGCATTGCCCATCTATCCTAGATCATCAATTTGCATTTTTCTAATTTGAAAATGTACAAAAAAAGATGGATTGAGCATGTGAGGATAGATTTTCATATTGATAAAATTACTCCTTATTAATTTTATAACAAAATTCTAAAATTTTTGTATTTTTCATCCATTTTATTTATATATATCAAATATATTACTAATTATTTAATTTTAGTACATAATTTTTATAATTATAAGCAAATAATTAAAATTATCTTCTATTTTCTATTTATATTCACTTTTTAGCTAAATATTTATATCAAATTAATTAACTATTTAAATTAAATTATAAATTATTTGGTTATCTATATAATTAATATATAAAAATAGATTATACATATATATTATTTACCAAAATAATTATTAAAGTAAAATCAAATATTTATACAATTCTTATATAATTATGAAATCTAAAAATTATAATTTTGTATGTTGCCTTACTTCTTCAATATAAATAAGTATTATAAATTGATGATAATAATAATACTTTTTAATCAAATGGTAGTTTAACAAAAATATTATATAAATATTATTCATCATCCTTTTCATTCCTATACCAAATAAAGGTAGAAATTATTCCATCAATCCTTTAATATTTAACCAAATATATGGAAGAATAAATGGAAGACTTATTCAGTCTCTCCCTTATCCATTCTTCCTCTCCTATGTATCTTTTTCCCTTATCTTGCATATTTCTCTACTTCATATTTCACAAGGTCACACTACTGGAATGGTTATCCTCCTCCCTCCTTCATATAACATGCATGATAATTTTTTTCTACCAAGTCTGAACACCATATAGATTCTAATATATGGGTGAAGCCTAATCTAATATATTGACTCTATTTATTTGCTTGGACCACATACATCACACGTGCAACTATGTATATGTTGAGAATGTTGAATAAAGTTAAAAGTTGTGATTTAATTAAATTAACAAGAAAAAAAATCAAAATGCATTATACTAGGCAAACTCATCACTAGACATTATTCAAGATTTTTACATTAGCAAAGAAGTACGTCATTTTTTTGAATTACTTCTAATCATTGTCCTATTTTGATTGAGACATTTATATATGGAAACTTCTTATAAATCTCCTTTTAGATTGGAGAAGTTTTGGTTACATTACCCTTTCTTCTAGGATATTGTTCATAGTGTATGGACTATTCCCATTAAAAAGATGCTATGTACCGTGTATCTAGGAGACTAGAACTCCTTAAGAGAAGATTGCGATCCCAAAATAGAAGGATAGTGGGTGATAGTATTCGTAATTTAGAGGAGGCTAAAAAAGTTAGATCCGAATTACAACAAAAGGAATGTGATGTGGGTGGATTATCAGATAGGAATTTATTTCTTCTTCGTACTACACTGGCCTAATATAATTCACTTATCTGTCAGCAAGAAACTATATCCAGAGAAATCTAAGATTTCTTGGCCAAAGGAGAGAGGTAAAAATATAAAATTTTGTCATCTAGCTACTATTATTAGAAGGTGAAAGAACAACATTTATTTCTTAAGGATGCTATTGAAAATTCTATTGAAAAGGAGAATACTACAAGAGGAGAATTACTTATTTTTCCTCTACTAGATGGAGGAGAGAGGAGGAGACTATAGATCTGGATGTTGTTCCACTTTCTAATACTGTTTGATCTGATGTTGAAAAGGAATTACTCATTAGGGATGTTTCAACAACTGAAACAGAGTCTATTATATGTTCTTTGGTAGGGGATAAAGCCTTTAGATTGGATGGTTTTCTATCATTTTTCTTCAAATATTATTGATTTATTGTTGGAAAGAAATTTATCTTGCAGCACAATAATTCTTTAAATTCAATTATATACCAGTTTCCTGAAAGCATACATTGATTATTTGATTCCTGAAAGGTCCAATGCATCACTTCCATCTCATTATCATCCAATCAGTTTATGTACTATCTTATATAAAATTATTGCAAAAGTAAAGCTAATCGAATGCAATATGTTCTTTGCTCACTAATAAGTCAGGAACAACATGCTTTTATTAAAGATCTTAGTATTTCGAATAATATTCTTATGGCTCAGAAAATCATGGATAATCTACAATGGACTCTAGTTAGATAGATTTATATGGTCATTAAGCTTGATATAAAGAGACCGTATGATAAAGTCTAAAGGGATTTTCTTTTCTTTCTATGTAGCAGAAGGGTTTTACCGAGGTCTAAATTAATTGGATTAAAGGTTGTGTTGAATCTCCTTCATTTGCAATATTAGTTAATAGAACTCTTTTTACTACCTTCTATTCTTCTACTAGTGTTAACCAAGGATGTCTGCTATCGTTCTATTTATTTATTATTTGTGTAGGTGCATTATCATAGTTGCTGAATGTGGTGGATAATAATGGATTGTTATCAACATATCAGCTTGATAGATCAAGATTTTTTGTCTCTCTCCTTTATTTGCAAATGATTGTATTTGTTTGCTAGGGCTACTCTGAACAATATAAGAGTTTTATTAATAGTTCTACAAAATTATTATGCTATGTCTGGATAGCAAGTCAATTTTGAAAGTATATGATCAAGTTCAGCCCTAAGGTTAATACTCTTATCAAATAGCATATTAAAAACCATCTTCATATTAAAGAATGTGATGGTAGTTGGCAATATTTGAGAGTTTTGTATCGGATAGAGGATTATCTTCTTCAGATTGTATTGGTATTATGCAAAATTTCTTGTCTTGCTTGGATGATTAAAAGTGGAGGGCTCTATCTATGATGGATGGAGTAACTCTTAGTAAATCGGTTCTTTTTGCAATTCCTATTTACTTACTCTCTCATACAGTTATTTCAAGAAGAGTGTTGTTGAAGATGAAAAGAATTATTCAAAATTTCTTTGAGGTTCAATCGATACTTCTAAAAGGATGCATCTTATTTCTGAGAATCAGGTCTGTCGGTCAACTTGTGATGGTGGTTGGGGTATTTTCTTCTTGCTTGCTAGAAATAATGCACTTATGGCTAAGCATATGGTGTGGTTCCTCTTATTGCGAGATAGTTTTTGGAGCTCTTTTATGTAGATAAAGTATGAAGTATGGTCCACTGTGTCTACTCCAATATACTCTTTGAATGCTTCTTTAGTTTAAAGAAATTTGTTCCTATTGAAGCGAAAATTTAGTGCAGGGGCAAAATGATAATTT
>KE504633.1:3482975-3495829 GCA_000441515.1 Elaeis oleifera | reverse complement strand
GTTCGCCTAAAGCCAACGATCCTAAATAAGCCACTCAGATTTAACTTTTTTTTTTAATTCTTTTTGCGTATTTATATAGTGGACACTCATTTTTGGCCGTGCTTCGGCTGGAAGCAATTATGCACTTCTAGTTGAACTTTTTCTAATAAAGTTTTGTCACCTACCAAAAATAGAAAGAAACAAATAAGCCACTCTAGTTGCCATCCACATTGGTGCAAGTGCGCCACCATAAAAGGCAAGCCTACGAGGCGGTGATTGCAAATCGTGTACCTTTTATACCATATATATTTTTATTATAAACATTAATTATGCATGAATATGATGACGAAAGTTATAGATGTTTCTTCTGCCCCAAAAATTATTTCTTCTTTATTGCTGCTCTTCGCCCTCGCCTTGCTACTCTCTCTCTCTCGGTCTTGCTCGACAATGACTGCAGGCAAAACCTTGCCGTTCTCAGTGCTCTCTAGCAAGTAAGCAGTTCTTGTCTCCTATTTCCAATATCAAATTTTAAATTCGTTTTCTTGAATTTTTCTCTTTATCGGATTGAATCTTATTGGATGGAATCAAGATTTTTTTTTTATATATTATTTCTCCCGTTCATTGTCAAGCGGTTCTGACATTCTTTGATGGAAATCTTTTCCTTGGCATCTTTTCGATTCCGCTTTTTCAAAAGTTTTACCTTTGCTCCATGAATGATTTCAAGAAATGCTAAAAAATGAGAACTTTTGATGTTTTGGAAGCCATTTTTGCGTTCATTTTGCGTTCAAAACAGTTGATTATGAAGAGATGATTCTTATAAACTGTGATTGAAGTGATTCTTGGGACGAAGGATTTGTCAAAGCTATCCTGATTGAGTTATTGATGGTGAGACCTTTTTCGAGTACGACTTCTTGATGCATGTTTAGAGATTTTCACTTGATTACAAGAAGCATCGAACTTGATTGTCACATGATTATCTTGGTGTTCTTGAAATCTTGTTACCCCAAGTGTTTGATAAAAAAGTTGCAAGAGAATCTTAACCATCTTCTGTTCGCCATGGTGTTTTTGAAACGTCAAAGCTTACCATTGTTTTTTTTTGCACTAGTTTCATTGTTTTATTTAGACATATTTACAAGGTCTACGCATTTAATTCCAATAATACTTTTAGTTAAGATGGACACTGGTAGTTATCAGTAGTATTAATTCATTGAGAGGGACTTTTGTTGTGCTTCTGCAAATGAATATATTGTGATGCGGGCAGAAGAGAAGCGATAGTCATTGTTGAACTTATTTTTCATTCTAATTTTAGGGATTTTTTGGGTATATAAATATGATTTTTGGCCATGATAAGTGAAAGGCCAGAGAAAATCGAGTAATGGTCCCAAAAGATGTTACACTGTTTCTTCCTCTCAATCAAAGGCTTTCTAGATGATGGTGCCTATAGGGAAGCTGTCTTATGTTAGGAGGCTTACCCTTTCACTTATGTATAAATCCTAGCTTACCCTTGGATGACTTAAAATTGATTTCAACACAAACTTATCTTCCAAGAATAACCTTTCTAGAAAAGCTGGAGGATTGTCCTATAAGAACTCTTCTCAGCCAAAACTATCTCAATCAAGCTTTGCAGATTTTCTTCACCCACCTCGACAAGAAAAATGATCGAAGGTGATGGATAGGTGGAGGAACTCTCATCTGAGAGTTGAGAATCTTCATCCAACTCTTAAACAAGGCTCAGTTGAGTAATTACCTGTAACCTAAGAATAATAGTACCACTAACAGGCCTGAAAAATGGAATTTCCAACAACACCCCTAAAGAAGTATTTTGATCATTTCATTCTCGCATCAGTTTCAGTGCATCCATTTTGTGAATTGTGACAGGTTAAAAAACAAGAGTAGTGGAAATAAGTTACCTTCCTGTGTCAAGTACCAGAGATATACACTTGCATAAATAGTAGTCGATATATGTCAAACAATTATATGCATAAAACAGTCTGAACAATCAAAATACAAAATACAGTCAGTCTAGATTATGTCATGCAATATTAGTTTAGGACAATAGAGAGTTAACTCTTTGATTTAAATCCCTTTGTCCTACATCTATTTGACTTATCATGACCCATCGTCTATACCTGCTTTCCCATCTCCCCATATCTGCTCTTGGGGACCTGGACATCACTGAGACACTAATTTCCTCAGTCAGCCGCATTAATTACTCCACATTAGTATTCATGCGTATTGCAGTCAAGGGTCAGGAGGCCGGATGGCTGAGTTGACTCAATGCCCGCATACGTGAGATATTGTCCATTTTGATTCTGATCCTCTTTGAGGGTCAGTGGCCTTGACTATGTGAAGGTAATGTTGCGGTCAAGAGATCGGATGGCTGGATTTGCCTCTGCACCCGCATACATGAAATATTGTCCGCTTTGGCTCTGACTGTCTTTGGGTTCAATAGACCTTGTCCATTTGGAGTTTCACGGTTTTGCCTTTTAAAAAGTGTCTCATGTGGAAGAGAATGTTTCAATCCATATAAGTCATACTTCCTCTTGACTCACAACCGATGTGGGACTGAAGATGCCATCTGAGCCATTTAATCCGTTGACCGCAACAATGTGTAATCCTTATTTTGTTTTAACAAGGTAGCCAGATGATGCTTTCTCGATAGTTTACCCAATGCTTCTCAGTGATGGTTGGACATCTTCTTTGTCGGGTTCAGGGGAAGTTATTACCTTCTTATTACAATCTGTTGTAATGCATGATTTATTGGATCCTAGTTCTGGCAGTGTTCACCAGATTTCAAGTTTTATGCTTTTCACCTTTATCTTTTGTTCTCAAACTGTTATAACCAGACCATCAAAAGTCAAAACAGACACTGCCAACTTCCTTGTTTGAAATCAATCTATGCTTCTGGAGTTTGAAAATAGATGGTATACAAATCGCCAGAGTACATTAAGTATCGTCGCTGGTTTGTTGCAGTTCCAGCACCTGTGGCAGATGTGTCGAGTGGTACTAGTTCATTTATTACTAAAACTCATGACTAGGGATTCAAACAGAATTACTCTATTCTGTATTAAAATCTTTATCACAATTTACACATTGCATAATTTCTGGTAAAGTCTCTTATCTGCTGTGTCAGGAAATGCATCATTGGCATCCTGCTTGGTTGTCATCAATCAATTGAGACTGTTTCAAGACCAAACTAGAATTCAGAAGGCTTTTAGTTGCGGATGAAATGATGCAGGCACTTCAAAGGAGCCATTTTTAAGTCCCATGATGTTGCATTTGGACATACTGCACTTTCTCATTCTGAACTGTTGACTTTTTGAACCAAACACATTATTTCTTGCAGTGTCTATTTGAAGGTTTCGGATTTTTATTGAGACGTACTACATTAATATGCTCATTCCGATCTGTGGACTTATTAAGCAGCACCAATATGTTTCTTAGTTTTCAAGCCGTACTGCTGGTTGGCAAATCATTTTCTATATCTTATTTCCATTTTGGTTCTTTTTTATTGGAGCAATTTTGAGTTCAGCATCTCTCTCTCCCTGGAAAGTATTACTTGATTGATTTGTCACAACTTATTATAAATTCCAAACATTCTCATTATGAATTTTTTCTTTATGGTTCAGTGGGAAATATATTGTTGATACCAGAAGCAGCATGGACAAGGGTGATGATTCTGGAAGCCCTGGCCAGGACGCATCCTTTTTCACACAAACAACTGAAGATGTTGCCAAAGCTGTTGCTACTGTAGCTTCACCTGCAGTCATTCGTTCACCACGACCATCTATAGTTTTTTCTTCCAGGGATGAACATAGCGGTCAACTTCCAGAGATGAATGTAGGGTCTTTCACCTTCACCCTAAGTGAAGAGAGGAGATTATAATCCAGAAATACTTACCCGCCAAAACACCATTGGGCAAGGTTTCAGTTGCAGTTCTTGGTATGATCTGTTTCTTTTGTTCTGCCTTACAATTATCGTGCTCAAATCTACATCAGATGTCCCACATGAGAAAAAAATTTCATGGGGCATTTTGCTGTTACTAAGTTTTTTCGGAGGAATGGGGTTCAATAAACCCAAAACAGATGTAAGAAGTGGTGCTTCTTCTCCATATATATTTTTTAAATTTTTTATTTTGTTACATGAGTAAGTGTCTAACTGCATTAATAACTTTACACAAATGTTTTCTCTATCTGCTGTCCAAATTAATTTATTGGCAGATTCTCAGCAATTTTTTAGGATTCGAATATTTGCCCTAAGCTGAATTGCTCCCAAATGAAAAACTTGTTATTTGAATAACATTACTTGAAACAGCTAGTTTGGCTAAAAATTAACAACGAAGAGCAGTTGGGAATCACTCAATGGTCATGGTTACGTTTGTGGAAGCAAATTACCATGGTTAGGACAGTTAAATGAAAAATAAAAAGTTGGTTATCTATACTTGGAACTTCATAAGATAGTTGGAATGTTGTGGTTTGGTTATGACTTTCTTGTTAATAATAGCATAATACTATTTGTTGTGGACAAGGGCTCAGCCCATCATGTGAGGTGTTGACCGCTTTGGCCCATGGGCCTCATGGTTTTGTTCTTTAAAAGATGTCTCATGTGGAAGAATTTTTCGTTCCTTATAAGGACGAGTCTCCTTTGACTCACAATCGATGTGGGACTATTGATGCCCTCCACATTATTAGATGCCCTCCACATTATTAGAACCACAACAGAGCCCTCCAGTCTAGGGGGACTTCGATGTGTACAGTCAGAGGAGCCCTATTATCTGCTCTGGCCCATGGGCCTCATGATTTTGTCTTTTAAAAAGCACCTCACGTGGAAGGATTTTTCTTCCTTATAAGGACGAGTCCTCCTTGATTTACAACCGATATGGGACTATTGATATCCTTCACATTATTAGAACCACAACACTATTGTAAAGATTTGATGTGAAGTCTACATCTTTTAGTTGTCCAGCACATAAATGCTGAAATTATATATCCAGTGGAAATTAAGGTTGAAAAAAGTTAGCAGACGGGAAAAAAATTCTAAACTTAGACAATGAGTGCTTTTATCAAGTCTTTTCCACAGGAATTAGGTCTGTTATAAACTTCTTTGTATTAGACTCCTAAAAAGATGCATTTGAAAAAAAGTACTCTTGATGGGCTCTCTACATCCAGAAACACCAGACTTCCAATATGTAACTCAGTGCTAAAACTGTATATAAATGTCTAGCCAGTGGTAATTTCTTACTAGTCAAATAAAAAAAAAAAGTAGTTGAACATCGAGGTGCAAAAGGTGATCAATGATAATACGTTCTGCTAAAAGGAGTGGAATGAACGAATGACATGGAAGGCATTTAGATATATAAGATATTCTTTACGACCAAACAACAAGGTAAAATATGCCTTAAGATAATTTGTAAACAACAAGGTAAACATATGGTAATTTGAGCTCAAAAGGAAGTGGATTAGAAACCTATAAGTTAATTAAGAAAAGGGAGAAGAAAATTAGAATGGATATCAAATCTGATGCATTAAGACTTTGAAGGATATTATTTTAGTAGAAGATGATGTATTGTTAAAAAAAGATGGATATGCTATTTTCATGAATTGTTGAATAAGGAATTGATCAGTGTAATTTTGTAGGAGCTTATGGAAGATTCAAATGGGTTCCATTGGCAGTTTGGCAGTTTATATAGGCATAGGCATGTTAAATACAATTTTAAAATTGATGTAAGATGAAACATCAATTGAGCTTTAGAAAATAATGGAAGAAGTTGGGTTAATTCAGTGAGCAAGCTTGTTCATTTAGATACCAGAAATACAAAAAATGCCAAATGATTGTTAAAGTATTGTCTTAAAATCAGTATAAATTTAGTACCAACTTTTGAATCTATGCAACATAATGTGAGAAAAATGATAAAACCCGTTTGATAATGTTAATGACAAGTATTTATGTTCAACCTTTTGGCAAAAGATTGGAGATTGGTTCCACCATCCAACTTGAACAACACTTGAGAGGAGGGTCAACTATGGAAAAAATTTCTCACGACTGATAGACTGATTTGTATTTTGAACATCAACAGGTCATCTAGTTTGTTCCAGCCATAGTATATAATTAACAATAATTTCTTGACTCTTCTAACATTGTAGATTCTGCAGGGTCATAGGTATGTCAAAGAACCATCAACACTATTTGAGAACATGGTGGTAGTTGGATACTGCCTAATAAGCTCAAAGGATTAGAGGATGTGGCTATGAACGATAGTGTCGGATAGGAGTTCCATGTACAGGTACTTGTCTAAATGTTGTATCATCCCTGGAATTACTTTTGATGTACCCAAACTTGTGGTCATATCTATACCCACATCATGTTGTAATCCCTTGGAATTGCATGTTGTGTTGTATATATTAGGTTGAAAAGATTTTTATTGGATATTTTTAAATGGCAGGCCTTCATTTTTTTTAACAACATTTTGTCATTTTAAATCATTCAATCAAATTTTTATGAATTGTCTACTCCACCTGATCAACAAAGCCTAGGTCCATAAATAGTATGCAATAATCCTATTGTATTAGTCATTATAAACCAGTCAGCTTTGAACCCTGAACTTAGTAGATAAGGGAAGAATTTGAATTTGCAAACATGGATGTCCTGGCCTATCATATACTATATATGTGTATCCTGACATTTCTGTTGTCCGTTCTTCCATTGATGTGGCTTAATTTCCTAGTTTCTAATTGAATTCAATCTATAACTCTTACGTAAATATATAAGTTGAAATAGAGAGGATGTGAAATTGTCAATAATGATCCATGCATGAAAATGAACATACATATTCCTCAGAATACCAATGTGGAAGTGAATCATTGATGGAGGTCCAAGTTTTGTTATGCCTGTAGGTTTTTTTGAGGTGTTCCTGAGATATAGGATGGAAAAGCAAAGAAATAGAATGTGGAAAGTTTCATGCTTGGGAGGTTATCATATTTATGAGTGTTCCTTCAATTTTGGTTTTTAATGGTCTTGCTGCATACTATTGAGGTGATGAGGAGGAAGAGTGGATTTTCTTAATTTTACTTCTCAAAGAATTGTCCTATGAGGAGCTGCAAAATGTGTCTCCTGTTTACTCTTTCATATGCTATGGTGTTTAAAAGAATTAGAACATTAAAATGGTGGAGGTCGAGGCCTAATGATTCTGGTTTCTTCATGGCCTGTAGGTTGTTATACTGATAGTCTTTTTTGAGGAATATGGGAGGCTTGGGGCCTGTAGGTTGTTGTACTGATAGTATGTGAGCTTAAAAGAATTTTTGATTGCTTTCCAAGTGCATGCTTGTGTGGAGACCTTTAATTTAGGCAGGTTCCTTATCATTGGACTCTAACTGAATGAGTGCAATGACTTGTGTGATTTATGTATCACAAGAAAAGGACTAGACCATAAATTCCCTTACACTGTTGCTTTAATATCCCATCTAGCGCCAGTGCTACTTCATCAATGGACTCATGTGCAGTTAAAAGTGCAGATAGAAGTTGTCTAGTTGTCTATTGTGCAGGGTCATTTAGACTGATCTGATGATGTGGGATATAATCCGCAAGATAATTGTTGAAGGCCTATAAAAGGGAAACCATAGAAATTTTGCATCTCCTCATACTCCTCATACTTTTTCGTCACGTGCTTGCTGCTTGCAAGTCTACATGCAGTATCCTTTGTTCTTGCACAAGGCAAATCATAAATCTCATGTTTTCATGTTCATGGATGGTATGGGCACTTTTATATTCTGTTTAAGCTATGTTGCTGCTCAGGTGCCTATATATGATGAGAGCCTGCTTAAAGATCATCGACATGTCTATTTTATTACCTTTATCTATCATTTTTTGCTTAGATTATGATGTATGAAGGACTCATTTGTTTGCTGCTATTTCTGCCAACCTGTATTGTAAAAGATAATTTTTCAATTAATTTCTATTTCTAACTTTTTTGTTGATCATGTTGGAGCAGCTCTTTTTGGCACTCAGCTCTTCTCTGTATGTACCGACCTTGTTCTCTTTTTCTATCAGTAAGATTAGTGCTGCCATGGGAGGCTCTGGTGGATCGAGGTACTCATAATTAAGGTTATGGAAGCAAACATGCAGTCTTTTTTTTTTTTAAATGTATAAAAAGGACTTTTTTTCTAAAACTTATAGATTTGGTTTCCAGCCAGCTTGACAGCAAGATCTTCTTTATGTATTTGCTGGTGCCTGCTGAGATGTAAAAATTAGTTTAATTGTAAGTCCAATTCTGTGTTGAAGGTTGAATTGAAAAGAAAAAAAAAAATGTTAAGCCAACAAAGAAGCAAATTTATGTCTCTCCTTCCAAATGATGCTTACATTAAACTCAATCATTCACTGTTACAAACGTGGTATGACTTAACAGCACCTTGGACACTCAAGTCAATTAGAAGTTTATATTCTTAAAATTATATATATATATATAAAGAATAACAGTTTATGATGTAGTTTTTATGTTTTTGAGGGAATATGATAATAATTTTATATGCTGGTAGTTTTCAATTTAAGGATTAATGTCACCTAAGAATTTTAAGAAGAGCTTCGTATTGGTTTTCAACGGAAACATGATGTAGTTTTATGTTTTTGAGGGAATATGATAATAATTTTATATGCTGGTAGTTTTCAATTTGAGGATTAATGTCACCTCAGACTTTTAAGAAGAGCTTCGTATTGGTTTTCAACGGAAACAGATGGTTTTGGAGACTCAACGTTTATATGCTTAATGTGCCAGATTATTCGAGTCTTGCTTTCCGTAAGTCATATATGCCTGCAGACTATAACATTAAGCAAATGCATTTTAGTCATCAGAACACAGGTCTTAAACTTTAGTGCATGAAAAATTCGGTATACCATCAGCTATGTGTTTATGGGTGCAAAATTTTTTTTGTAGCTTATCCACATGTTTCCTCATTTCTTCAATATTTCTTTTTATGTGTTCGGGCATCATTAGATGCTTATTGTTTGCATGCACTCTTTCATAACAAAAAAATATTCTCCGTTACTCCTGAAGTGGTAATTAAGCTAATAATCATCTATTCAATAGATTTTGTCTCATGCTTTTCTTGCTTTTTAGGTTAAAGCAGTTTGTTGTGGGCTCTTAGCTTCTGTATGGATTAAGAATTGTTTCCATTGACCAAAAAGATTACTGCTTCCTAGGCTTGTGGTCAAGGAACACAAAGAAATAGCTTCATGAAAGCAATCCCTTTGCTCTCTTTTATCATCCATATATTTGTCTATACCATTGAATCATCAATGAAAGCAACTCCCCATTCCTTTCTTCCTTAACTCTTTTGTAAAGTTACAGATTGATTAAAGAGGTCAGGTTTGCATCCTGCTCGAAAGTTCATAATGCCAATAAAATTGACACTTCGGAAAAGGGCATCTCATGTATGCTTGCTCCTCTCTTCTTCTTGGATGCTCTAGTTTGATTGGCATTATAGATATATTGGGAACAGATCAATCAGAAATTTATTCTCCCAATGGAATCGCAAGATAACATTGTTGAAACATGATAGCTATGAACTACTTAAATCTTTGCTATGGGCATAGATAGATGATTTGCAGAGGAGACAAAAAGGTTGAACCAGCTGCTCGTAAAACCTCGCTACATTTATATGGTATCTTTGGATGTCGTACAATTCGGCATGGAATTTTCAGCTTTGGATGTGGATGACTGGAATATGAACATTATCATGCTCAAGTAAATTTGTTATGCATTGGATGCAGACATTGGCATCAATGTATGGCGGCATGTGGGACATCACCATTTCCACACACATGCATGAATGTGCTCATGTCCACACAAAGCCATATCCAAAGAAGGCGCCCCTTCTGTATGATGTGTCTATGTGTGTGTGTTTTCTTGAGAAATTTTGTCTATGATTTTTATTTTTTGGGGGGGTGCATTTCTAAAAGAACTCTTATGCATGATTTGAAATACGCCAAACCGCCAAACTTCTTTTATACAGTTGTACGCACACATAGGAGAGTTTCTTGATCTTGTATAATTACTTGATACATTGGTTCGCTGTGGTATCATTTATAATAATTTAAGATCTTGTTCGAAAATATTAGTTGAAAAATATTTTAAGTTTTTCGATTCTGTATAAGCATTCAAGATCTATCTAGAATATAGTCGATATGGGACTAAATATATATCTGCAACTATCCTCATAGAATACAATAAAATCAATCACATTAGGGGGTTTTTGTCTCCACACCACTGCTTAGAGTATGTTGAGATCAATTGCAATTTAGATCAGTGGATATGACCCCAGCTCTGGATTAGATTGGCCTTATCAAAAGGTGATGCAGAAGCATACCGCAGGAGAAAGAAAGATGTCGTTACACGTCTGCCTTCTCATCTTGGCTCAACTTGTTGAATAAATGGATGAGGATGCCTACCTTCACATCAGACCAAAGAATTATGATGGGGGCTCTGCTTTCACAGGGAGAGAGATTCTGTTGCCTGAGGTTTTCAAGTGCTAAGATTTTTGGTTGTCTCGATTGATGATTTTGTATCAAGATGAAGTAAGATCTCTTCTTTTGAGGCAAACATAAAGTAAGATCTCAAGTTATCTCAGTTTTTTTTTTAAAAAAATTTGAGAAAAAAGTTAAGATATTTCAGATATTGAATGCATACAAAAGCCGAGCTATTAGTATTGTCTCAATCGAGATGATCTGGTCCATTATTATTGTTAAATGACATGCTAAATGTGATAAATTAGGGATGGAAATAGCTCATTTTAGCCAGTAACTTAGAATATATTAATTTATGTGTTAGGGGAGATAGCAAAGACCAAGATTCCAGAATACCATGGTGGTGTCTGGTACCAATACGAAAGTAAAGATTTTGTTACTCAAAGGTTTAGATAATTGATTACTTTGGTGGATGATTGATACGAATCACAATCACCATTTATCTCTGTGACATCAGAGATGGAAAAGTTTCGGAAAAGAATGAAGACATATTTCATATCAAATTGGACCAAATATTTACATATATCTTAAATACGCATTCATAAATTACTCGAGCATATTATAAACTTGTTATACAAGAAAATAGCAATTAAAATAATGTTTAAGCATCAATCACAACCCCTTCATTTGTGATTCGAGTGGCAACCGTATACAATCAAACACAACATGCTGATTTACCATATAAAAAGTTACTATTGAAAGTAAATAAAATTATTAGATTCACTGAGAGTTAGAAGAACATTTAATTAGTTTTGTATCGGTTTCTGTTGGTTCATGTTTGGTTTAAGATACTTAGTGCTCCAATACATGCATGAAAAAGGTCATATTTTTACATCTACACTTAATCTAAATGTCTCTAGTTCATATAGGTTCGGCTTGTTTTTGGATTTGTCTCGTATCGAAAATGGGTCAACCCAATCTACTTGTAGCTCTACATTATAATATCTCATATGAGCCAATATTTCAAAATATTCTGATTTATGATTAACTAGAAATGTAACATCCAAAAATAGCATGTTGGTGACTGATACCGGTAAGAGCTGATACCTCCACTGAGATGAAAACTTTATGTTACTTCATGCTTTTCAGCCATGTGATCAGGCAACAATAGCTTTCCATCTATGAAAGGTGAAAAAAAAAAAACTCAGAATCCCTTGCACTCCTCGTCTTGTAGCGAGTTACTTCACCTTTAAGCTACATCCTAGAAGATTGTTTATTTTCTTCTACCTCCCTCTTTATCTCTATAAGGATATCTCGTATGAGTCCAAAACTCAAGGAAGAAAGAAAGAAGAGAGCTGGCTTCAGGCGAAGGGAAAAAAAAAGGAGGGGTAAAATTCAAAAAAGCAGCGGAAAGTGAGAAGCAACAGTAAGAGTACAGCGTACTCAAAAGCTCCTTCCCTTCG
Organism: Elaeis oleifera; assembly: GCA_000441515.1. NCBI lineage: Eukaryota > Viridiplantae > Streptophyta > Magnoliopsida > Arecales > Arecaceae > Elaeis > Elaeis oleifera. The sequence goes on along the minus strand of KE504633.1, from coordinate 3,483,932 downwards.
GCCTCTCACACACCCTCTCTCTCCCCACATTCTTCACATTATCTTACTCCAGTTCCTGTTCCTTTGGCCTCAAAGCAGGCCCTTTGCTTATGGGTTTCTGCAAAGGTGGCAGGGAGTCAGAGACAACAGCCACAAAAGGCAGCAGGAAACAGCCGCTGGTCCACTCCAGAAGTGAATGAGAGAGCTCAGCCTCTGCACACCTGACCCACCTGCTCCTGCCCCTGCTCTCAGTCATAATAATGAGGACAGACCACTGGCCCCAGGTGGCAGCAGCATCAGCTGCACCTCTGACACCAATAGTTTTAAAAATAAACAAAGAGCTTTGTCTTGCAACAAATGCAATTAACTACTAACACATCCCACTCATTTACCCTTCTCTCTATCTCTCTATCTCCTCAACAGACTCTTGATCCATCCATGCAACAACACACAGAAGATTCTGCAGTCGCCTTCTCTCTGCCCCTTGACTGAATGACGCTTCCTATGAAAACAAACAACAGTATTTATTATAGGTATCATAAAAGACAAAGACATGAAAGGCAGTTACATGATGCTGTTGTTTCTGCCCTCTGGCTTCATTAGAACTTTTTGTTCTTTCTTCCCTTCTCCTCTCCTCCTTGGAGCTGTGGGTTGTTCTCAAGTGGACTTGTGAGGCTAAACAAGACCGGTTAACAAGTGAGATGATGATGATGATTGGTGGGAATGGAAGTAGAAGCAGATATCCCTTCACAGAATCCCAATGGCAAGAGCTGGAGCACCAGGCCCTCATCTTCAAATACTTGGCCGCCGGCATCCCTATACCTAATGATCTCATCCTTCCCATCAGGAGAAGCCTCCTGTTGGATTCTCCCACACTCGGTTTTCCTCATCCTCCATCAAGTAAGCTGCTTTCCTCTTAGCCTCAAGCTGGTTCCCTTGGTTTTAACTCTCTCTCTCTCTCTCTCTCTCTCTCTCTCT
>KE504633.1:3429077-3443745 GCA_000441515.1 Elaeis oleifera | reverse complement strand
TTTTAGGGATGGGATTTTAGCCGACCACCAGCCCGTCCGATAGCAGCGACGGCCACCCCAACATTGGCAGATTCTTGATAACACTAACCTCGATTGCCTGAGCATAACCCATGTCCGACAACGATGACTGATTGATGGGAAAGAAATGAAAGAAAATAAGTAGAGAACGACCTGTTCATAGTGAAATCAGTGGCTCACCAAATCAAATCCAGTGACCGCGAGGCTAGAAAAAGGAGGAGAAGGGAGCGAACCTCACTTCGGTTCGGCGATGCCTACAGCGAGAGATCCGACAATCTCTTCGTTGAAATCCCATGAAAAGATTCGACGAAAAGAACTTTTAAACTTTAATTTCATTAGCGATTTGATGAAAATATTGGACGATGTCTAGAGGAAGGGAGTTGGGGGATTTATAGATGGAAGATCCAGGATCTTTGTCGTAGTTTGGATGCACCTAGGATCCTTCTTCAAATCAAATTGGAAGGAAAGACGGACTCCATTGGGATTCCTTCTCGCACGTAAGTCTAAACTTTTTTTTTTTATTTTGCTTCAAAATTTTTGCTGAAGGATTAAAAATTTGGATTCTTACGTTCCCTTCTATAATATTTTTGTCTATAAAGATCATCGGTCTTTGACTGCTTTCTCTTTGAGCATCGATCATTTATGTTGTGATTTTTTCTGTAAGAATCATCGACCTTCGGTTGTCTTCTTTTGAGCGTGGGTCTTTATTATGACCATCAGCTTTTATGTATTCTCATATTATTAAATCAATTATATTAGTAGACACATCAATATATCATGCTAGTGTTTGAGTACAATCGTGATCTGATTTTTCAACTCAAGTTGGTATTTATAATATTATAATTTTTGATGATCACATGATTTTAGATTCACATGACAATGCATAATATTTTTTTATTAAATATGGTCTCATTATATTTTCTTTGATAATATAATTTTATATTATTTTTTATTAGCATGATTCTATTTCAGTCGATATTATCTTTCTTATATACAGTCCGTATATTAATGTATATCCTTCTTGAAATGTATCAAAAATAATTGAAATAGAGATAATAAAATTTTTTCTCTGATCTTTTTTTCGTATTTCTTTTTATAAATATTTTGGCATGGCTTATTATTAATTGGTATAGTAATATTTAACAAATGATGGCCATTAATACTACAGGATTAACAACATAATTTGATCAAAATATAGTCTATAAATATATTTCATTTTACTAATAAATTAATTTTAAACCTCAACAGCAGTCAAATATTTCTGTTTTAATAGCAACGGGTTATTTGCAAAGGAAGAGAAGCTGGTATCAGAATGTAATGTGTAGAATGTCAGAGTCCAATTTATTTGTAAAATAAATGATACATGTATGTGTAAAATACTAAACAAGTATGGATGGGTGGATGATATTGCCACAATAAATTAATTTTATAGCCCTAATTATAAATTTATAAAATTTTAGAATAAAATATTTCTTAACAAAAATTAAAGGGGTCAAAATATATTTTTCTCCAATATATATATATATATATATATATTTTCATTGTTCCTAAAAACCACCTCCTCCTCCGCTTTTTTTTCTCTCTCTCCACTCCGTCTTGTCCACCTACAGATAATAGAAGAACGAAATTAATTGGTTTTTTTTTTTTGATGAGTTCCAACAACGAACATTTGGTGGGCATTGGAATTAGCAACTCACCAGCAGGAAATGGCGGAGACGGCTTCGGTGACGCTGGGGACATGAAGCGGGGGGCTGGGGCTTGGCGCGATGGGACGATCGTTCTTAGGCAGGATTATTCTCGGCGCGCGCATGCATTTGGGATAAACAATATTCATTTTTTTTCTTTACAAATTATCACAAGGAGTGTTTTATCTTTTTTAAAATAATTAAAATAGCAAGTTAGATGCATTTTACCTTATTTTTAAATTAAATAGGAAGTTGTACGCATTTTCTTTTAACCTTGTTTTTTTTTTTGGTTTATGTCAATTAAGGTGTATTGGAGAAAAAGGTCAATGTGCTTATGCTTCTCCTTTGTAAAGGTTAGTAGGCAATAAATTTACATCACCATGTATTAAGATATATATAGTATATACTTCGGAGTATATAGATCTTGGAATGTGAACCCCATGGAAAAGCTCTAGGCTTCGGGCAAAGAGATTCCCACAGGGTGACTACCAGTGGCTCAGAGTGTTAGAGGACAGCAAAGAGGGAAGCAGAGCAGCAGTTCCGAAGCAAATGGACCACACTGACAAGCATGCACAAGGCATTGGATTTATCCATCACCTTTAATCTCTCTCTCTCCTCACCACAGCTCCATCACCATCTAAAGTAACGGTTTTCTTTTTTTTTTTATCTTTTACGTACCACACTAGCAGGGAGATGGCCCATGCCTTTGCCATTTATTCCTTCCCCTTGTCGCTCCAATTCCAACATCCACTCAACCCCACACAACCCATTCCTTCTCTCGAGGTTTCTCGCTCACAAAGGCGTAGTACCAAAATGGCACCATCCCATGGCCCAAGGTCTGCCTTTTTGGGCTGACCCTGGGAGGAAAAAGACCAGACTAGGCCCTTCGTCATTCTGTTCATCTTTAAAAGCAGCTCTTTATTATCTGGACTCCCAGACATCACTTTCCTTGCTTTTATCTCCTCCCTCTCTTCCTCTTTGGGCCTCGTAACTTGGTGTGGTTGTGGGAGGAAAGGACAACTTAGGGGAGTGGTCCGAGTTTAGGGGCATTTGAAGCGGACCTTAGGGGCAGTTGGGTGCCCTCTCCTTGGCCCCCCTTTGTCCTCAAATCTGAGTACTCATCAACTTGTTATCTGGCCGCTTCTGGTCACTCGAAATTGCTGGCAAATACAAGCAGGTTCTCATGCGATTTGTCTTTTGGTGTACGGAATTAATGCTATGTGTTAAGATGATACCGTAGATACTTCGAATCAATATATTATTATAGATATTTCGTATCAGCGAGTTATCTTCATAGTTACCGGTTCAAGCATCGAATTGAAGTATATCAAGTTGAACTATTTACATCCAATCTGATGTGTAGCCCATCTAGTATGTGAGCTTCTTCTGTTACTTCGATCAATCAGTTTCTTAATACGTGTAGTAACTATCCATTCTAAGTGGATAAGCTTAGATGTAACTTTGTCATAATCTCACGAGAGCAGATAAGAACTAGAATATCTTGCCTACAATAGCACGTCCAACAATCCGACAATCTCGAAACTACACGTTCTCATGATTGTCCAACTGTATTCTTTATAAATAACCAAAGCCCTGAGCATCCAGATAAGTAATTTCATCTTAGAGAATCACTTGCGATTTTCTGCTGTTCTCTGATTCCTGACTTGAGCGTCGGAGGATCCTCATCGGAGCGAAAACCTCCAGTTTGGACTTTATTTACTGGTCACTCCAGCATTCTGTGCAAGGCCTAGTCGCCCACCTTCTGACCTCAATCGGAACCAGCAGCAACAGATAGAGGAAGGGCCCAATCTTCGCTTCATGCCATAAAAGCGAGTCTCGCCTCGTCTCATCTCTGTCAGCCCAGCCAGCACTGGTCATAGCAGTTCAGTTGAACTTGCTCTTCCAGCAGATTCAGACCGTGATAGCTGTCGTTTAGGTGGTCCAAACTGTTCTTACACCCTCACCGACGGCATCGCAGCTTGATCAGACTGCTCCGCATCCCCTTCGACGGTGCCACTAGTACTTTTCTCGACGGCGCCGCCAGCATCTCCTACGGCGGCACTCCTATCGAATCCGACTTTCCAGTCACCACCGTAACTTGAGCAGTTGTGGGCACCTCCACAGAGTCTAAAGAGGAGGCAGACCTGCCAGAGCAGCCTTAGGGTCTAGCAACCAGCAAGATGGTGATCTTCCAACCTGTTATCGAGGCATGATTCAATCTTTGGTCGCCACTCACCCCAGCACTCTGAGGCCTGCACCGTTCGAGATCTTGCCATCGAGAGATAGTTCTAGGCACTCGATAAGTAGATCAATGCTCTCAATAATGCCTCCTCGGTGCAACCCCATGATGGGTTCAGCAGCGAGCCGCCTTCGCTTCGTGGATAATGCGGGAGCCACTCCCTCGGCATTTTAAAGTGCCACAGTTTGAGACCTACGACGGGACTGCCAACCCATCGATCATCTGGAGATTTTCAAGATGGTGATGCTCCTTCAAGGAGCAATAGATGGCATCTTCTGTCGAGCGTTCCCTACTATCTTCAAAGGGGCAGCTCGACAGTGGTATTCAAGTTTGAAGCCGACCTCAAGTCACTCTTTTGAAGAATTGTATCGATCTTTCGTCGGTCACTTTGTCAATAGCTGGTGATAACAAAAGCGATCTGACAACCTCCACACCATCAAGCAGAAAGAGGGGGAGTCGATTCACGTCTTTATCAGCCATTTTAATACGGTGACCCTAGAGGTTCGTGATTTGGACAAGTCAGTCGTGATGTCCGCTATGATGAGCAGACTTTTGAAGAACGACTTTAAAAATTGTTGGTGAAGACCTTTCTTCGAAATTATCTCGATATACTTATCTGTGTGGAGAAGTATGCTCGCATGGATGATGTTTTGCCGAAGAAATCCCTGCTAGTTCTGTTGTGGCAGGGCTGAATAAGGAGCACTCCCCAAGGTGGTCGGGGAGAACCCATCAGTGCTCCTGGTCCCCATTCCAAAGGCAAAAAAATGGGGGCCTTAAAATCGCCGATTTCGGAGTCCTCAAAAGAGGGATCGGCAACCCTCACCGTCGAGGAGCTGCACCAACTATACACCTCTAAATATCCCCAAGGGGGAGATACTGATGGAGGTTCGAGCCGAGCTGTCTCAGCCTCCGAAGATGCGGATGAAGTTTGAGTAACGTCGTGACTCAAATAAGTACTGTCTCGACTATCGTGACCACAGGCACGATACTAAAGATTACCTCCAACTCCGAAACGAGATTGAGAGGTTCATTCGGCAGGGGAGGTTGGACCGCTTTATCCGGAGGGGAGCACTTTCACGTCGATCTTTACCAAGACCTCAGCAGCCACTCCCTTTGTCTCAGCCATAACTAGCACCGATGAAGTCGGAGAGACAAGAGGTAGCGGGACAGGCAGTAGCAGAAGATCGACCTCCGAGGGGAGAAGACTACATGATAACTGAGGGGTTGTTTGGGTCAGTGGAGTTTCCAAGGGTGAAGAAGCCGAGGCTTGAGGATGGGCTCGAGGATGCCATCATCTTCACCGAGCAAGACGCAGGGAGTGTGCAAGCTCTGCACAATGATGCGGTGATTGTAATTGCAAATATTGTTGATTATAATATATATTGTATATTTATTAATAATGAAAGCTTGATCGATGTTCTGTATTTTTCTGTCTTCTCCCAAATGAAATTTACTCTGGATCAATTGAGTAGATTCAATACCCCAATTTAAGATTTCTCAGGAGGCTCGGTGATTTCGAAGGGGATGATTAGGCTGCCTATTACAGTAGGTATCTCACATCAGCGAACGACAATCCAAGTCGATTTTCTAGTGGTTAAACTTTCTTCAGTCTACAATGCAATCCTTGACCATCCGAGCTTGTGGACCTTAAAGACTGTGGTGTCAAGCTATCACTTGATGGTGAATTTTTCAACAAAGAATGGAGTAGGACAAATCCGAGGCAATTAGACTATGGCTCGATAATGTTTATTGCCAAACTCCAAGTGGAGGCCCAGCTTAAACTTCCAATAGGGTTGGATGCCCTGGATGATCTGATGGAAGAGCAAACTCAGCCATTTGAGGACCTCCTGGAGGTCCCATTGAGGAAGGAGAATCTCCACCAAATAGTGAAGATCGGCTCGCATCTAGATAAGGTAACAAAAGATTGGCTAACCAAAGATCGGCTAACCGCTCTTTGTAGAAAATATGGATCTCTTTGCTTGATCGACCACGGACATGCTGGGCATAGATTCGAAAGTGATGTCCCACTATCTGAAAGTGGATCTAACTTGCAGTCCGATGAAGCAAAAGAAGTGAAGCTTCACCTTGGAGCGCCAGAAGGCTATAGCGGAGGAGGTGGACAAGTTAGTCAAAGCTAGCTTCATTAGAGAAGCAATATACCTAGACTGGTTGGCGAACATCATCTTGATCAAGAAGGCAAATGAGAAGTGGTGCATGTGCATCGACTTCACTGACTTGAATAAAGCATATCCCAAGGACAGCTATCCATTACCTCGGATCGATCAACTGGTGGATGTAATTTTAGGGCATGAGCTCTTCACCTTCATGGATGCCTTCTCCAGTTATGATCAGATCTAGATGGCATCTGAAAATGAAGAAAAAATAGTCTTTAATACTGACTGTAGACTTTTTTGTTACAGGATGATGCCCTTTGGTTTAAAAAATATTGGGGCCACCTACCAACAGTTGGTGAATAAGATCTTTAAAGATCAGATCGACCGCAATATAGAGGTATATGTGGATGACATGCTGGTCAAGAGCCGAGTTACTCCAGATCATATTGCTGACCTTCAAAAAACTTTCAACACCCTCAGTCGATTCTAGATGAGGCTGAACCCAACAAAGTGTGCCTTCAGAATTACCTCTGGTAAATTTTTCGGATTTATGGTCTCGCAAAGAGGCATCAAGGCAAATCTTGAGAAGATCAAGGCAGTCTTTGAGATGACACCATCAAGAACTGTCAAAAGGTATAGCGTTTGACTGGCAAGGTCGCTTCGCTCAACCGCTTCATCTCCAAGTCGATCGAGAGGTGTCTCCCTTTCTTCCAGACCCTCAAGCAGTTAAAGACTTCCAGTGGACTATGAAGTGTTAGAAGGCATTTGTAGAGTTGAAACAATATTTCAGCTCTGCACCGTTGCTCACGAATCCTCAGCCTGGTGAGGAACTATTACTATATCTCACTATTTCTCTAGTGGCAATTAGTTCTGTCTTTGCTTGAGAAGAAGGATGGTTTAGAAGCCCATATATTACACGAGTAAAGTCTTTCATGATGCTGAGACCAGATATTTCAAGCTAGAGAAGCTGATACTTATACTGGTCGTCAAGGCAAGAAACTTTGGCCTTATTTTCAGGCTCATACCATTATGCTGCTCATTGATCAGTCGATCAAGGTTGTTCTCCACCGTCTGGATATATTGGGATGGATTGTGAAGTGGGCTCTGAAATTCTTGGAGTTGGATGTGCAGTACCGTCCGAAGCTTTTCATTAAAGCCCAAGTGTTGGCGGACTTTATCCTTGAATGCACCATCTCGAAAGGAGAAAACTCAAAAAGTGGAGAAATCTTGAGAAGTGAAGAAGTAAATGCGAGACCTGACCCCGAGGAGCTATGGATCCTGCAAGTTGATGGCTCATCGAATTCTTTATGGTCGGGGGTCGGATTTATCTTAATCGATCTTGAGGGTGATGTGGTGCAGTACGCTCTGCATTTTAATTTTCGACCACCAACAATGAAGCAGAGTATGAAGCTCTGATTGTTGGCATAAAAGTTGTGAGAGAAATAGGGGCTCAACACCTGAATGTCTGCAGCGACTTTCAATTGGTAGTTAGATAGGTTAAGGGCGAATACGAGGCCCGACAGAAAAATATGAAGTACCTTCAAAATGTAAAAGATTTAACCTCGTCCTTTCTGAGCTTTGATATTTAACAGGTCCCCAGAGCGGAAAATACCAAGGCAGATGCACTATCAAAACTAGCAGCCTCATTACCCATTGACCTATAAAAGGAGACCTACTTTGAGGTATTGAAAGCCTCGAGCCTCAGAGAGCCCCTTGTTGTCCAGCAGATTGATGAGGAGTCCAGCTGGATAGATCCCCTACTTAAGTATTTGAGGTCGGGTGAGTTACCGCCTGATCGCAAGGAGGTCTGAAAGATAAGAAAGTAGGCTGCTCGCTATATCCTGTATGATGACAAGTTATACAAGCGGTTATTTTTCTGCCTCTCCTGAAGTGCTTGCACCCATCTGAGGCTGATTATGTGCTACAGAAAGTTCATGAAGGGATTTGCTGAAGTACTTGGGGGTAGATCCCTATCTTACAAGATCTTTCGGTAAGGATACTATTGACCCACTTTGCAATAAGATGCAGACAACTTTGTTAGGCAGTGCAGTCGGTGCCAGAGAAACTCCAACATTCAGCATCAGCTGGCAGCACTTCTGACTCTCATCAACGCTCCTTGACCATTTGCTTAGTAGAGAATGGATATTTTTGATCCTTTTCCTCGAGCATTCGGTTAGTAAATTTCTTCTGATGGTTGTCTTCACAAAGTGGATCGAAGTCAAGCCTCTAGCCCATATAACTGAGGCAAGAGTAGAAGATTTTATTTGAAAATCTATTATCTATCGCTATGGTCTTTCCAAAGTACTGATCACAGACAATGGCAGACAATTCAGTGATGCTCGACTTCATGAATTCTGTAAAAGTCATGGAATAGAGCATCGTTTTACATTGGTAGGCCATCCACAGACAAATAGAGAGGTGAAGGTGATCAATAGAACTCTCCTACAAGGCTTGAAGTCCAAGTAGATTGGACAGGGGAGTCATGGACAGATGAGCTTCATCATGTGTTATGGGCTTATCGGACCACTCAGAGGATCCAAACTGACAAGACTCCTTTCAATCTCGTATTTGGGATGGAAGCGACCATACCTGTAGAATTTGGACTCCCTTTTTTTAGAGTTGAGGAGTACAATGAAGATATCAATCCGGTGTAACTCCGAGCTAACCTTGATATAATCGAAAAATGTAGGGAATGTGCCGCTGTGAGAATGGCTGCCTATCGTCAGAGGGCAGTTAGGTATTATAACACCCGAGTCAAGGCTAGAGAATTTCGAACTGGCGATTTGGTGTTGCGGCGAGCTGAAGTTTCACAATCTACAAAGCAAGGAAAGCTACACCCAGCTAGGAAGGTTCCTATCAGGTGGATGAAGTGATATGCCTTGGGACTTATCGATTGAAGCAACTCGACGGAACCCCACTCCCCAAGCCATGAAATTCGGCCAATCTATGTATGTATTATCAATGATGCTGTAATATCATGTTACTTTATATATAAATTTTTAGATTCATCAACTTGTGTTTGAACACAAAAGTGGCATGAAAAGTCCAAAACCCGGTACGACGAACTCTACTGAAGTTTCTTTGATTGGAACTAACCTTTCTAAGGTTTCTTTGTTTGAAACTAAAGTTTCTTTGTTCGGAACTATTATAGCTGAGGTTTTTTGGTTCGGAATCAAAGTTTCTTTGTTCGGAATTGCTACAACCAAAGTTTCTTTGTTCGGATCCGACCTTATTGAGGTTCCTTTGTTTGAAAAGTTACTTTGTTCGGAACTGTTACTATCAAAATTTCTTTGTTTGGAACTACTACAGCTGAGGTTCCTATTATAGCTGAGGTTCTTTTATTTGGAACTAAAATTTTTTTGTTCGAAACTGCTACAGTTGAAGTTTCTTTGTTTGGAACCAAAGTTTTTTTGTTCGGAACCAAATTTCTTTGTTCGGAACTACTACAACTGAGGTTTCTTTATTCAGAATCAAAGTTTCTTTGTTCGAAACTGTTACTGTCAAAATTTTTTTGTTCGAAATTGCTACAGCTGAGGTTCCTGTTATAGCTGAGGTTCCTTTGTTTGGAATCAAATTTCTTTGTTATGAACTGCTACAGCTGAGGTTTCTTTGTTCAGAATTATTACAGCTGAGGTTCTTTTATTTGGAATGAAATTTTTTTTTTGAAAATTATTTTTGCTGAAGTTTCTTTGATCGAAGCCGACTTTACTGAGGTTCCTTTGTTCGGAACCAAAGTTCTTTGATCGAAACTAAATTTATAACAAAGCTCAATCCCTATGGATTCATTTAAATTCCTAAGGTCGGAATTGAGTTAGATATCCTTTTGGTAGGGATAATTATGAGATCTTTGGATCGGGGCTAGTCCTTGCATGTTGAATAAAATACACGAGCATAACCATTGGAAATAGTCAAAATGCAGGTAGTTCGAAAAAGCATAAATTTCATTCATTTTTTCAAAATTCTTTACAACGACCTTGAAAGGTCAAAGTACAAAAAAAAAGAAGTAAAAAGCCTAAGGGGCAGCATTTGGTGCGAAAGCTTTCATCGGGGCTACATCGACTGCAGAGGGCTCTCAGACTTCATCCAAAAAATCTAAATTTAACTTGAGATACTGAGCAGCAACCCTGTCTCAGATCAGCTGCTTCCCACTAACGTAGGCGTCAGTTGCAAATTTGACTGTCTCATCATGATATTTGTTAGACGTCCGAAAGTCCTTGACGGCTTTTGAGGCGGCCTCTGCCACCTTCTTCTCTGCTGCCTCGATCATAGTTTTATTCTTCTCCAGCAAGGCTTCAAGCTCCCTTATTCTCATTGCCCATGCTTCTTGGATGCCTAGCAGCCGAGAGTTTTTCTTTACAGGTCCTCTCAGAATCGCTTCGGCATCTTCAGCCCTCCTTGTAGCAGCATTGGCCCTCATGGAGGCTTCACCAGCCTCCTTCTCGACTTTGTCCTTTGTTATCTTGAGCGTTTTGACGTCGGTCTTATGCTTGGTCGCTTCCACCGAAAGCTTGTGGGAGTGCTCCATATACCCATTTAGATAATGGACAAGCTGTTGAAAAGTCTCTTATCAGTAAATATTTAGAATAAATAAATACTACAGGGCCTTCAGCTTACTCGAATGAAGTACTTCACAGCTCCTTTTCTTACTGTCCTACATGATTCGATCAGCAGCTCATTTGCATTGGTCGGCAGGAGCATTTTGGTAAATAGTTTGTGTGCCAGCTTGTAATCTCTCAACACCGAAGCTTCGAGCTTCAGACTAGCTGGTGCGGTTTCGAAAGTTTCAGCTATCTCGATTGGTTCGTCTTTTGAAGAAGAGTCGAATATTTGAGGGGTCGGCAGGCCCAGAATTGCTTTTTTAGGGGCTTAACTTGTTTGGCTTCTTCGATCCCTATTAGAAGCCAAAGAAGTCGAGCCAGATTGAACCCTCACGACTTTGAAGTCATCGGCTTGAAGTGATTCGGATCCTTCTGACCCAGAAGCTGACAATGCGGGGGGGCTTCTAATCCTGATGCAGGTGCTCTGACCACCCATAGATTCTGCTGCCCTTTTTGGTGGGCCTTCTACTCCAATTTCTTTAACAATTTTGGATCCATTGCTACAAGCAGAGCAAGTAAGTGGTTAGCGTTAAAAAAAAAAACCAAGCATGAATCAAAGAACATTTGGCCCTGAGACAGATGACCCATGCGCACCTTGGAGACCGACCTGGCTGATGCTGACATTAAATAATGTCTACTCCGATAGAAGCTCCTTCAATGTCCATACCTTAGAGCTGTGCAGGATTTCCGACTCCTACCTTAGACGTTGATCTAAGGAGGGCTCCTTCAGCACCTCTTCTCGGGGTTCACCATAGGCGACGAACCCCAATACTTGCCTGACGTCTGCGAGACAAGAGAAAGTGATTGTTCCAGTCATGGACAGCGGAAGGAGTGTGCTGGATCAATAGGTGGACACCTTTCTTCTTTCGGGGTGTTGCATACCACCACCCACGTAATCCGGGATGCCTCTTAAAGAAAAAAAGGAGCGAAAAAGTGCGATGCTGGGATCAATCCCAGCTAGTACGTATACTGCGATAAAACTCTAGATATGTCGCCACAAATTTCGAACTACTGAACATGATGACATCTTAAGAAATTGAAAAGGTTACCATGAAGGGATGATGGGGCAACCTCAGTCCAGCTCAGAAGCATTCCTTATAGAGGCTCATCCAGCCTGGGGGAGGTTGGCTAACTCTATCATTCGGCTTCGAAATTTTTAGTTAGAATGCCAGAGGGATCTGAAACTGCTCATCGAGCCATATCACATCTCTTTCCGTTAGTTCATTCTGGAATCCTAGTGAGGTAAAGTCGGAGTCTCCGGAAGCCATTCCCCTTTGGAGGAAGAAACTCTACAAGTGGAGGAAGAAGGAGAACTTACAGCAAAAGAAGATGGGCGTAGAAGAAGACAAGGGCGATTGGAAGTCCTAGAAGCCTGTGACTAGTCTCATCTGGGGTTTAAATAGGCCTTAGTTTAAAAGATCTTTTGGCGATCCTTCTTCTCAGAGCATTAATTACTGGAGACATGGATCGACAAGGTTTGAATGGATGTTTGACACATGGCAACTACTGATCGGGTACAACCCCTGTCGTTGATATGGTAGTTAATATCAGCAGCAGGCAAATCCTGCTCTACGCCATCTTCGAAGAGACGTGTGGGGATGTGCGATGGTACCTACCATATGAAGACGATTCAAATTTTGAACCTCAACAGGTGATGAATACTTCCGATAATTCATATAGCTTGGATTATGGCTCAGCTCATACCTTATGATTTGAATCACTTGAAGCACAGTTAAATTCTTAGCCAATATAGATCGAAATTCAACCAATACAGCTTGAAATATAGTTCACATTCACTCATTGAACATAGTAAACAATGGTAAAACAAATTTATTATTTGCATGAAAGTTTAATTACAAAGTTCGATAAAGCTCAAATTACAAAAGAAAGAAAAATATATATCACTGTCTTGGAGCATGATCAGGGTGACCTGCTTTGAACAGTCTTCCTTGGTGCCAACGGCCCCTTCTATCTGGATAGCCGCATCGACTTTATTCGTATCAATTATACACTGGGATACTTTTGCAAATCTCCCTATGCTGTCTTCTGTCACAGCCTTCAGACTTTCATATGAGAGGTTGGCTTATAAGAGCTTGGCACTATTGATAGGAAGGTGTACTCGAGCCATTTATCTTGCAGCTCTCGTAGCCTATAGAGAATGCTGTCTTGCAAGCTTCGTTTATAATTTTAGCTCATCTCTTAGCCAACTGATCTATTCTTTTGAGAGCATTTGTGGTGAGAAGCTCTTGATCTGAGAGTCAGCGATAAAGGAGAGCCTTGCCTTCTCTCTCCTCCTTCAGCTTCTCCTTCATGTGCTCTGCTTTTGACAAAGCTTCCTCAAGTTCACTTTGAGGTGTAGACGGCTCCTGTGTCATCTGAATTCTCTTGGAAGCAGAGCTTTCATCCTTCTGAGGTGTTTTCTCTTTGTGGCTCGCTCTATCTAAGGTTCTAGCCCTTTTAGCTGAGCTCCTGCCAGGGCTCCTTTGAGAATGAACCACGGAGGGGATAACATTTCGACTCCTTTTTCCTTCGAGTGTCCTCCTCAGGCACTCTATATCATTGCGGGCTCGACAATAGTCTCTTTCAGCCCCGGACCTTTACCTCTCGAGGTCTTTGATTTTTTTTTAGTCCTGCTTATCTCATCATCTCGACGATCGATTATCTTTCGGGCTTCTCGGAGGGCCTCCTTAGAAGAATTGGCTTCTTTAGTCAACTCAGCATTAGCCGACCTTTCCTGCTCCAAGAGGTATTTCAGCTAATCTATTTCTTCTTTTGCTGCTGTAAGCTCTAGCACTGAAGCCTCGTAAGTAGAGCCAACGAAGCTGGCCAGATAATGTCCTATCTATACAAAGCTTACACAAGGCCATTAAATGGTGCAAGTTACAGGAGATCAAAAGAAGAAATCCAAAGACTCCCTACCTGAGCAAGAGATCTTAGGGCACCAGTCATCCGATGTTGAGCCCCTTGTTCGTCCAGGTACTATTTCTCAATAGGAGAAAAAAAATTTGTCAGAAACTCCACCGCAGTCTTGACATTCTCCATCACGGACGGAGCAAAAGACGCCGGCTACGAAGGGCTCGCTTGAGAAACAGCTGAACGAAGACATTGAGTAGGGGTCACTTGCTCCAAAGGATCCCCAACCTCCACCGCCATCACCAGAATTTCCTCCGGATGACTAACCGCATCCATTGCTTATGTCTCCTCCATTGGGGTCTCTTTTGTCGAAACCTCCTATAGTGGAGCTTCCATTGCGGTCTCAAATGGTGAAACTACGGGCTCAGCAATCAAGGGGGAATCTTCATTTCTTGTGGCTGCAACAGTTGATTTGGTGGCTGGAACCTTGACATCTCTACCTACTAGGATCAAAGATCCAGTGGATGAAACTTTGAACTGCCTTTTTCGGATTGATGCCGGTTCAAGCTTCCTCAGGAGTTCCAGAGTCATCCTGTCTTTGAGAGTGTAGCGATAATCTAGAGTGAAAAAGAGTTGCAGTCGTCTTCTCAGTGCACCCGAATGTAGATTTAAAAGAGGACGAAGGAGAAGACAAAGGCCGCCACTGAAAAAATTAATTCTCGAAAAAACCACCATATTGAGTGGTCCCATCAATTGCGATCCTTCGCAACAACGCCGCCTGTCAGGCTGACGTTATTAACCTTAAATATTGGGGACACATGTGAAAGCGTGAGAGAGTGCATTTCCAGATCCAAGGTACGACTCTAGAAGTACTTCTTTCGTTTGATTCTCAAACTCGGAAGTAGAGGGTGGTATTACGGTGGTACTGTGGATATCTCAGATCAGTGTGTTATTATGGATACCTTAGGTCAGTGAGTTATCTTCATGGTTATCGATCCAAGCACCGAGCTGAGATATGTGGAGCTGAGCTATTTACATCCAATCTGTTAGGATTTGACGCCTCGAGATTCAGCCCACATTGAGCCCACAGCGAGATTCGCGGCGAAAAAGGAAGTCCAACGAGACCAAGATCATCCGAAACGGAGCTCGGATGGAGGAGAT
>KE504633.1:3388351-3408749 GCA_000441515.1 Elaeis oleifera | reverse complement strand
TTCTACCGAGGTTGATAGATCCATCTTGATGCGATCTGATTCCTACAATGAATATGCTACAGCCAACATACATCTCAGGGTTCTGAATGGCTAGGAGACCGAGTTATGATGTAGTCAAACTATAACACACTCAAGGTGAACTGTCGATGTACCTCAGGTCAAAAAATCAGACACACAGCTGCAGCATCGAGCTAGTCATTGACGAGAAGGTAGACTTTCTTATGACTGCTCGAGGTGGTCACGCTCAGTACTTTCGTTCTCAACGAATATCTGTACTCTCACTCTGGTGTCTCCACACTGTAGATTCAAGACTCATCTACCCTAAAGAAGCGATCGTACACCAACCTTTCGGATCGATCACTATCCTCGTGATGATCCTATGGTCAGGAGCTGTTTATGAGTTAGTTATGTAAATTCATGTCTTAAATTTCAACTCTTGAAAATATGAATTAATATTTTTACTAACTCAAAGGATGTATCACAGACACAATGTACACAATGTGATAGAAGAATAATCTTTTATTATTTATAGTCAAAATTATAAATTTATCCTTAAATTTATACATGAATGTGTCAACCAATTTGGCATCTAGGGCACACATCTAACACTATCTTGATCGAGGAGAATCTTACAGCCCTTAGAGACAAAGATGACAAACTCGATGAATATGAAATATTAGTGTTGGATCGAAAAGATCGAGTCTTTGAACCTCCTGAGGACTGCGTAGCCTTCTACAATAAGTCTCTTTGATCCAGCCTATGATTTTCACTGCATCTTTTTTCTGTAATATCTTTGATTTCTATAGGATTCACCCCACTCAAATAACCCCAAATGCAATTAGGATGATTATAGTATTCATCATCATGTGCGACTTCCTTTATATAGGCCTTAGGATCTCCTTGTTTAGATCTCTAGTTTTTTAAAAAGACATCCGAGTGAGAAAGGCTGGTGGTACTTCTCATCTCGGAAGGGTTGTAAATTCTGACCGAACCTTCCTTCTTCCATTCACAGCTGGAAAGGTCATTTTTCTTTATCCGGACTCCCATTCCATGGGATTTTAGGAACTCTTGGAGGTGTCCGGATACCAAACGTAACTCCCACGATGAAATTCTCTCCAGAGATGCGATGGCTCATTCAATCCTGATCACCATCAAAACACCCAAGCTTTCTACTTTGATAAATGATTAGACGTTGTATGACGTCGGAATCAATCTGTACTATTCTTTGGATAAGACTGAAGTGTTTTATTTCTTAACTTTTTTCTTTTTTAGTCTCCAATGTTCTAAAATGTACATCTGCTGCAGAGATAAGGTTCAATTTGGCAAAGATGGAGGAGAAGAAAGGAAGGATCAATCAAAATCATCTACCACTATCCTCGCACCCAAAAGAGTAAAAAGTATGGAACCTCTTCCTGCCCCGGTGCCATCTCGATCATCATCAGCAACTCGTTCCCCAACTAATTCAAAAAAAGTGAGGCTTCCCAGGGATCACAGAATTCTCCTCGAGCACTATCACTAGAACCACCTCGCCAACCCACCGTGGTGAGGATTAAGAATAACAATGCCCGGCCTGCACCACCCTCCAAAGAGCCCGGGCACAAACTAACCACACTCTTCGGTGTACCATTAAGTTCAGCTGAGGGAGATGCCATAACAAGAATGTCACTCTTAGAGTGATCCTGACAAGACCAAGATCTCTTCAAATCTGTCATGTCGTTCATCGATTTGGAGGTGCGTCACAAGAATAAACCAGAGGAGATCGTTAACCATGGATTCGAACAACTTATGCATGTAAGCATTCATTTTTTTTTTGCTTCGATGAATAACCAAACTGAACTTTTATCCCATAGGTCGTTATTGATTTTAAAGTCATGTATGAGAAACATGGTCTGCTTATTGAAAATAAGAGGCCATGGATGCCAATTTAATCATTCTCCAGAAGGAGAAGAAGGAGTCCGAACTCACTGTTAGGCTCAAGCACCAACTCGAGGAGAAGTTGAAGGTCTTGGAGGAGAAGAACCAGAACTTATTGGACCTTTAGTGAAAATAACGAGCAGGAGAAGAAGATATTTAGCCTGCACACTATTACTGAGAAAATAAAAACTGGAGCCAAAGCTTAAAGAGGTGAAAAAGACTAATAAAGCTCACGAGAAGGCCATCGAGGCCTTGAAAAGATAAATAAAGAAGGAGCAGGACAAGGTGGCAAAGATGGTGAAACTGTACAAGGCCTTCGAGGAGTTCAAGGATGAAGTATCCAAGAGTTTCGAAGGTGTGTATGATTATGCCTTCAACCAGTGCCACAATCTGATCAAGAAGTTAAATCTAGAGGTGGATATCTCCGAGGTCACTCTAAAGGTGACCGTCGAGATGGGCATGAAGGGGGATCTGGAGTCGCCCCCCGAAGTGGCAGAGAAGCTAGCAAAGAATTTGGTCGATCTCCTTTTGAGGTGAAACAACTGAAGCTATCGCTGTGGTGCCCATATCTGTGGTATACCCCCAGTGGAGACTGAAGTCCTCGAGGCCAGTAAGAAATCGAAGTCTACCCCCATCGCATAGCTTGCTATTGTTGACATCAGGAAGCTGGAGCAACCCAAGAAGAATCAACTAAGGAGAGCAATGCATCGATGATCATTTAGTAGAAGTTTTTTTCTCTCAAAATATACTAACCTGATACAGGTCTCTTTATTTTCTCTTTTCTTAAACCCGATGTGGGTTCTTATTTTGTAACTTCTTCAAATATCAATGCAAAGGATATTTTCTCAAGTGTATTTAAATCATGTAGTCTAGCAAATCTCATCACTTGCCAAGAGCTAAAAATCGATAACTAATTCACAGATTCAAAGATTGGTAGCCTTAAATTTATCTACTTTCAATCAATTAAAAATGGACTGGGTGTACCTTTATTTGCATGAGCGCGGATGGATCAAACCTTAAAATTTGACTCAGAAGTCGGTAATTTCAAGAGTACTTAAAGATAATCTCGCTCTAGATATCAATGTAACATTATGTTGATAAATAGCCGATGTAAAATACCTCTGGTCTTGTATCTGGTACAAGATTCGTCGGTCAATGATGTGATCAAATCCTTAGGAGCTTCTCCAGGTTGAAATCCAAAAAATACTTATACCCTTCAGGGTTCCATTGGACTGGAATATGGATGAATATCCATACCCTTCGGGGCTCTACCGGATTGAAATTCGGATAAACATTTATGCCCTTCGAGATTCTATCGGACTGAAATTTGTATTAAGATATCATACCCTACAGGACTTTATCGGATTAAAATTTGGATTAAGATATCATGCCTTACGAGATTTTACCGGACTAAAATTTGGATTAAGATATCGTGCCCTACGGGGCTTTATCGGACTGGAATCAGGATTTAAATATCATACCTTATGGGATTTTTCAGACTGAAATCTGGATTAAGATATCATGCCTTACGAGATTTTATCAGACTAAAATTGAGATTAAGATATCGTACTCTATGAGATTTTATCAGACTGAAATCTAGATTTAAGATATCATGCCTTACGAGATTTTATCAGACTAAAATTCGGATTAAGATATCATACCCTATGGAGCTTTATCGGATTGAAATCTGGATTAGGATATCTACCCTATGGGGCTTTATCGGACTGAAATCTAGATTAAGATATCGTACCCTATAGGGCTTTACCGATTTAAAGACTGAACTTCGATACATGGGAGGACATGATGTGCAAGAAAGAGCTCGTTAGAATATTTTATTGATAATATTTTTAAATTTTAGAATTTCAAGTGCAGAGAATAATAGACCCATTTAAATTTTAATTCTATAAGCCCCTGGGTGAACTACATTGGTGACTCGATAAGGCCTTTCCCAATTGGGAGCCAATTTATCTTGCTCAGTAGGCTTTGAAACTTCTATTTATCTTAGGACGAGGTCATCCTTTTGAAATGACTTCGGCTTCACCCGGACATTGTAATACTTAGCGATTCTTTGCTTATAAGTTGCCATTCTGACATAGGCTTGTTCTTTACTTCATCAAGAAGGTTCAAGTCGATCCTCAATCGATCAGAGTTGGATGCCTCATGAAAATTTCTGACTCTATCAGATAATAAGCTAATCTCCACTGAGATCACAGCTTCAGTCTATAAGTAAGTCTGAAAGGAGTTTCTCTTATTGAAATCTGATGTGTGGTTCAGTATGCCCACAGTACACTCTATAGCTCTTCAGTCCATAAGCTTTTTGCATCAGTGAATCTTATCTTAAAATCATGAAGGATAGTTCTATTGGTTACTTCAGCCTCACCATTCGATTGTGGATGTCCAACAGAAGTGAGTCCGTAATCAATATGAAATTTGGAGCAAAATTTTTAAACTTGAGATTGTCAAACTGTCGATCATTATCAGTGATGATGATCCGAGGTAAACCAAACCGACGGATTATGGATTTTCAGACAAAATTTTGTATCTTTTTTTTTGTGATTTGAGCTAATGGTTCCGTTTCTATCCATTTTGTAAATAATCAATAACCACCACTAGAAATTTCTTTGACTTGTCGTCACTAAAAAAGGCCCCAGTATATCCATCCTCCAAATTATAAAAGGCTAAGGGGCAGTAATAGAAATAAGCTCAGCAGCAGGTTGATGTTGGATGTTAGCATACCTTTGGTATTGATCGCACTTGTTGACAAGAACAGCTATATCTTGTTGAATAGTTGGCCAGTAGTAACTCTGTCAGATTAATTTATAAGCAAGCAACCTACCCCCCAGATGGTTTCCATATATACCTTTATGCACTTCTCGATGTATGTAATCAGCTTCATATGGTGTCAAGTAATGAAGTAAAGGAAGAGAATAAGATTTTTATATAAATGGCTTTCTTGGAGAACATACCACGGAGCTTGTCTTTTAATGCTTCTAGCCTTGATCGGATCATTGGGTAGAACTTCCTTAGATATATAATCCATGAGGGGATCAATCTAATTCGGCTCATGACCGATCTGAAATATGGAAAGTACTTCAATACTAGGCTTGTTTAACTGTTCAATCCATACTTTTTGATTCAGTTCAGAAAACTAAAAGTGACGAGATGCGATAGAGCGTCAGCCCAGACATTTTTCGATCTAGGAATGTGGAGCACGTCAAGCCCCTCAAAATTTTCAAATAGCTTTTTGACATTCTGTAGATAATGGGGCATCGTAGAATCTTTGACTTCAAATTGACTTCGAACTTGACCGACCGTAAGCTGTGAGTCTGTGAAAATCTTCAATTTTCTGATCCTGAGCTCTTTTGCCATCTTAAGATCCACTGTTAGGGCTACATATTCAGCACCATTATTACAAGCGTTAAAATTAAATCTCAGGGTCTGCTCGGTTATGAACCCTTCAGGACTAGCCAGAATCAAACTGACGCCACTTCTCTAAGAATTTGAAGCTCCATCTATATGTAAGATCTAGAATGAATCATTACTTTTAGAGCTTGCTGGGATTGACCCATCATCCAGGATAGTATATTCTGCGACAAAATTAGCTAACGCTTGGTCTTTAACTATAGTTTGAGCTCGGTAATGAATATCAAATTCTCTGAGTTCAATAATCCATTTGGTGATCTTATCTGAAGTATCAACTCTTTATAAAATCGATCTGAGTAGTTGATCTGTCAATATTGCCACAGTATCGGCTTGAAAATAAGGCCTGAGTCTTCAGACCGCCATGATCAAAGCATATATCATTTTTTCAGTCTTTTATAATAGATTTTTGCATCCCATAATAGTTTACTGATGTAGTAGATAGGTCTCTAAATTTTATTCTTTTCGAATAAAAATCGAGCTGACTACAAAAGGTGAGATAGAAATATACATGCACAGTTCTTCTTCTTCGATCAGCTTAGAAAGAAGAAGTGGAGAGTCAAGATACTTCTTTAGATCTTCAAAAGTAGTCTGACATTCTTCTATCCACTTAAAATTTTTGATATTTCTCAATACTTTAAAGAATGGAAGGCATCTTTCTGCTGACCTGAAAACAAATTGAGTAAGGGCTGGTACTCGCCTGGTAAGCTGTTGGATTTTTTTAATAGAAGCTAGATATTTCATTTTCAATAAAGCTCTAATCTTTTTAGGGTTAGCTTCTATTCCTCTTTGATTAATATGAAAACTAAGGAACTTACCTGAGCCAACTTTAAAAGTATATTTGTTGGAATTGAGCTTTATCTGGTGTCTTCTAAGTTCTCCGAATGCTTCCTTCAGGTCGGTAATATATCGATCGTCTTTGGTGCTCTTTATTATCATATTGTCAACCTCCATATTCCAATCAATTGTTGCTTGAAATTTTATTGACAATATGTTGGAATGTAATACCTGCATTTTTAAGACTAAAGGGGCATCATTTGTAATAATACAAACCTCTTTCAGTGACAAAGATAGTATTTTCTTCATCTTTTGGAGCTATTTGGATTTGATTATAGCCGAAGAAAGCATCCATAAAGCTGAGGAGTTTGTGACCAGAGGCAGCATCTATAAGCTGATCAATTCTCGATAGAAAAAATTATCTTTCAGATAAGCTTTATTGAGATCTTTGTAATCAATGCAGATTCTCTATTTGCCGTTAGCTTTCTTGACCATAACAACATTGGCTATCCACTTCGGATAATGAGCTTCTCTGATGAATCTTGCTTTTAAAAGCTTATCAACTTCTTCATTAGTGGCTTTTTATCTTTCTGGGATGAAACTTCTTTTTTCTGTTGAACCGACTTGAAGTTTGGATCCATATTTAGTTTATGAATAATCACATCGATAGGGATGTCAGACATATCAGAAGTCAACTAAGCAAAGATGTCCACATTTACTCTCAAAAACTTAATCAGTATCTCTCTTAAGTCAGGTTTAAAATTCACATCGATCTAGATCATTTTTTTTGGATCATCTCCCAAAAGAATGGCTTCAAGCTTTTCTGCCAGTTCACCTTGGACTTTTCCGACCCCATCCAATGCATCTGGTATATCAACTGGCATAGTTTTCGATGATTGGATCATTTTAACAGAAATCATAAAATATTATCGAGCTACCGTCTGGTCATCATGCATTTCACCAACTTCTTCCTTAGTCGAAAAATGTATTCGCATATGGTAAGTAGAGACAATAGCCTTGAGGGCATTAAGATCAGGTTGGTCGAGTATAGCATTATAAGTAGATGGAACTCTAACTACCAGAAAATAAATTGTACTGTTGACTGCCTTGGTTCCTGTCCCACCGTAACTAGTAGAGTAATTTTTTCTTCAGCTGCCACTTGATTTCCTGAGAATCCGATGAGGGAAGTGCTGATCTGCCTAAGCTGTCCAACCAGATTCATTTTTGAGAAAGCATTATAGATCAATACATCGACAGAGCGTTCATTATCGATAAAAATTCTTTTTGCATCATATTTTGCTATTATTATAAAACGATGATAGTATCATTATGAGGAGTTTGGATCCTCTTTACATCATTTTAGAAAAAAAATATTTTCAATTCTCTGCCTTTTGGGGGATGGATCATCAGTGCCGATAAGATGCTGGATATTATATTGATAACACCAGCAGTTGATCAATTGTGATTATCAAAAGTTTCTTATGCTGGAGGCCTGTATTCCTCAAATTTGATCGATCTGACATATTTACCGAGATAATCCCGACGTACTAGGATTTCTATCTCATCTCATAGTTGTTTGCATTCCTCGATGTTGTGACCATGATCTCTATGAAAGCGGGAATACTTTTGCTTGTCCCTTTTCTCTGATGGAGCCCTCAAAAGATCTAGCCTTCAGAGATATCTTTTCCCTTCAATCTCTATTAGAATCTGAGCTCGAAGAGCGGACAGAGGGGAATATGAATTAAAATACCAAGGTGGACTTTTTGGCCTCAGATTTTTTTGAGGTTGATTTAAATTTTCAGTCCACTCATCACCCTCTCTTGGCTGTTTTTTTTAGTTATTATCATTCTTTGCCTACTTTAAGATAGCTTCTTCCTCCTCAGCCTGGGCATACTTGTGTATCCGGTTAAGCATCTCATCATAGATATCTGAAAAATTTTTATTCAGAGAAAAATTAGATGGTTACTTGGGAGTCTTATTTTCAAAGCAGACATGGCAAATGATTCATTAAAATTTTTCACATCCAGAGTGGTCGTGTTGAAACGAGCTACATACTTTCGGAGATCTTCTCCTTTCTATTGCTGAATAGAGAAGAGACTATCTACATACCTCAAATGAGGTATGTTAGTGTCAAAATAAGTGACAAACAATCTCCCAAGTTGCTCAAAAGAAGAGAAGGATCCCTGTGGGAGTCCAGAAACTAAATCCTCACTGCCTTCTTGAGGGTTGCAGAAAAATAATGCATAATAGAAAATCAAAAGCTTCTTGTAAAGCCATGAGGGCACTGTAGCCCTCGATATAGTCCATTGGATCAGCATAGCCATCGAAAGACTCGATGGCAGGCATCTTGAACCAATTCGAAATAGATTCACTCAAGATTTCATGAGAGAAAGGAGATCGAAATTGAAACTATTTTATTCTGAGATCAACTCTCTACCTGGAGTTCCATCGTATGCCTTTCAAGATTCTGGATCTTATGCTCCAAGTCGCCTCCTCTTTGAACTTTCAGTGAGCTAGGAGCAAATTCACTGTCAGTCTCATCAATGTGGTATTTGTCTTGATGGGCCGATTGAGGATTGTATTGAGATAAAGTATTTGGGAAGAGCTTCTTTCGATGGTTGCTTCTCCCTCTTTTGAAGCTATTGGATAGCTGCTGTCAGGGCTTGGACTTACTGAATGAGGAAGCTGAATTGCTGGGGATCCACAGTAATTGGTTGTTGCGGTGGCGCCTCTGATGCTCCTTCTTCTGGAGCGGAGGGAGAAGGATGCTGAGCCCTTGCCTTAACCATCTTTCCCATAAAAAAATTTACAAGCCCTTCTTTTAGCGTCAATCTGTTGCCGCAGGGCTCGAAATTTGAAATAGAATGAATCGACTTGGGTGAGATTGGATTAGAGCAATCTTCTCAATTTGACGAAAACTCCTTCAATCTACAAAACTAGTCAAAAAATTGGATGGAGATCCTCCAATTCTTAACCCTCCGATGCTTAAGTCAGTTCGAGCCTTGGGAACAAAGGTGGAAAAGAGTAGAAGAGCAAGTGAAGTTGGATAGAACTGGAAGAAAGTTGAGTAGGAACCAAGAGCTTGGCTTAATTTTCTACTAGCAGTATTTCTCCTAATTTTCGAGAATTGGACTTAACGGTGGAAGATTCCTGACCCTCTATTTATAGAGAGGTTGAGAAGGCCATTCTATGCTTTGTTAGATCATTAGAGAAGTTTGTTAGGCAGCACTATAAGAATCTGACAGTTTAGAGATAGACATTTAGCAATGTCCAAGATCGATTGGTATGCTTTTGCTAATAGCGATGAAATCATGACAACATAGTGATAAAATATAAAAATTATTGTTGAAACACTTGCAGATGCGTTAGTGACTAATTTGTAACGGATGCGTAATGGTTATAAAATTTACAATAGTGACGGAATATGGACAGAAAATATTCATCACTATAATTGGTGTGTAATTTTCATATATTTTAATAACAGTGTAGCAATAAAATAGCGATACTTTTCTGATAATGAGAGATGAAACAGCGACCATATAGTGACAACACTCAAATATTATCGCTGTAGCACTTGTAGGTGATCTAGCGACAAATTTGTGATAGAATAATGATCGTTATATGATTCATAATAGCGATAGAATGGTGATAGATATGCTTCAATCACTAAAATTGACATGTAATTACCACGTAATATTAGTAACGACGTAGTGACAGAATAGCAACACTTTTCTGATAAAGGAGAGAAGGAACAGCGACAACATAGTGACAACACTCAAACATTATCACTATAGCACTTGCAGGTGACCTAGTGACAGATTTGTGATGGAATAATGACCACTATATGATTCATAATAGTGACGGATATGCATCAGTCACTAAAATTGACATGCAATTATCACATAATATTAGTAACCGTGTAGCGACAAAATAGTGACACTGTTCTGATAAGAAAGATGGAATGGTGACAGCATAGTGACAATACTCAAACGTTGTCGCTATAGCACTCGCAGGTGATCTAGCGATAGATTTGTGATAGAATAATGACCGCTATATAGTAATAAATTGTAATGGATATGCATCGATCGCTAAAATTGATGCGTAATTTTCACGAAATATTAGTAATGACATAGTGACAGAATAGCGACAATGATGTGAAAAAAGAAGATGAAATAGGGACTAAGTGGAGATGGATGTTGTTATCGACATAATACCTTTTAGAGATAGTATAGAGAGTGATTATGGACAAATCCGTGATACATGTAGCAACGATATTGTGACAGATTAGCGACATATTATATATCTCGAATAATTTTCTTTAGTGACTGAATAGCGCGATCAATTATTAACGAATATGTATTCTCAAATAAAATATTAGCGAGAGACTAGTGACAAATTAGCAACTATATTTTGAGAACAACAGTTGTGTAGCGATGATCGAGCAACAGCACATATAGTCGGATCTTTATTTTTAATTGCAACAGGGGTGGAATAGAAACAAAATAGAGATGGAAGTTTAATTTAATAATTATTTTAAATTATTTTTTAAAACTATTCTTTATTATATTTTGAGACATCTATTAATTATGTGATTAATGCATTAAAAATTTCAAAGAATAAGTTAGTATCATCAAATTTAATTTTGTCAAGTTTTTAAATTGGTTTGTTTAAATTAAATTATTTTTATTACATGTTAATTTGCCGATCTATTATGTGATTTATGTATTAAAATTTTTAAGATAAATCCATTAATGTCATAAAATTTAATCCTAATCAATTGTTTTGAGATTGGTTTATCTAAAATTATTAATCATTTATTATACTTTTACTATACATACATTAAATATTTAAAATTATTCTAAAATAATTTAAAACTATCTTTAGTTTATTTTAAATTAAATTAATTATTTAAATTTTAAACTGTTCAACCAACACAGAGCATACCATAAGTTTCACTCGTTCTGATTTGAAATGCTTTTCAATGATGAGCTAGCCGACGGCCCTATTGATCTTGGTAGATAGTAGCCACTTTAGCTCCTGCAATATTTCCGAATTCAAGATGACATGCTCCATAACATTGATGAGTCAATGATCTAATGGAGCTGGACTTCTCCAGTTTACGAGCCAACAGCTTCATCAAGTCTAACGATCTTCCAGATCAATAATCCATAGTGGCCAAAATAATTCATATTAAATCTGATGGTCCTCTTGGATCTTTAATTTATTTGAAATGTACTTAATCTATTTCTGTTGCATTTAAGCCGACCCGCTTAATATATTTAAATCCATTAACTCCAAATCGATTTAACATGTTAAATCTATGTATATATCTTAATTTGATTTATTTAATAAATAGATTATATGGATCAGATCAAATCATCTATCTAATGATCAAATTAGATTCAAATTAAATTTTATTTTACTAATATAAATAGATTGAATTAGAATTGATGAATTTTTGATCTAATTTATATCTATTTAACTTGATCTGCCAATTCTATCTTAGCAATGGTTCTAAATAAATTAGATATGAATTTTAAATGTAAATTTACTTGGCGCCTAGCAACCCGCTCAAGCCTCCCACTCAATTGAGACTTCCGAAAATAGAGAGAAAATACCCAATGCGAACTCCAGCCATCCTCCCACTCGATTGAGACTTCTGGAAATAGAAAACAGATAGGAAGTACCCAACGAGAAACCCCGGCACCTGTCGTCCCACCCTATTTGGCCGTCCCAAGCCTCCCACCCGGTTGGGACTCCCGAGGACACAAAAAGGGAGAGGAAAATAGGACGAAAATAGAGGAAAAATCCACAAAAGTAGAAGAAAGACAGAAAAAATTTAAGGTAAGACCTTTCTCTTGATCATTTTTTCTTTCCAC
This sequence comes from Elaeis oleifera, assembly GCA_000441515.1. Lineage (NCBI taxonomy): Eukaryota > Viridiplantae > Streptophyta > Magnoliopsida > Arecales > Arecaceae > Elaeis > Elaeis oleifera. The sequence goes on along the minus strand of KE504633.1, from coordinate 3,396,759 downwards.
TTCTTTTCTATTCATTTCATTATTTTTTTTTGGGTAAGGAGAGCACTTGAGAGAGATAGAGGGGTTTCTTAGGTTCCATTTGGGCTTTTATCTCAAATATATGGGATTCCGGTTGTTTGTGGCGGTGTGAGTTGGTTCTTGAGGTGAAAACAAGAAAAAAGCACCGAAAAGGTGGAAGAAATCAAAAGTACTACGTTTCCCCACATAGATTGATATATTTGTTTTCCTTTCCTTTTTTTTCTTTTCGTTTCATTTTTTTTTTTAGAGATCTGTGGGGAAGGAGGACTTCCTATAGGTACGGAACTTATATACATTGTGATTTTTCATTGGACTTCCTACAAGCATGGAACTGTAAACTCCTCTTGAAGTTGGCTGTCTTTATGCAGAAGAAAGATGTTCTCTGACAATTAAAGTATATGTTTTAGTCTCTTAGACAACAACCACATTTAACCTATATAGGCTTGACATATGTTGTTGGTGTAATTGTTCTTTTTTATCTTGCTACTAATTGCATCTAGAAAAATTAATCTAGGAACTTTCCTTGTCATGTCAAGATTAGTGGAAGCATTGTTTCAACTTAAGCACAGCATAGCATGAGAACTCTGCATACCGTGCCACGTCAACCTATGTTGGCTCTCAGTTATGATCTAGTTCAGCAATCCATCAGTGGATGCAGGGGTGTATGCCATGCCAATTGAACTTAATTAATAATAATGATATCCATGTCTTTGCCTTTTTCCTCCACATTTTTGCCACTTTAAGTGCTCAAGTTCAAGAGACTAGGCCATGAATGAAGATGAATAATTAATTTTTTGCAGTTATATTCAACAGTGAAGAAGACCAATATCGTCACCACTGTATCACTTGCGGGGACTTATTTGTGTAGTTCTTGTGCTTGAGTTTCCTTAGGCTGTTTAAACGTTAAGAACTTTTATCTTAATAAGTTTGGGCTTTTAAACTCTCTTGGTTTTTTTTTAATTTTGCATACTATTTTGAGTATATGTTTGCTTAAATTTTAGTATTTATCACTTAATAGAATAGGCTGAGAGACGAATCGGAGTTGGATGCATCGTAGGATTTATAAGAGAATAGTGATAGATGAATTTAAGAATGGAGTTGCTAAGTTCATTGACATTGCAATTTCTAATCCATCGCACATGGAAAATGAAAAAATTCTTTATCCTTGTCTTAAGTGTAAGAATAGAAAATTCTTGATACCCGATGAAGTGACAGTTCATCTCTACAAGAAAGGCTTTATTGATGGCTATCGGACCTGGACGCTGCATGGAGAATCTTATTCTAGATCTGAGGAGTCTGGTCCTAAAACTGTTGATAGAGAAGTGATAGGTGGTATGAATTCTTATGTAGATATGGTTATAGATGCCACAAGGATGTCTGAATTGAATGATGATGCTAGGGAGGATTTTGATGAAGCTCCAAATCCAATTGCCGCTAAGTTCTATGAATTGCTTAAAGATGCTGACGAGTCACTATGGAAGGGTTGCAGTAAGTATACTAGGTTATCAGCGGTCACTCAGTTGTTGAATTTGAAATCAGAGTTTAGTATAAGCGAGGCATGTTACAATCGAATGCTTTTAATAATTAAAAGCATGTTGTCTGAAGATGAGAAGTTGCCTAAAGATTTCTATCAATCAAAAAAAATTATGAAAGAATTAGGACTGAGCTATCAGAAGGTAGATATTTGCCCAAATTTTTACATATTGTACTAAATGAATGATAGTCAGAAAATAGACTGTTCTGTATGTGGTCATTCTCGATTCAAGTCCAATGAGGAGGTGGGCAAAAAAAATGTAATGTACCACATATGGATTGCGATATTTTCCTCTTGCTCCTAGACTCCAACGATTGTATATATCGAGCAAGACTGCAATGCATATGTGATGGCATAAGGAAGGGGTTCGGCGTGATTCTGCTGTAATTTTGCATCTGGCAGAGGGGAAGCATGAAAATAATTTGATTTGATGCATCCAAAGTTTCAAATGATTGTCAGAATATTAGATTAGGTCTCTGTACGGATGGGTTCAACCCATTCACATCAAGCCCAACACCTTATTCTTGCAAGCCTATTTTTGACTCCGTATAATCTACCTCCTGGAATGTGCATGGATAGACGTAATTTGTTCCTAACAGTGGTCATTCTTGGTCCAAAGTCACCTGGTAAAAGCATAGATGTTTGTTAAGGTCATTGATCGATGAACTACAGATGTTGTGGAATGAGGGTGTGTGCACTTTTGATGCACATCGAAAATAAATTTTAACATGAAGGTTGCACTAATATGGACAATTAGTGATTTTTCTACTTATGGAATATTGTCAGGATGGAGCACACACGGTAGACTTGCATGTCCTTAGTATATGAGAGATACCGAGTCTTTCATGCGAAAGAGTGGCAGTAAGAAGTCATGTTGGTTTGACTGTCATCGACGATTTTTTTCCTCCAATCATACATTTTGAAAACAAAGGATGCATTTACTAAATCTACTGTGGAGAAAAAAAGTCCTATACTTCGATTGACTAGAAGGGAAGTGAAAGCTAGAGTAGAACAGTTTGATCAAATCACTTGTGATACTAAGAGTAGTCCACAAAAACTCAATGGGTTTAGGATGGAGCATAATTGGCTTAAATAAGTATATTTTGGGAGTTGCTCTATTGGTCCATGAACCTTATTTGTCACAACTTGGATGTTATGCATGTTGAGAAGAATGTATTTGATAATATCTTTAACATTGTGATGGACATTAAAGGCAAGACAAAAGATATTTTGCAAGCCCGTTGTGATTTAAAATAGTTCTGCAAACGACCGGAGCTTGAGTTAAAAGAAGTTGGAGGCAAATTGGTTAAACCCAAGGCATCCTTTGTCTTAGTACAAAACCAAATTAAGGATATGTGCGAGTGGGTTAAACAATTGAGGTTTCCAAATGAATATGTTTCTAATATAGCTCGAGGTGTAAATGTGGATGAGGGCAAAATACACAATATAAAAAGTCATGATTGTCATGTATTCATGTAGAGGTTGATACCTTTGGCATTTCGTGATCTACTACCTAAGCCAATATGGGGGGCATTGATTGAGCTCAGTCAATTCTTCAGATATTTTGTATTTTTGAATTTCAAATAAGTCAAATGAAATTGTTTGAGAAAAGTATGGTAGAGACAATTTGTAAATTAGAAAAAATATTTTCTCCTACATTTTTTGATTCAATGGAGCACCTAACCATACATTTGCCGTATGAGGCAAAGGTAGGAGGGCCTGTGCAACATAGATGGATGTAACCTTTTGAGAGATAAATCTCCCCATCATTATATTCTTTATTTCATACATGTCGTAATAAGTATGAATTAATTAAACCTTTATGCTTATTGTTTTAGATGCATGCATGAATTAAAGAAAAAGTTTGCAACAAAGCTAAGGTCGGAGGTTCTATTAGCGATGTGTATATAGTTGAAATTTTTTAATTTTGCTCGCTTTATTTCGGACCTCATATTCAAACCCGATGAACTAAAGTCCCTCGAAATGATGATGATGGATATGTTGATGTTCAAGATCGTCTATCTATATTCACATATTCGGATCGTCCATTAGGGAGAAGTTGGAAACGATATTTGTCGGATGAAGAGATACAAGCCACTGAGTTATACATTCTCCTAAATTGCATTGAGGTTGAAACTTACATTGAGTAAGTTTTTAGTCCATCTTGTATTTACTCATTCCAATCATATAGCTATTATTGTACTGGTTTATGAATGCTAATGAGGTTGTCCTCGCATAAATTGCTAGAGAATTTGATAATGAACTACGACAAAATAATCCTGCCATTACTGATGCTGAGGTTGAGAAAATGCGTGAACTGCATTTCCCACAGTGGATAAAAGAGCTTGTAAGTTTTAGTTACGTAATTTAATTTATTCAAATGAAATGATACAATATGATCCTGAAGCTTGTTATTGCTGTTTCTGTTTTAGACTAACAGAAAATGAAATTCATGACCCAAAAGTTTGAAAGTTCATCTATGGTCCTTCTAAAGAAGTGCGATGTTACAATGGTCATATAGTGAACGGTTATCGATTTCACTCGTGCTTATAGGCAGAATAAGAGGACATATAATAGTGGTGTTTGTGTTTGGGGAACAATTATAATGAAAATGAATTAGATTACTATGGCATTGTGGAAGAGGTGTTGGAATTGGATTACATTGGACATGGTAATCGTGTAGTTATTTCAAATGTCATTGGTTTGACCCTTCACAAGGAGTTAGGATTGATAAAAAGTACAACATTGTTGATGTTAATCACAAGTCAAAATTGAGTACATATAAGCCATTCATATTAGCAAGCCAGTCGCAACAAGTGTACTACACCAAGTATCCGAATTCAAAGAATAAAGAACGAAATGATTGGTGGGCTGTCTGTCAAGTGAAAGCCAAATTGTTTCCCAATGAGATTTATGAAAATGAGTCAATGGAAGAGAGATCAAAAGATGATGATTATTACCAAGATGACGAAGTAGGACCATCTCACATTGATTCTGCCATGGATGATAATTTTAATGAAGCCATAATCCTTAATGATGAAGATCAACCAGAAGAAGTTGATCCAAGAGAGGTGTTAAGATATGTTGATGATATTGATGATGGAGACAAGGTTGAGGATATAGAAGAAGAGGAAGAAGAGCTCCAACATGATCGTGATGATGGTGAGATGAGGGACAATGTCGAGTTGGAACCAGATGAACCTAGTGACGATGATATTAATTTGTTAATGTCTAGGTATATAATGTTGTGTTTTTTTTAAAAATATTATTCTCTTTAGTTTTATGTACTTATATGAGTTTTCATGATATTTTTTTATATATTAAATACTAATATTTATTTATGACAATTTATCTTACATGTGATGTTTGTTTCAGAAATAATATGAGGCGTTTGAAGAGTTTGAAGAATTCTAAAGGAGAAAAGTTGGCTCCAAAAAGGGGGATCACAAAATATTATGCGCAAATGCCGAAAGGAGATGATCAACATCAATCTGGAGATGGATCTTTGCGACGATCTCCATCTAACCACACAGCTTGTGAGTTGCATTTGGCATGCATGTTATTCTTATATTCTACTGATGATAAATGCGGTGTGATATTTATTGAATTAAAATTACTTTTAGAAATAATTGAAGCGTGTAATCAAGATATTACATGACTACCGAAAGAATCAAGATACTATGGAACTTTGAGCACTCAACTATAGTTAAAAGAACTGGTCCTTACATTGGTGATGCATAAACCTCTAGTAGCATATCTAAATACAATACACTAATAAGCCTCTAGCAGATGAATTAAGAGATCTCCTTATGGTTCAGTACTTGAAATAATAATAGACATGGTAAGAGGACTTCATACCTTATGGTAAGATACTATTTGTTAACTCTTTTGTAGAACCATTTGTCATGATATGAATGCATAATGATATAAATACCTGTATTTTAGATAAAATACAGCTCAAGAGACTACACCTCCGGACTTAACGGCATCTATAACTATAGTCAATGCACCTCAAGATACAACACCATTGGGGATAGTCCAAGATAATGCACATCCTGACGCAGAACATTTAGAGACAACCCAAGACAATGCTACTCGAGACACAGCGCCACCACTAGAGGTAACCCGAGATACAACACCACCTACAGCAGTTGCAAACATAGCACTAGGGGAACCAGAATCGGTCTTCGAAGATGATGAAGAGCCTATCTTGGTTGGGATTGAGTTGACTATCGTTCCTACACATGCACCGTGAGTCAAAATAAAGTAGGCTTTGTGGTTGTTCTATAATGTATAAATGTACATATTGGCAGTTGATGGTTCCTTTGTATTGTTTTGTTTTAGGGAGAAATTTTATCTTGGTGATGCCGCGCGATACATCTCAAGAAAGATTTTGGATAACCTTTCAAATGGTTATATTAGATGGTCCACGTATCTCATGGAGTTGAAGAACTTCTTGTTTGATGAGTTTCTTATATGCACACTATAACAGAATAGGGTATTGCGGCGTAAAAAATTCATCACTAATACTAGATTTTCATCGGTAATAGTTATTATATAGTGATGAAATTATCGTCGCTGATATTTTATCACAAATAATAACGTTGTTAATAATTTTTATGATAGAAAAAATTTTATCGTCAATAATCGATATTACAGATAAAAATTTCATCATTAAAAATTTTATCATAAAAAAATTATGATAAATTATTACGTCGTTAATAAAAAATAATTTAAAAATTATTTACAATGAAATACTTTCATCACTATTAATTAATTAAAATTTTTATGAAATTCAGATTTATAAAAAAATATTAGCTACGTAAAAGTTTCATCGTAAATACGACAATTGTCGATGAAAATTTTCATCACAAGTAATTATTTATGATGAAACTATTTTCATCACTAATAATTTAATATAAATTTTAATATTTTAAATTTATTAAAAAATTATTTACGATCAATTGTTTTCATCGCTAATAGATTTTTCGGCAGCCAAAATTTCATCGAAAATACTAAAAATTTACACATAATTTTTTTACAATAATTTATGAATGTATATTTTAATTTATATTTATAATATTTTAATTTATAATCTATAAAATTAAATAAAAATTTACATAATAAACTCATAAATAAATTTTATCAATTTATTATATTAATTAAAATTACAAGAGATCTGAAATAAAATAAAAATAACATAAACAGGCCGTCAAGTGTCGGCATCTGCAGAAGGAGAATGGGCTGGGGAAAGAGAGCGCTTGGAAGAGCTCAAACCGGCCTGCTGCTGTCTCATCGTTGCATCATCCACTCCATCTGCACCATCTGCTCCATCATCTGGATCTGGAGCAATTGGTACTCGTCGATGCGTGCAGCCAACTCATCAGCTCACTGATCAACCTGCTGTCGATCCTTAGTAGTCTGCCTCTATATCTCCACCAGTCGAACATCGCATAGAGCATGGATATCAGCCTTGGACGAACGTGAGGATGAGAGAGCACTAATCCCATGCCTTAGACCCCTAATATAACAGGATCTTGTACTAAGCACCTGATCACAGATCTTATCATCTGTGGGTGCGGTCGAGCTCTCAGGGATAGGCTGGGATCTGATGCCTATCATATGATCATGAAATTAAATTATATCTATTTAATTTCATACTGAAAATCAAACTATGAATGAAAAAATAATTAAAAAACTTACAAAAAGCTCCTGGCTCCCTATCATCCACTCTCCTGATCGTCGCTGGTGGGTTCGCTGGTAGAATCGATCTTACCAAGAAGCTCGCCACTCTCTGCATCTCTCTATAATTCAAGAATAATTAATAAATTTTTTTAAATAGTTAGAGAGTTAAAATATGCTAATTAAAAATTACTTACCATCTGCTCCATATGACGAGTGAATAACCTCGAACCCTCACAATGCGACACGGTCTGTCTTGCTCGATTCGCAGTTTCTGGACACATCGTCTCTATATAGTTAGGAGTCAAATTAGTAGGTAACAAACTGAATTTAAGAATAAATGATTCAATCATTAAACTTAAAAAAAAGTTTAGATGTATAACTTGATATGTCGGATCCTCGTAATGCCGGCATACGAGAGCCCATCATCCATAGTGATGCTGTCATATAATCGATGCCGTACTGCCTCCACCCCATGATCCTGCATCACATGGTACCAGTGTTGATGAATGCCGTGGCGATACTCTTTGAAACGCAAGAATAAATGAGCATCCATAGCTTGCCGCTTGCAATCCTCCTTAAAATCAACAATATCAAATACACCATGCCAATAACAAATATTAGAAGAATACTGTGTTAATTAAATATTTATAGTATAATTATTTACCTGTAATTGGATGTAAAAATCTTTCTCTGAGCCCGTATAATGTGACGTCAATCGAAAACATCATGGAGGCATAGCTGTGGCATATGATGCCCAGCTCGATCTGTCATGGTTCGCACCATGTCCTAATGGGTCTGGTGTAGTCGGGTGGTATCTCAATACAGATACGCTGTCCTCGATGCTCGCATCTCCAATACTCTAAAGAAAATTTTCGATGGACCTCGCCCTCGCCTCACCACCGGTGGGTAGTATAATAGCTATCTAAATAAAAAATCAAATTTTATTATATAAAAATATAATAATACCACTCGAATTTGCCTCACTCGGACCTACCTCACTGGGACCTGTCAGTGTAGGACCCTCTGACGACTCTGCTGATGTGACAGTGAAAATGGATGAAGGCACCTCAGTCTCAGGGATAGGCTGCGAATGTGAATGTCGTCGTCTCTTTCCTGGTGCCATACTTGCATTCTTGACATTTAAATAAATATAATATTGAACAATAATCAT
>KE504633.1:3364141-3374417 GCA_000441515.1 Elaeis oleifera | reverse complement strand
GCTCTCAACCTTTGCTTGGTCTAAATATATTTTTATAAGCTTAACCAAGTGCATCAGGTAACCGTGCCTTGGCAACTTTGCATGCTTTTCCACCGGCTCCATTGTTGATGATTATATATTTTAATTTTCTTTGTATCATTTTTCAACTTAAATATCATTTTTCAACTTAAATTTCTTGCCGGTGATTGAATAATCTGTGGCTTGTTATTCATCTAACTTTATCAAAATAAACCTCAAATCAAAATTAATTAATGGACGTTGACACTTGAGATGCATAATGTCTCTAGATTCCGAACTGAACAAAAATGGACAATGATGAACTGGTTCCAAGTTGGAACGCATAATTATATGATGAATTATAAACACCTTATGTCCCTTCGTACTTCCATTATCGTGCAAGCTGTACATGCCTTGCATGTCACAGTCCTCAAATCTTTTGGGAAGGGATAGAAATCTAGGATTCTTCCTGTTGTGGCTGAAATCCATCCTGAATCGAAGATGTTAGAGCAAGACGATGTTCGTTGGATCGACGACGATCGGATCTGTAAAAAAGTCTTCGTTGGAGTTGGTTCCGATGGGAACCTCCTGGCGTTCAAGTTAGATTTTTCATATTAGAAGAAAAGAGCAAGCATTCATGAGAGAGAGAGGAGGCCTATTTTTTTTGAGATTCTCGGATTATTTTTTTATAGATGAGATTAGAGTCTTAAAAAAGTAGAGACTATAAAGACCTTTTACCCTTATCATATTTTGAGCATGTTTGGTCCTTTGATTTTTTGAATTGATGAGTATTGTCATCTCACAGTACGTGGAGGCTATCCCATTAATGTCATGAGCTAACAGTTAGAAGCTTTGAGGGTGGTATGGCCTTATTCATGACCATCCTTATATTTAAATAGGATGATATGATCGAATCGTAGAGAGATCTGTAGGAGTCATTATGATAAACCATTGTCTTTAATGGTCCGATCGACTTGACAACTGCTTGGAGGCTTTGGATGGATGTTATCAAATGCGGTGACAGAACCAAAGATTGAGAAGAGTAGACCTCGGGGGTCGATCATGCACCACCGGATTGCGTGATCTGACGTGAACCAAGTCGATCACATATAGGTAGTTGTTTGCAGAGATATAGCTTATTTAAGAGCGTTATGATTCGGTGAGACTACGAGAGGGTTAATTTTTTCAAAATATTTGGATATAGTTACTAGCATGATATATGATTAGAATAAAGATTGATTAAAGATCTTTGAGGAAGAAGTTTGAGTCGTGATATATTTTGGATCGACATCTGAGGTTCGACAGTTTGATTTTGATCTCGTCTTTGATTTTAATCTCAACTTCGGCCTTGTTCTTGACCTTAGCTTCGGGCTCCTGACCTCGGCCCGATCTTATCGTTGAGATTGTGCTCATCTATCCCTGACCGATATTGTGATAATATTTCCATATGTCATCCGTTACGAGCTCTTTCCTAGTTTACCGAAGTTAGTCCATCCAATTTCCATCCGCAGGAAAAGGAAAGGGAGCCACGAGGGAAGGGACTCGTTTAAGAAAAAGTTCAAGATGAACCATCCTATTTCTAAAACTTGATGGTTTTAGGTCTCCAAAATTCTCTTCCATTTATACGCAGGATTATATGTGCCGCTAATTTTCGCATAATCTCATGATGTTACAACATCTACCATGAAATTATTTATAATATCCGACATGATCCAGGATATTTTCTCTCTAACCGTTACACCGTGTTTTGGTTGTTTCCGAACTTATTTTGAACCACACATTCGTGGGCGAAGCATAGCCGTTAGATAAAACCATGTAATCCAATGATTTCTCCTATCTACTCAGATCGCCGCCACGTCAACTTGTCAGTTCAACCCAAGTCGGCAGTGTAAACTCGGTTTGGTGGCAACGACGGCTGTGATCGAGATTCGGGCTTACGTGGCAAAAGATCCGCACGGTCCGTTCTCGTGCTTTCAAAAGAAGAGGATCTGCCCGTCGTTTCGCCGACAAAATTATTGCCTACGCCCACGAGAACCACAGTAACCAGCGGCCGTGATTGGCCCGGATCCGGACACAATGCACGTGACGTTTATGAGGTACAAACTGATGCTAAAGGAAATCGTCCACGTGTCTTCTCTTGATTAGGCAGAAGGGTACTGACCTGCAGCGTTCTTGTTGCCGTGCAAAGTAGAAAAAAAACGGCACGGAAGATACGTAATTAAATTTATAATTATAAATTTAAAAATTATTAAATAGATGATAAATCAAATAAATAATATATTTATATAGTTATATATATATTTTAAAATTAATAAATATTATATAAATTATATAGTATTATATATAGATTCAGATATTTGGATATGAATAGTTGTCTGTTCATATCTATATTCATTTTTTTTGACAGATACGAATATGAATACGGATACAGATACGGATATGGATATTAATTAGATATCTATATTCGAATTGATTCGGATATGAAAATGAATTCGGATAGATGATATTCATACTATTTTCATCCCTAATCTCAGCATGCCATATGGCTGCTAGACAAATTTAATGTACGGCATCACTCGTGTTCATCTCTTATCTTATTTATCGTGTATATTGCTATCATTTTTTTTAAGAAAAAGAGGAAAAAGGAAGTGGGCTAGCGGCCTACTATGGATAAATGCTAAGAATCAAGTCTTGCTTTTGTCAAATAACTTGCCAAGAGTTTTATTGAAAATTAATTTATTATATAATAAAAAAATTATTTCAATTTTTTTGGTAAGTTGGAAAAATATACTATTTTCATACTAATATAATTATGAGAGTTAAAATATAAAATATTCAAAAATTAAGATGGTAGTAGAATCTTATAAATAATTCGGTATGGTTGGATATATAAAATGTCATCCAATCTACCACTTTATTAGCTTCCCTATGGATATAAGATGCCTTAAAAGAAACAATGTGCATATGATTCACCTACAATCCGTAGAAGAGGATGCTGAGACCTAGTCTGCATAAATGCTGAATCTGAAAGCCGTCTAATAACAATCATATATAGTTTCCTTTTAATTACCATTCGAAGTCCTCAATATCTCTATAGTGTAAATTAATATATTTTATATGGCACAATTTGGCTATTGAAATTGTGGTATCAAAATTTCTAACTCCATCTACAACTAATAGAATGCCACCAGACCTCCTGATTACAAAGCCTACTCTATCAATAGCACTTCTATGTTGTGCGCTGCAATCAAGTTGAACTTGAAAAAGTAGGAAGGTGATGGCTTCCAATAAAATATATTACTTGAGAGCATGCAGAAACTGCATGAGATTTGTATTTCTCAAAAGAAAGAAAAAAAAAGGAATTGGGTTTTATGAAGATTTGGTCCAAACACAATTGTTAATATGCAATAGACTGAACAGTCAACCAGCTTGATCTAAACAGGTTTTAAAATATTAGATTATCACAAAATGAATGATTAAGATATCTCACATCTTATTGTGTTAATGTATATATGTTATATATTAGTCTAGATTCATTTGTTAATGCATATATCTTATATATTGATATAGATTAATTTATATAAATTAGAAAGATTTTGTGATTGATTTTTTTACAATTATGTATAGAAATTCTACATTTCCTAATTTTTGTTGATTGATTTTCTGTACAACTATATATATAATATATATAGCTCTACTTTCAGATGCACTTTTGGCGACCTCAGCTTTCCCACCGATGCTGCTTCCCAAGATGATCATAGTATCATACCAACTGAGCCTCATCGATCTACTTAGGTAAAGAATCTTCCAAATGCTTAAGTGATTTTCATTGTTATTATGCTCTTGCCACATTATATAAACCTACATCTTTCAAAGAAGCTTCTTCTTATCCTGAATGGCAATAACCATGGTTGATGAACTACAAGCTTTAGAAAAGAATCATATATGGGATCTGATTAACTTACCTCTTGAAAAATTAGTAGTTGGTAGTAAGTGGTTCTATAAAATCAAGACTTACTCGGATGGTTCAGTTGAGCAATACAAGGCTTGTCTTGTAGCGAGGAGATTCACTTAAGAGTATGGAATAGACTATGAGGAGATCTTTGCTCCAGTTACTTATCTTACATCCATTCGGATATTATTGGCTGTTGCAGCTATTCGATAGTGGAAACTCTATTATATGAATGTAAAAAAATACCTTTTTGAATGGAAATATTTTTGAGGAGGTCTATATACAGCCTCCTCCTGGCTTTTCTATTTTCTTGAGAAAAGTTTGTTGACTTCGACAAGCATTGTATGAATTTAAATAGGCACCTAGAGCTTGGTTCGCAAAATTCAGCTCCATGGTCACCAACCTTGGCTTTATCCCTAGCCCTTATGATTCTGCATTATTTGTTCCATCTACTAGCATGGGTATAAGTTTTCTTCTCTTGTACGTGGATGATATGATAATTACTGGAGATAATGCTATAAGAATTCATGAGCTTAAGTCTTATTTATATTAGCAATTTGAGATGAAGGATCTAAACTTTCTCAACTATTTTCTAGGGCTTGAGGTCACCACTGGGGAGGATGGATTCTATTTATCTCTAACCAAGTATGCATTTGATTTGCTGGCTTATGTAGGACCTACAGATAGCAAAATAGCCTCTACATCCTTAGAGTGTAATGTGAAGCTAACTGTAGCTGATGGTGCACTTCTGGATGATCCCACTCTCTATTTTTAGTTATAGGAGGACCAATTTATCTTACTATATGCGGCCTGACATTGCTTATGCAGTTCATATTGTCAATCAATTTATGGCAACCCCTCAATCCATGCATTATGAAGCAGTCTTACATATACTATGATATATTAAAGGCACTATCTTTCATGGCTTACATTTTTTTGCTAATTCCATTCTAAACTTACAGGCCTTTAATGATGCTGACTAGAATGGTGATCCAACGAATCGTTGATCTACTATTGGATATTTCTTTTATCTTAGAGAGTCTCTCATATCATGGTATGATAAGAAACAAACTATAGTCGCTCGTTCGAGCACTGAAGCTGAATATCGAACCTTAGCAGATATTGTGGCTGAACTTTTATGGCTTAGGTGGTTATTGGGTGACATGAGAGTTTTTTATTATTGGGCTACTACACTCTATTGTGATAATCAGAGTGCTATGCAGATTGCTCATAATAATGTATTTCATGAACGGACCAAATATATCGAGATCGATTGCCACTTCATTCATCAACATATTCTCAATGGAATGATTCGTCTTCAATATATTGCTTGTTAAGAGCAATCTGCTAATATCTTCATCAAAACTCATCCTCCAGGATATTTTCTCAATTTGGTTCACCAACTCAAAATGGCGTCCGCTATACCCTTTTGAGTTTGAGGGGGATGTTAATGTATATATCTTATATATTAGTCTAGATTCATTTGTTAACGTAAATATCTTGTGTATTGATCTAGATTTAGTTTATGTAAATTAGGAAAGATTTTGTAATTGATTTTCTGTACAATATATTAGTCTAGATTCATTTGTTAACATAAATATCTTGTATATTGATCTAGATTTAGTTTATGTAAATTAGGAAAGATTTTGTAATTGATTTTCTGTACAATTATATATAGAAAATTCTATATTTTCTAATTTTGGTTGATTGATATTCTATACAATTATGTACAGAAATAATGTATTTCTTTGTGTTAAAGGTCTTGTATTCCTTTTGTGTTAGAAGCTTTATCTATAAATTGGAGCCTTTAATTGTACATTTTATCAACACAAAATGTATATAAAATTCTCTCTTTTTTACATATTGGATTAATTATGATTAAAGTTGTGAGAGGAATGAGTTATTCATGGGCAACTAGTGCTGGAAATGGGCTCAAGCTGGCTCGAAGACCATAAGGATAGGCTCTGCTTCTAGCATCATATCCTGCTATTATATCCAATGATCTGCCTTGAAATTTAACAATTTTCTATCAAGATTTGCCGTCACCTCGTCAACATGTAAAGCTCTGAACCTATTAAATCAAAAGAAAAGATATAACCCAATTAGGTAGCTCTTGTTATAATGCCTTTCGAAGACAAAATATTTTAATTTATGAAAATTAAAAAGACTCACATCCAAATGTCAATCTATTTTGCGCACCTTCAGTTATATTGAGTAATATAAATAATAAAATTTCAGATATTAACCAATGTGATACCTACACATATCGGCAGATATTTTCAAATTTTTTACTTCTTTAAGTAGGCTTTCTTAGCAAATAAATCTCTAAACTAATATCCAAGTGCAGTTACTAATAATGGATTTACTATATTAGTCAAGATTTTAATATGTTAACCTAAAATATTAGTTGAGGTTTTGAAAATCTTGATTTTTTCTAACTTTTGTTTAATATCTCAATTGAGACAAATCATTATTTAAGTTAATCTCAATCTTGCCATCAAGATAATTAACATCAAGAATTTAAAACCTTCCTCATGTTAGAGGGGAGCTTATGTGAGATGGACATGCATGATACATCGAGGAGGAAAGGCTACATTTGCCAAGTTCAGTTAAAGTTTGATACTAGAATTATTCTATTGGTGTTAACCATATTGAAATTTTCATCAACTGTTTATATAGAACTGCTATTATTTACTTCATTGTTCACAAATTTACATTATTTAATATTAGAACAAGGATTGTTATAGTGGTTGATATGATAGTATTTATTATCAAAAATAATGAAAAATAATAGTATAATTTTCAAAAAAAGTATTCACTTAATAATTAAAAAATATTTTAATTAATGGATACAAGTTTTTTAGAGAGCAAAGCATGAAAAATTGATTTTGGTAAGACGTAATATTTATTAAAATAATACAATAAAATAACAATAGTTATTTGTATTGCATCATATCATTATATCATCAAGAAATCCATTATAATCAACTTTTTTTAAAGAGATTCTCTCTTTTTTTATGAACAGATGAAACTTCCACACATATATATATAAGGCTCGTGCTGATGAAACAGTGAGAGATATTTCAGGAGGTCTGTGATCATCCCCTTTTCTTTGGTACATTGGAATCATCATTTTAAAGGCATCTTTCTAGCTGGGATCTGAAACTGTCAATAATTATGTACGGTGGTCCAAATATTTAACTCATATTAATTTTGTCGGTAAGCAGTTTGTGCAACACTCATCAAGGGATCGATACCAAGTTAACCAGTAGCTGTTGACAGGATCATGTGGTAGGTTTCTCGCATGAAACAATTTGTGAAAGGAGTAATTCTTTGTGCACCACCTACGGTGTAGAAAGTCTGATGCAGAGTGCACCGCCTCGTCTGATTGATCCACATAGTGCTCTCGTAGCCGATATGACCGACCGTCCGCAGGAGCGGAGAGAAATGGAGGCGGTATCCTGTCCCCTCATCGAATATATTTAATGTACATCATAATTCATTGTTCAATTTTGGTTCAATTTTAATATAACCAAAATGCCCTATCCTTCCAAAATGACTTCCGGTATATCTTTCTGTCTGGCTGAAAATTTCAAATGCTGCTCCTCTCCTCTTCCTCTTTTTGTTGAGCTTCTGTCCATCCAAGAAAAATTTTTCAGTCACAATTCTGCATCCGAGATTCTTGAGTAGCATCTAAATAATATACGTCTGTCCAAGCAACATGTCCCAACCATTAGAAAATAAAATATCATCTGTAGATGCTTTTTTACGATATCTGATCGTTCTTTATTACAATAGTTTTTTGATAGTCATGTGAAGTTAACGTCTTAGTTAGATTTTAGATGGAGTTCTCTTTTCAGTTTTGAGTATAGCATATCATAAAATATTATCATCTTTTTGATATTTTTATGAGTTGAATTTATGACATTCGACATTAAATTTATGATATCCCATACCTAAAATGCCTATCAATGGCATTTTCGACGATATTATGACGTCCTAGATTCAATAATGACATTATATCTTCATATATCAATATTCTGACATTCAGCAGTTAAAATTTTTTTTTTGATATTTTTATAACATTCTAGATGAAGATGATGATATTCGACGTAAAAATTATGACATGCTGTAGGTGAAACACCTACCAAAGACAGTTATAATGATATTACGATATTTCAAGTCAATATTATGATATTATACATTGATATTATGACATTTTGTAGGAAAAACAAACAGAAATTTTTTTTGATATTTTTATGATATTGTGTGTTGAAATTATGATATTAGATGATAAATTTATAACATTCTGTACATAAAATGCCTACTGAATATATATTTTGATAGCTTTAAGGCATCGTACAGGCAAGAAAAATTCAAAGATCTTATTTTTGACATTTTTATCATATTCTGTATTGAAATTATAACATTTGATGTTTAAAATATGACATCCTATAAATAAATGATGCCATTGGATGAAATTATGACATTCTAGATCCAAAAGATGATATCACATATCAATATTATGACATATTGGATATAAAACAAAGTGGAAGAGCTTTTTTTTGATATTTTTATGATATCATGAATCGAAATAATGATATTTTATATTCATATTATGACATCCTGCAGATAAAACACCTACGAAGTATACTCTTTGACAATTGAATGACATCCTGCTACAAAATTATGATATTCGATGTTAATATTATGACATTGTATTGTTAAAATACCTCCGAAAAATATTTTTTGATAATATTATGATATTTTGTAGGTAAAATTATGACGTTCTAGGTTAATATTATAACATCTGATATTTAAAACTCCTCCAAGGTATAGCTTTTGACAATTTCATGATATCGTAGCACCAAATTATTATATTGTGGTATGATATAATGACATCACGCAGGTAAAACACCTCTCGAACATAATTTTGACAATCTTATGATAGAGTTGATCAAATTTATCAATTTTTTTAAATTATGACATTCTGTATGTATGACTCTTTCGAAGTTTATTTTATTACATTTTATAACATCCTAGTTCAAAATTATGACATTCTAGATCAAAATTATAACATCCTGTAGGTAAAACACCTATCGAAAGTAGTTTTTTGATAATGGTATGATATTTTATGTTAAAAATTATTGCATTCTATAGGTAAAACGCATCCCATATATGGTTATGACAATATTATTACATTGTATATCAAAATTATGACAATATATGTTATGATATTTTGGTATTGACATCTTGTAGGTAAAATGCCTTCTAGTGATTGTGTCGATAATTTTATGACAGCATGTGGTGATTCTTTGGAGAATCCATCTGCTTTTATTGCACCACATTTAGATAATGATAATATTGATCTTTATATTGGAATGGAGTTCGATTCAGCAATCAATGTTTACAATTTCTACAATGCTTATGCGAGAAGAGTTGATTTTAGAATCACAACTATGCAGTAGGTCCAATAAAAAAGAATTATGCTTCAAACATCTAGCATTCTAGAGGAAGAAAAATCTAGAAAAATGGACAATTCCATAAATCCTAAGGACACCGACAAAATTGATTGTAAGGCCTCAATAAAATCAGACTTAATGACAAGACTGGTAAGTGAAGATTGGAGGATACTATTCTAGAATATAACCATGAGCTGTCCATATCAACCATCGCTTATCTATGGTCCCATCGGAAGATCAGTATATCAGAAAAAGCAGAGATTACAAATATGCATGCTATGAATATACATATAATTCAAATATACTCTACCATGGCAAGAAGAAAAGAGGAAAGAAGGAAATTAGAATTTACAGAGAAGGACACTCATAATTACATTGATCGAAAACATCAAAGTCAGCTGAAAGTAGATGCACAGTCCATGATTGTCCACTTTACACAAATACAAGCTAAAAATATAAATTTCTTCTATACATTGGATATGAATAGCAATGCGCAGCTACGGAATATGTTCTAGATCCATCCAAGGTCAAAAATAGCATGTACTTATTTGGTGATGTATTGACCGTTGACTTTACTTATCTCATGAATACATACCAAATGTCGTTCTATCCATTTGTTGGAGTTTACCGCCATGGACAGTCCATATTGTTTGGTTGTGCATTGTTGTTGGACGAGAGGATGGAGACTTTTAAATGGATATTTCAGTCATGACTAGATAAAAATGATGGTGTTAGGATTTGATGCCTCGAGATTCAACCCACATTGAGCCCACAGCGAGGTTCGCGGCGAAAAACGAAGTCCAACGAGACCAAGACCACCTGAAACGGAGCTCGGATGGAGGAGATACGAGCTTTCGAAGTCAGC
>KE504633.1:3344128-3361427 GCA_000441515.1 Elaeis oleifera | reverse complement strand
AAAAGCACCTCATGCCATCATCACAGATCAGGATAAGACGATCGAGGCTGCTGTCAGAGAGATTTTCTTAGTGCACGACATCGGTTTGTCTTTGGCATATCTTGAAGAAGATCCCTAAAAAGATAGGCCATATCTTCACAGCACATCCCAAATTTATGGTTAAATTTGATGATGCTGTATATGATACAGTCACGACGTAGTTTTTCGAGGAGAAATGGGGACAACTCATGGACAAGTATGAAGAATGCAAGAGTGTAGATTGGTTGCATGATCTCTACGAATATCAGGATAAATGGGTTTCAGTTTACCTCAAGGATATAATTTTTGCAGGTATGTTGGAATCATAACATAATCTCCTTCTTGTAATCTTTATATGATATCATGTAATCTCCTTTGCTTCTGACATCCTTTCTAGGCCCGTCCTCCTCTCAGAGGAGTGAAAGCATTAACCACTTTTTTGATGGATTTGTGAATTCGAAGATCACTCTAAAAATATTCATCGAGAAGTATGAGGATGCATTGGAGAAAAGATATGAAGCAGAAAATGAACAAGACAATAAATCCTTACAGACTAAAGTTTTTTGAAGACATCCTTGCCTTTTGAGAAGCAAGCAGCAGTCATATACACAAGATACATATCCAAAAAATTTCAAATCGACGTACTAGAGATGGCTGCATCAAATACTAGATTGACATAAGAAGTTGATGACATCGCTGTTTATTCCGTGAAGTCATTCGACATAATTGAATTTAAAAGGAATTGAAAAGTAGATCGTCAAAGACTATAGTATATCGTGGTGCAGCCGGTTGGAGGAAGTGAAATATCAGTACAGATCATTTGAATTCAGAAGATACTTGTGCAGGCACGCCTTATTGGTTCTCCATCAAAATGAGGTATTTTGCATTTGTGATAAGTACATTCTTAGTTGTGATGCAAGGACATGAAATACTGATTCGATGAATACGATTGCGATGTCCAATTTCGTAATAGGAGTACCAAAAAATCTAGATATATCATCATCCTTTAATTGAATTACAATATGCTATCTATAAATATGATAACCTGTTACAGCATATGGGTATCTTATTTCGTATAGGTATGCTTTGATGAGTCATTGGTTGATGAAGGTTGTAGAGATTGCCTCAATGTTTGAAGATGCATTTAACTTGGTGATGGCTGATGTAAGTGCTTTATTCAGAAGAGCAGTAGATGCTAATATTTTGACACAGACAAGCTCGAAATTTATTATCCAAGATTTTGAAAACATCACCATAAAGGGACGGTCAAGAGAGATGAGAGTAAAGAGTAAAATCGAAAAGAAGTCAAAGAAAGGTCCGAACAAGACATCTGATGATCCATCTGCCAAAGAAAAGGTAAACACCTGCTAAAATGTAGAAGACATCTGTAGATGAAGTAATGGAGGCAGTCAAACAATAAGTATGACCAACCAACCATCCTCTGATCTATTTTGGATGAGTTAGATGCAAACATCTCTAGCTAACTAACATAAGAGAGAGTTTGATCCATATGATTTGGATCATGGATGGCATAATTCTGTATTTTGGTATATTTTTTGTTTCTCTTTGTTATTATTTTGACCTACGATGTCAAAATCTGACATAGGATGCCATTTTTTAGTACTCAGGAATATTTGATTTGCCATGATGTCATAATGTTGACACTCAATTCATAATTCTGATATAGAATGTCATAATTTCGAGACATTCGCTCTATGAATGTCATAACTTTGACATGCAATATCTTCATTCTACATGCACTATTTGCACCACATGGTCTGTCTATGCACCACGTGTGATGTTGGGGATCTTTTTGAATTGTTCCTTTCTTCCTGAGAACCTTCTCGAGCCCTTTACAAATAGCCCTTAGTATGTTTCGACGCCCATATCTTCTCCATTGTGCTCAAGCAAAGCCCTCTACAAATAGCAGCTAATGTTTCCAGATGTGCCTAGTATGATCTCCTCCAGCATTCCCTCTACAATAACAGCTAATGCTTCCAGGTGTGCCCAGTATGATCTCCTCCAGCATTCCCCATCGGTGAAGATGCGATGGAAGATGCTTCCGTTGTGGTGATACTTTGGCTCAATGGTTGGGTACTCTCCAACCTGGTGGATGGATGTGGAGAGCTCGAGAGGACAGCACACCCACCAGTCTTAGAATGGGAGGTATTTGGAAAGTCCCTATGAAATGGAGAGCAAGAAGAGTAGATGTGCAGGGATAGAGAAAAGGGGTGGGGAGAGAAGGGCGGGTGAGAAGAGCGCCTCTGTGCATGAAAATAAAGTCCAACATGGTTCGTGTGAAAGGAGGCACGGAGGGACGGGAGAATAGGGGAGAAAAGCAGATATTATCAGAGAATAACATGCCGTAAATTTTTACTGGATGTCATAATTTGTGTACCGGATGTTTTATTGATAAAGATATGGAATATATTGAAACAGATGGTCATATTTTAACACAATTGAGTATGTACTGATCTTATCAATGTTATGCCTATGAAAATTTGGACAGGATATCATAAATGACAGAATATCATAAATTTTAACCTACAATATCATAAATTTCAACTTATGATGCCATAATTCTCCATTCGGAGATTGTCGGATGTCATAATTTTGATGTACAATACAAAATGTCATAATTCTAATATAAGATGTCATAATCTAGACTTAGAATTTCATAATTCTATATTAGGAGATGTTTATGTTGACCAATATCATAATTTTCAACCCAGCATGTCATAGTTCTGCATTACAGGACTTTTTTATTTTAGGATGTCATAATTTTGACCTACGGATAATACCTGATGTCATGATTTTGAATCTATAATATCATAATTTTGACACAAAATATCATAACTTTGAAATAAATATCCATAGAATGTCATAATTCTGCCACTACTGTCAGGAAAGCAAAATTATGATTTTTTGAGTTAAAATTATCAGTCCCAATGGGTATTTTCATATTTTGACCCTTTGAACTTTATTTTTCATGGGAACTTGAAATCAGGAGAATATTTTTCAGGTGAGGTGCAGTGTTCAATGAAGTTATGGAGAAGATGGATTGGTAACTCTCATTCCTGGCATTGTATAAATGGAATGAAAATGTAGAGATATGACAAATCATTCTATGGAAACGTGATTATTCGCCAGAATAGGGGATTCATTTGCATTGTGGGTGGAGAGAACATGGATGATATGAGAGATTTTGTTGTTGAAGGAGGCCAGAAAATATCAAAGTATTCTTGCCTACCAAAGATCTTCATTTGGACAAATATTGGCATCTGCACAGTGGAGTGGTGCACGTCCACCCTGTAAGAGAAGCGGGAGAATTTCCTGATGCAGTCAAAATTGTACAAGCTTTGAATCACCTTGGGCCTTTAAGGGTTGATTGGGATCCAATTAAGCTAGGCAATAATGCCTACTTTGTCAATTTTCTATTGCAAAACTCTCTTATGCAGGCCGTCCAACATAGCTGCATCTGTCATACCATTTTTACTTTTTTGTTCAACCTTGGTCCTATAGAGATGAGGCCAGTCCTTATTATATGCAGGCTTGTGCACTGCTGCATCTTTCTGATGTTCCACAGCATGCTTGGGACATAGAATCTTCCAGGAGGATAGTATCTGATCAAGTCAGTCCCAGAACCTTCAATGGTAGAGATCGTACTATCTTCGAACTTACGATTTTCTATGAAAATCTGGAGGACATCTCTTGCTCCATAAATACGGTCCTCGGAGATGCGACGTACCTTATTTTTATTTTCATTTGTAATTATGAATCCGGGCATCCATCGCCTTTTGATATTCATCCACGAGTAGATTTGGAGCCAAATTGGACTCCCCATTCATTAGCAAAAGAAGTTGGAGCTGCATCATCATCATCTTCATCGAATGTTTCCCTATAATAACTGTAATGACATAATGTGCTTTACTCTGGCTCGATGGAGTGAACCATAGGCAGTATTACATTTAATTACCTTACAAAATCCAAAGGAAGCTGAAGCACATGAAATTTTGATGCATCGATACCTTTCATTTTGTTTGATATGATGTAATCTTATCTGTGTAATGCCAAAGAAATTTGGATAGGATATCAAAAATAGCAAAATATCATAAATTTTAACTTATAATATCATAAATTTCTACTTAGGATGTCATAATTCTCCATTTTCGTCGACCAATATCATAATTTTAGACTACAATGTCATAATTCTGCATATAGAATTTCATAGTTCTACGTTATATGACTTCTCTGCTCCAGGATGTCATAATTTGAATCGATGGATATTGTCGGATGTCATAATTTAAACTGGAATGCCTTAATTTGGACAGGATGTCATAAATTTATACATTATGATATTTTATGATATCCTGTAGGTAAAAAAAATAAAAAAATTTAAATATTTTTATGACATTCTGGATGGAGATGATGACATTCAACGTAAAAAATATGATATATTATAGGTAAAACATCTATCGAAGATAGTCTTGATGATATTATGATATCTCAGATCAATATTATGACATAATATATCAATATGATAACATACTGTAGGGCATCCTGTAGAAAAATAAAATAGAAAAATTTTTGGATATTATGTTTAAATTATGACATTCGACGTTAAAATAATGATATCCTATATGTAAAACACCTTCTGATCGTAAGTTTTAATATTTTTATGACATCGTGGGTCAATATTATGACATTCTTGATTAATATTATGACACCCTGCAGGTAAAGCAAAAATGGATGCCAACATTTTGAAGTTCGCATTGAATGCACGTCGCCTCAAAGTTTGAGAGAGGGATGCAAAATTAAGTGTGTTTTAGCTTAGGCGGTGCCCGTGACCAACCCTCAGTCGACATGTGCCACCGTTTAATAGTGGTTGTTACAAGGCACTTGAATCTAGGAGGGAGACCACTGCTTCACCTCCGCATAGAGTGGCGATTTAGTTCTTGCATGCTATGGTGTGATAGGGCAGCTCCTTTCACCGCAGGCGTGCAGTGGGTGTTTTCATCACGAGTGGAGGTATTGGGGTGTTTTCTTCGGACGACAGGCTGTCGTCCGAGGGAAGAAGTCAACTTGTCGATTCTGGCTTGGCTTGGGAGGTATTGAAATAATCATCTCGCTTGTTGCCAGTGCGGATCCATGCACAGTGTGGGAGCATGCCTTCAATGACAATCTCTAGAGCCTTCTCTGTGGGTTACGTGCTTCCTCCTAGGAAGGATGGCCACCGAATTGCAGTCCTCACCGATAGGAGCACTCTTCCAAATAGCCCTCAAAGGCCTTCATCCGCCATCACCAGTTGCTAGGCGTGAGAGCACCTCTTTGTCCTTCTTCAAGGATCGATGATGGTGAACCCAAGTTTTGATTTTTTTCTTCTTGACGAAAGAAAAGGGGGCCAGTGCATCGGGCGGCACGTAGAGTCAGTGTTGGACACTCTTGTTTCTCTTTCTCTTATTGTTTGTATGATCACATTCGCTACGATCTTTTTATATAATTATTATAATAAATAAATTTTTTATTGGAATTGAACATTCATACTTTATGTTCAGGAATGTTTGCTTCAACTGGATATCTTGATTATTATTTTTTAATATTTTTGTTACATCCTGCATCGAAATTATGACATCCTATCCTCAAATTATTACAGTCTGTATGTAAAATGCCTACCAAAGGCAGTTTTGATGATATTTTAACATTCTACTGAGGAGTTATGACATTATATGTTAGTATTGTGACATCCTATAGGTCAAACGCCTAACAGGTATGGATTTTGAATATTATCCTTGAGGATGTCATAATTTTATCCTATCGTGTCATAATTTTGACATAAAATATCATAACTTTGGGATAAATATCCATAACTTTTCAGGATGCCACAATTATGACATCCTGGGTCCAAATTATAATATTATAGTATCAACATTATGACACCCAGCAGGATGTCCAAATCATAAAATAATGATATGCTATATGTAAAACAGCTTTTGGATATATATTTGGATATTTTTATGATATCAGAGGCCAATATTATGACATTATAGGTTAAGATTATGACATTCTATAGGTGAAGCAAAAATGGATGCCATAATTTTGACCAACGGTTAATATTATAACACCGCACTTCTATGCCTGCATTTAATGCATGTCGCATCGAAGCCAGGGAGAGGAGAGGCAAACGACATGATTACCCCACTCACGCCAGAATTAAGTTCGTGTTAGCCTGGGCGGTGCCCGCGACCAACCCCCAATCTACATTTGTCGCTAGTTAATTGTGTGGTTACGGTGCGCTTGAATTTGACTGCTCTTTTTATGGAAGGGAGACCCCCACCTCACCTCCGTTCAGAATGGAGGTTCACCTCTTGCACGCTATGGTGCGATGGGGCTGCTCTTTTCACCGCAGTCGTATAGTGGGTGGTAGGAGCCCACCTTTCCAGTGGGGGCTGTCGCCTGTTGTTGGAGGGAAAGGAGTCATCTTGACGATTCCAACTTGGTTTGGGAGGTATTAAAAATGGTCATCTCGCTTGTTGCTAGTGCAGATCCATGCACAGTGTGGGGGCATACCTTTAATGACAGTCTCTAGAGCCTTCTCTGTGGGTTATGTGCTTCCTCCTCAGAGGGATGGCTACTATAACACGGTCCTCACCATCGATCATCTTGGGAGGTATTGGAAATGATCATCTCACTTGGGGGAAGTGTGGATTTGCGGCCTCGAGGGATCTGGGCCAGTGCCATGCTCAAAGCGGGGCATGACTTTAATGAGAGTTCTAATGGCGTTTCTGAGGGGTACATGCTTTTGGGAGCGAGGCCTCGAAAGGTGTAGCCCGAGACAGGGCAGGAGGAGGGGCAAATAAGCATGACTCCTTGTGGCTGCACTTCTGTGTGTAGGGGATGGACTTTCGGCAATCAAATCTAGAATTGGGGTATGGGATCTTCATGGCTTTAATGACTGTCTCTAGTGTCGGTGTTCTCTTCAAAGATTGATAATGGTGCACCCAAGTTTCAATCTTCATGGCCTTTCATCGAGCAGGGCGTAGAGTCGGTGTTGTCTCATATTATTTTTCTTTCTCTTTTGTTTGTATGGTCGCATTTGCTACGATCCTTCTCCTGTAACTATCATAAATAAATATTCAATTTGGAATTGAATTTCTTACTTTGTGTTCTGGAATATTTGAATTAAGTACGTCGTGATTTTGACATCCTGTACCACAAACGCCTACCAAGCACACATTTTCATGTTTGTATGACATCGTGAGTCGTTATTATCACATTTGTGTCAACATTATGACCTCTTGTAAGGCATCTTGTAGAAAAGTAAATCAACAAAATTTTTTGATATTTTTATGATATTGTGTGTTGAAATTATGATATACGATGTTAAATTTATGACATCCTGTATGTAAAATATCTTGCGAACGTACATTTTGATTTTTTATAACATCGTGGGTCAATATTATGACATTCTAGATTAATATTATGACATCGTGTAGGTAAATAAAATATGAAACTTATTTTGATATTTTATGCTATTCTGTGTCGAAATTATGACATTTAAGGTTAAATTAATGATATCATGTACGTAAAATGCATTCCGAATAGACGTTTTGATGTTTTTATGACATCGAGGGTTAATATTATGACAATCTAGGTTAATATTACGATATCCTGTAGGTTAAGCAAAAATTGATACCATAATTTTGATTTCGGATTAATATTATGACACTGCACTTCTGTGCCCGCATTGTCGTCGCATTGAAGTCAGGGAGAGGGGAGGCAAAATGACATGACCACCCCACTCACGCCCGACTTAAGTGCGTGTTAGCTGGGGTGGTGCTTACGACCAACCCCAGTCGACACATGTCGCTGGTTAATTATGGTGGTTACGGTGTGCTTTGATTTGGCTCCGTTGTTTAAAGGGGGAGAGCACCGCCTCACCTCTGTTCAGAGTGGAGGATCACACTTGCACGCTATGGTGTGATGGGGTAGCTCCTTTCACCGTAGGAGCCCATCTTGCCGGTCGGGGCTGTCGGCTGTTGTTCGAGAGAAAGAAGTCATCTTGTAGATTCCAGCTTAGCTTGAAAGGTATTAGAAACGGTCATCTCGCTTGGGGAAAGTGTAGATCCACGCACAGCACGGGAGCATGCCTTCCATGACAGCCTCTTTCTCCTTCTTGTGTGTAATCTTCAAGGATCGATGATGGTGCACCCAAGTTTCGATTTTCTTCTTCTTGGCGAAAGAAAAGAGGGGCTTTCATCAGGCGGAGCGTAGAGTTGGTGTTGGATACTCTTATTTCTTTTTTCTTGTTGTTTGTATGATCACATTCACTACGATCCTTTCTTGTAATTATTATAAATAAATAATTATTGGAATTGAACTTTCTTATATTGTATTGGAGAATGTTTGCTTCAACACGTCTTGATTTTGAACTACAATGTCATAAATTTTGATGATATTCTGACATCCGAGGTCAATATTATGGCATCCTATAGGAAAATAAATAGATTAACTTTTTTTGACATTTTTATGAAATGATGTGTTGAAATTAGGACATACGATGTTAAATTTATGACATCCTTACATAAAACACTTTTCGAACGAATGTTTTGATATTTTTATGATATCATGAGTTAATATTATAATATTTTATGTTCATATTATGATATCCTGTAGATAAAATAAAATTCGAAAATTATTTCAAAATTATGACATTCGACGTGAAAATTATGACAACCTTCTTCTAAAACACCTTCCGAATGCAGTTTTGACGATATAATGACATCCCAAGTCCAAATGATGACATTATACATCAATATAATAATATCCTATATGCGAAACTAAACAGAAGAGCTTTTATTTTTATTTTTATGACATCCTGGGTTGAAATTGATTTTATCTTAGTCTCAAATTATTATATCCTATAGGTAAAACACCTATCGAAAGCAGTTTTGGCGATATTTTGACATTCTACTAAGGAGTTGTGACATTATATGTTAGTATTGTGACATCATGTATGTAAAACACCTAACAGATATAAGTTTTGAATATTATACTGAGGATGTCATAATTTTGTCCTACAGTGTCATAATTTTGACATAAAATGTCATAACTTTGAGATAATATGTCCATAACTTTTCAGGATGCCATAATTCTGCCATAAAATGTCATAATTATGTCATCCTACAGCTAAAGCAAAAATGGATTTCATAATTTCGAATGTCAGGTGAATACTGGGTGTCATAATCTGAAGCAAAATGACCATAACTTTACTCAGGTTGCCATAATTTTGCTGAAATTTTTGAGAAAGCAGAAATATGATATCCTGGATCTAAATTATAATACTGTAGATCAAAATTACGACAGTGAAAACATCTTTGAATGCTATAAATGTCATAATTTTACTTTGGATGTCATAATTCTAACCTACGATTGTATACTTTTACCCAACGATGTCATATTTCAGACCCAAGATGTCGTAATTCAGTGTTCAGAGATATCTTCATGTGAGGATATCATAATTTCGAGCTACGATGCCACTGTTTTCGATCCAGCATGTCATAATTCTGCAATCGAAGACCGCTTTATACTAGGATGTCATAATTTCGATCTACGATGTCAACGTTTCGAATCAGGATATCATAATTCTGCCTTCATAGATCGGTCTGCATTAGGATGTCATAATTTTATCCTACGATATCATATTTTCAACATCATATGTCATAATTCTACAGGACCAGTGCATTTCATATGCCAGAATGTCATAATTTCGACCTACGATGTCATAATTTCGATAGAAGATGTTATTATCTAGAACAAAATGTTGAAATTATGACATCCTGCCTGAAACACATGACCAAATATAGATATACATGACAAAGTTTTACATCTTGGTCGATGCTTTTCAATGCTTTACAAAAGAATGACAATTTCATAGTTTTTGGACGATAGCATTAACCTTCTGTTCGAGATCCGCTTTGATGATGTTGGCCCCAACCTCCCGCGGTATTGAATTATGTCCTCATGCGTGAAGTTCCATTTGTCTGCTCTATCTTTGAGAGCAACAAAGTCCATGTACTTTAGGTAGTAAAGTCCACAATTGAGGGAACTCTGGGGCTAAGAAGGGCAGTCATTATCTTCTACCATGTTCCATCCACTCAATTCTGCGTTGTTGCAATGTATATAGAATATGTCTGCAACTATCTTCTGCCACTTTTTGGCATCAGCCTTATATCAAGCATTATCCTTGATCAAGTCTAAATAGATGAACCTTTTATTGTCCATGTCAATTGCCACCAAGTGCCAGTGGAGGTTTTCGTATTGATGATGCTGAAAAGAAATCTAAATTTCTTCTTCTCATCATCACTATATCAAAAATGAGTTCTCCCACCGTGCCAGCAAGCTCATACGTCGATGATGGTGACTGAATGCACATCCTGATTGTCATTACGGGGGCGACAAGGCACTTGTGATACAAATATAATCGTTCTGTCCATTTCTTAATCAAAAAATCTTGCACCGCATCAATTATCTATTCATGCAAAGCATTATATCAGGATGTCAACAATCATAAGCCATATTAATAGACATCATGTCTAGAAGAAAAATAAGAAATGACTATAACTGAAGAGGAGTTGATTCCTTACATCATCAATTATCATGTTGCCGAATAGCAAATCATGAAGGTTGGTCCTCGTAATGCTGCCTCTTTTACTATTGTTGAAAATAACCTCTCTGTATTGGATAACACAATTTTTTACCATGATCAAAGTATATTATGCTATATAGGTTGTCATAAATTTTATAGAATACTTACGAGGTAACTCTTTCACCCAAGAACAGTTGAATCATGGCATCATCTTCCTCTGACAATAGGCCTTTGCTGTGTATTCTCGTGAATACTCGATGAATTTTTATGTTAAAACATCCGATTAAAAATTTTAACCCACATGAGTCTAACAAATCATACAAGAATCTAATGCCTACCGTGTTTAATTTTGGTTCGAAATTTTTGAGTGAGGAGAGGTCGACAGCATGTACTTCTTTGGATTTGGTGGGGGCTGCCTTACTCTTCTTTGGAGGCTAACTGGTCTTATAATTTGGATCTTGTATAAAAATTTAGATCTTGCATTTGCGGGATTCTTTTTCATCCTTCTCTCAAGTAAATGTATAAATTCTTTTCCCTCCTTTGTTCCTCCTCCTTTTTCTTTCTTCCTCCTTCCTTTTTCTTTCTTCCTTCTCTTTTTTCCTTTCGTCCTCCCATCTTTCCTCTTCTCCTCCCTCTTTTTCTTCTTCCTCCTCCTGTTGCTTCCTTTTCCTCTCTTTCTCCTCTTTCTTCTTCTCCTCCTCCTCCTCCTCTGCCTTTCTTTCTTCTCTTCCTCCTCTTTCTTTCTCTCTTCTTCCTCCTCCCTCATCCTCTTTTCTTCCTCCTCCCTCTTCCTCTTCTCCTCCTCCACCATCCTTTTCTTTTCTTCATCCTCTTTCTTTCTCTTTCTTCCTCCTCCCTAGTCGTCTTCTCTTTCTCCTCCCTCTTCTCCTCCTCCTCCTCCTCCTTTTTCTTCATTTCCATCGACTGTGGCCTTTCCTTCTTTCTCCTTCTTCTTCTCCCCTTCTTCCTCTCCTCCTCATCCTTTTTCGTTGTTCCTCCTCCCTCTTCTCCTTCTCCTCCTCCTTTCTCTTTCCTCCTTCTTCTTACTCTCCTCCTTCTTCCGCTCCTCTCCTCCTTTTCCTTTGTTCCACCTTCAACCTCTTCTTCTCCTCCTCTTTCTCCTTCCTCCTCTTTCTAACTCCTTAATTTTCTCCTTCTCCTGTTCCTCTAGGTCATCATATTCTTCATCGTCTTCTTCATCTTCTTCATCTCCATGCCTTTTTTCCTCCTCCTCCTTATCCTTGATCCCCTTTTTGGTCAAAGATCTCAACAGCTTTTCATGAATGAGAAATTTTTTTCTGAGCTCCTCAATTTTGATTTTCAGCCCTACACATATTGAACAGCATGACAGATTGGATGACTCCACCTTTGCTTCATTAGGACTTTTTTCTGTTCAGATCTTGCTCTAATAGAATTGAGAAGCCATAGCTCCATTAGGGCAAGTAGAAGAACTTCCAAAACCTGATAAAAAGAAAGATAAAGGTGAAATCAGTAAATTATCATATAAATTTTATGACATCCTATAAAATGTATGACATCCAATGAGAAAAGATTTTCAGATCTGATTTTACCTCATGGGGTTGGATTTTGTCAAAATTTGGATCGTGACTCTATTTTCTGTAGTCATACCACCTCAATAACCTTAGAAATTTTGAAGGATCAGATGGGAGCCTTATGAATGTATGTTCGAGGAACCACATCTACAAACGAGTATTTCATATATCACACTACAGAAGAGTTAAAACGAACGGCTGGACTATAGGTACTATATCTTATAATTACAACGAGGACTATCGAATAGTCAAGGAGAGTGGGCTGCCTCGTATCTTTATCAACTCTTTTGGCTTGGCATAGCTCTCCAGACCTCAGATACTCAGCAATCTCTGGAAGGGCCTCAACTATCAAGTTCTTGATTGTAACGGTCCAAGCAATAGATTCCAATCCAGACAAATCATCCAAATAAGGGATCAGTTCTCTTGGATATGTCTAATTTGATTTTGGAGCCAAAAAAGGATAAGCATATATGCTATCCAAAGTCTAATAGTATCTTTAATGTCCTCCTTTCTATTAGAGGTATTTAGCTCACCAATTAAAGACTCTAACCCTTTATGCTGCAGGTTCAATCTATTTCCAAATCTCTCAAACAACCTATCGATCTTCTTTGGATGTCTTATGGTGGCTGAGATTTTCATTCCATAACATGGAAAACCCAAATAAGTGCCACTTCTTCAGCACTGAAGGTTAAAATTTTTTCACCAAACATGAATCGATCACCTCCAACATGATATTTTATGATGTCCAAGAGCAG
This sequence comes from Elaeis oleifera, assembly GCA_000441515.1. Taxonomy (NCBI): domain Eukaryota; kingdom Viridiplantae; phylum Streptophyta; class Magnoliopsida; order Arecales; family Arecaceae; genus Elaeis; species Elaeis oleifera. Next base: position 3,348,456 of record KE504633.1, on the reverse strand, counting down.
CACCCCATCTACAACAATGGGCTCCATGTAAACATAGGCACCAAATGGAGTACTCCTGATGAGCACTATGTGCATGGGAGAAAAGCCCATTTTTTGCATATTTTGAACGTACACTGCAGGTTTACAAGAATTCTTAAAAATTGGAGTCTTGCATCGAACAACCCTTAGGAGAACTTGACTTCACACTGAAATAAAAAATCGGATGGTCAACAACAATAAGTTATAACATGAAGTCATAATTCTAAGATATTTTGGATTAGGATGTCATAATATTGGCCTATGACGTCATAATTTTGAACTACGATGTCATCATATCATCAAAATTATCGACTAAAGGCTTCTTAGCTATAGGATATCATAATTTTAACATATAATAATATAAATTTAATATATAAAATATCATGATATTGCCTAATCTATCATCGGGAGGTTGATTACCTACATGCCATCATAATTTCGACACAGTATGTCATAAAGTTAGAAAAATATAAAATTTTGAGATGTTTTACCTATAAAAATCATAATATTCACCTTCAATATCATACTTTTGGCTTATGATGTCTTAATATTATCAACACATACTCTAGGATGTCATAAAATTAAGAAAAAATATAATTATAAAGTGTTTTACCTGGATGATGTCGGGATATTAATCTATGATATCATAATTTTGGGCTGTGATATCATAATATTATCAAAATTAAAGTCGAAAGGATATTTAGATGCAGGATGTTATAACTCAAACCAATAATGTCATAATTCCAACCCACGATGTCATAAAAATGAAAAAATATATGATAAATTAGATTAGAGATGGCATATTGTTAATGGAAGGAGGTCATATTTGGTTAGTGTAAAATCTAAAGGTAAACCGCACATGAAAATATCGACGCATTAAAAAACCCTAAATGGATACCCTAATATTTAAAGAAATTTACTTTCTTCTCTTTCCATTATTTCATCTCTCCCAGAGATTGTAAGGGCATCCCCTCCCGTGTAAAGAACCATTGCTCTACTTTATTCGATCGTCTCCTCTTTTCGTTGCCCTCTTCTTGGCACCTTTTAAACTCAAAATTTTTGGTGGCCATTACTGACTAAATATGGTATCTAAAAATATGACCGTTCGAAAGAAGAAAATAATGAAAGAAAACTTTTATCTGAGATGGGGACGTCGAAATGCTACGTTTGTCCGAAGGAATAAAACAAAGAAAACATCGATCGCCAGAGTGGAGGAAAGACGAAGTGATATTTTGGGAGAGAGATGAAGGTGGTTTAGTTTCTTTGCTAAGCAAAGGAGATAAAAGCACCTTTTCAATATTTTGAAAAGACCTATTCATGACGTTGCAGAGCACAACACCGCCGAATATGAAAAAGTCGAAGATGTCACATGCAGCCACAAGGGCACTATCTGTCACATATTTTACATAAAGCATATCATAATATTAACATATCATATCATAAATTTGGCCTAAGATGTCATAATATTATCAGATCTATATAATGTTATCTTTTTAATGACAGGATGTTATAATTTTAACGATAGGATGTCATAATATTGTCAAGACCATATTCTGGAGGCCTTTTAATCAAACGATGTTATAATCTTGACATCGCATGTCATAATTTTATAGCAGAATATTATAAAAATATCAAAGAGTGTACTTCAAAGATATTTTACTAGCAGGATGTCATAATATTAATCTATAATATCATAATTTTGACTCACGATGTCATTAAAATATCGAAAACTATAACTGTAGCCATTTTACCCACAGGATGTCATTATTTTAATATAGAATATCATAATTTCGATCCAGAATATCATAACAATATCAAAAAGATTTTTCTAAATATTTTTACATACAGATTGGCATAATATTAATATTTAATATCATAATTTGGATTTGTGATGTCATAATATTATCAACATATATTTTTTATAAGAGTTTTTTACCTACAGAGTGTCATAGTTTTAACATCCAATATCATACTTTCAACCCAAGATGTAATAAAAATTTCAAAAGTAGGTTCTCTAATTTTATTTTATCTGCAGGATGTCATTATATTAACATAAAATGCCATAATATTGACTGACGATGTCATCAAAACTTACATTCAGAAGATGTTTTACGTACAACGTATCATAAATTTTACGTCGAATGTCATAATTTTGACATAAAAATATTTAAAAAAGTTCATCATTTTTATTCTACCTACGCGATGTCATAATAATGACATATGATATCATCATTCGAACCTCGAATGTCATAATATTATCGAAACTATCTTTGATGTACCTTCTACCTATGGGATATCAGAATTTTAACGTAGGATGTCATAATTTTGACCGCGAATGTCATAAAACTATCAACCAAAGATTTTTGCATTTTATTTTACCTCCAAGATGTCATTATATAGATATATAATATCATCATTTGGATCTGGAAGGTCATAATATAATCAAAACTTGTTTGGTAGGTGTTTTAGTTATAGGATCTAACAATTTTAACGTCAAATGTCATCGTTTTACCCCAGGATATCATAAGATTGTCTAAAAATATACTTCCGACCTGATGTCGTAATATCGATATGGAATGTTATTACATCCTGACTTATTATACTTTCATATAATATTTTATGACATACTGTATTCAAAAATGAAAAGAGCATTTCCATTTGAAACCTACCTAACGCTGTTACTCAAGAACCTCGGATGCAGAATTGTAGCTGAAAATTTTTTTCTTGGATGGACAGAAGCTCAATAAAAGAAGGAAGAGAAGAGAGGAGCAACATTCGAAATTTTCAGTTAGACGAAAAGATATACCAGAAGCCGTTTTAGAGAGGAAGGACATTTTGGTCACATTAAAATTGAACCAAATTAAAAATAGATTATGATGTGTATTAAATGTATTCGGCGATGGGACAGGACACCATCTCCGTTTCTCTCTGCTCCTGTGAACGGCCGATCACATCGGTCATGAGGGCACTACGTGGACCAATTGGGTGAGGTGGTGCGCTCCACATCAGACTCTCTACACCACAGGCAGTGCATAAAGAATTACTCTTCGTGAAAGAAACAAGATTTGGTATATATAGTTGGGCTCAAAATTGACTGGTTTGAGTTTTTAATCCAAGTTAGATGTGGATATGTATGTTAAATTATTTTGGTATTATGATTCACCAACATCCCAATCAAGTAAACTCTCCAAGTTTTTAGGGCATTAGAATTGGCTTTTCTTGTAAGATTCAGATTCAGTATCTCCTGCAATCAGCATGCAGGTTGCTGAAATGCACCAATCATGGAGCGAATAGTTGGATTGGGAGTGGATCGCCTTTGATTCCTGAAATAGAGCAATAACATTTTTTTGATGAAGCATGTGGCAAATTATAGAAACAAAAAAGTTATTATACATAGTTAAATCCAAAATTTAACCATCTAAATTTTATGTTTACTTGGGTTTATATACATATATCAAATCCTCGTAATATAAGGACTTCTCTTCTCTTAATTTCCAACAGTAGCAGATCTTTGAGCTAATCCTCATTTTGTGGTGAAAATGACTTTCTACTTGTGTGCATGACCATTGCTAGCATTATGAATTGTGCTCATACATCATAAGCTGAGCTTAAAAGCGGCCTGCGAATCTTGGTTCTATTAGTTAACAATCAAGTTTGAACAAGTGGATTGTCAATTATAATTAGTTGTTGTTTGCTCAAAAAAATAGCTAGATACATTAACATCACTATGGCACATATTTAACAACCACCAAATGGTGAAACCATCAATCATACATTTGACATCACATACATCAAGTTATTTAAAATTAATTTACACTTGGCACCCACCCACACTACTCATGATGGACTTACTTTGTCAATCATTGGACACAAAACATGCGATGGGTATATTTTGAAGTTCCATCTCCTGTAAGTGGCTCTGAACTGGAAACTTAGTTTCTATTTTGCACTTGGCAACGTATCTAAAGTGCACTAAAATTGGCTCCAATGCGGTTCATATGTTCAAAATTAAGCTCAATCAAGCTCAACCAAAAACCGCCAGCCAAGTTTGATTATATCTAAGATAAACTGCACGGATCGCTAAACAATTTGCTCCATCATTCATACGTTCCATATGTTTTTGGAAGTTTATTTTCAAACATTGTCTCTTTTCTGTGAGAAAAAAGAGAGAAATAAAGAAAAGAGAAGACCGTGTGAACTCTCAAATAGTGGCGGACCCAAGATTTTGGACCGGAGGGTGCAGTATACAAAGAGAATTGAGAGAGAGATCGACGAGAGAGAGAGAGAGAGAGAGAGAGAGACGAAAGGTA
>KE504633.1:3287908-3298521 GCA_000441515.1 Elaeis oleifera | reverse complement strand
TGTGTGTGTGTGTGTGTGTGTGTGTGTGTGTGTGTGTGTCTATACATATAGTGTGTGTGTGTGTGTATGAACGTATGTATGTATGTATGTATATGTATATATGTATGTATATATGTGTGTGTGTGTGTGTGTGTATTATATATATGTATATTTATGTATGTGTGTGTGTGTATGTATATGTATTTGTGTATATATATATATATATATGTATATGTGTGTCTATATGTATATATGTATATGTGTGTATATGTGTGTGTGTGTGTGTGTGTGTGTGTGTATGTATGTATGTATGTATGTATGTATGTATATTTGTATATGTATGTATAATGTCTGATTTCTGTGTTTTGAAATAAATAAGAAATGTTTGAGATTGGGTTTGAACCCCCTAGTTTTATGAGTTGCAGGAAAATGTGCGGCACATGAAAGGGTACTTTGGGAACTAAAATTAGAGTGGCACAAATTGGTGCCCCGCTTTAAAGGTGCCAAGGAAGTTTCAATTTAATAGTAAAATGGATTTAATTTTGAGTAGAAAAACACTAAAAACACATAAAAATAACTACCATATCCCAGGGCAGGCAGACGGTGCATGAGAAGCACTAAAAACACATTAACTCTTCTAATCTATTGATTAGGACAAAAATGAAATAAAGCATGCTTGTTGTGATTGGAAGGCTCCCTCATCTAAATATTTTTTTAAAAAACAATTCGATGAAGAAGATGAAGCATTGTATCATGCAGGCAATGCAGCATTCAAGAGAGAACCATCTGCCAGAGACTTGTAAGAGACCATACTCGAGCATGGATTATGAATTTTCCATGGTTGGTTCTTTTAACCAATACTCATTCAGCCAGACTCACGCTTCAAAAGACAAAATTCAGATGTCTTTAACTCTAAATGGGGGAACAAACTGTAATATTATTTTCCAAAATCAGCAGCAAAGAACAATTATATTTGATTCACTAAAATACACTGTTTTAGAGTTTTTAATGCAAGGAGCACCATTGAGGCTGGTGACAAATAATTGACAACTGCCAAGGTAGGAAAGGAAGCAGAACCTAATTCAGCTTCGTGGGCATAATTTCTTTGGTAATAAAGGGATATTAATATACACAGGAATTGCAGTGTATCATTGGAATTTACTAAATTATATCCTCATTCACTGTGATCAATCAAGAAGGTGATTTTGAGGAAATGAACTGGTCATTGGAAAATCTGAAGCCTCTTATTATTACAAAGTTGTTCAGAAGAAAGCTCTCAGAGAAAAGCAGAACTTCAGAGCAATATAACATAATCAAACCATCCAGGTGCAAATAGGTGACACGAGCATAATGAGAACAGAAAATTATTGTACATTAGTATGTTAAGGAAATAATGCCCATCAAATGACAGTATCAGCTTCAATTTGGAGAAACGACATCATTCTCTTGACAAGGAAGAGCATGTTGATGATTGATAATGATGACAATGAGCAAGAATGCTAGTCGCTGGAGCATGATGCAACCTCCTCGGTGATGATCTGCGAAGTAGAATTAAAAAGTCGGCTTTAAGACATTGATCCAAAGACCTTTTCTGTATAATTTAAGCATCGACCCTTAGGCCCTTCAATTGATACCTAGAGTCAAACTTGCATCCATTGTAAGTACTGTAGGTATTTTGGCCACAAAGTCCTTTCTAATTAATTGGAACTTCCAGCAACCACTTTCTAACAGATTTATCACACACTTGTGAAGACTCCACAGGTTTCTTTAATAAATTTACATGCCCGCAATCATTAACCTCCAAACTCTCTTGGTTAAAATAAAGAAACTACAATGTGCATGGAATTCTCTACTTGTTATACTGTTTTCATATAATCATATTGCCATGAATTACATATAATCATTGCTTGCAAGATCCCACATTTCATGGAAAACAAGATACAGATGCAATCCAGCGTTACAGCTCCACTTCCGGGAGGGCAAAAAATCCTGTAGGAAGCAAAATCCTTGAAGAAGAAAGAGTATGAGGATCCATGCGCAATTTCAAAGATGTAGATGGAACATCACCCAAGGAGCCAAAAAAAGGAAAAAGAAAGGATAGAAATAAGGAAGTATGTCTTTTCCATAGGCTTACAACCATTGAATGGTGGAAAAGACACAAAAACATCTCAAAGGCCTAAACATCTATAAAGAACTAGGCACCAACTCTAAATAGAAAGTAATCACTATCATTCTCTGAAACTAAATCCAGATCATTCGTGGATAGGCATGGTTCCACTCTCTCAGTGTTTCCAGCACATTGAGTGGGGAATGAAACTCCAAGCAGATGGCCACCCATAATTCCAAAAATCAAGCACCTGAGTTGCAAAACATTACAGGGAGGACCTAAATAGCCTGACGAACTAATGAAACCAATAGCTCAAAATGAAATCATGGGTAACGGAGAAGAATAGACAGTAACAAGATTTTGTGTTAACATGCTTACTATCGTATTCTGCACCCCTCTTCACTCTTCAGAGGATTACTGCTAGTTGAGACCACATCCAAAGTATTTATCCAAATGAAACCCTTCCCCTGAAGGGGCATAAAAGTGGCATACCTTATGCCCAGCTCAAAAGGTTTTCTCCACTGCACGTAGGCTATCACATGGTTAACCCAAATAGGAAATTACTGTGTGGTCCCCTTTTCCAGGTTTTCATCCTTAATATTATCCATCTTACCCTTTTAGGAATAGCAAGACATATTGACCCATAACCTCGGATGATGATACAGAGACTTAAGGAAAAAAAGACAAATCACAATTAGATTTAAAGAGTTAATGCTCTTCTAACTAAATATCTTTCAAAAGTCTAGCCGAATATTAAAGTATTGCATCTCCTACCTATGCTAGCCAAGGACTGCAATGGTATGTACACCATACCATCCCCTGTTACGACACAACATCAATTGTGATCAAACAAACTGATATTCCATTAAATGATAAGCAACAAAGCAACCTAGGATATGCTAAGGAAACTAACTTTTCCATTTAGGCCACTGTTAGATGATCTTCATTAAGATGCATGTTCAATTTCTTCCTTTTATTTCTTCGAAAAAAAAACAATGAAAAGCAAGATGCACAATCTCACTAGAACATTAAAGAATAAAGATAAGACAATAGAATTCCAGAGCAGATGAACTGGGTGACGAGCATGAAAATGTAAATGTTCAATCATGTACAGTCTCGAATTGTTAGTCACACAACCTTAAGTATCAGGTGATCAACCATTGCAGACTAGTCAATCTGTTTGTACTAACCTACACATGCACCAAATGCAGAAGACCAGGCCCTCTTCATATATTACTCATCCCAATGACCTTAGACATAGTCACGTAACCAATGTTACAGCCTGAAGATTTTTCCTACTTATAGGAATTAATTTACAAGGCCAAGTTAAAAACTTATCTGGCGGATATGCAGATAAGTACCCAATAAATAACCATCTTAAACTGAATCCATACTGTGAAGGTCTCCTATGGTTATTTCTGGCTTTTTTTTATGGATTTAAGAAAAGGATTGAGGAACCCATCTTAACCCAAAATTCTATAGTGATCAGAAGAATTTAAATACATCCAAGAATGCATAGGTCCAAATATAACTAACTAGACACTTGGATTTACTCAAAAAGATGGGTTTTAAAATAAACTCAGTATCCTCATGAATCAGTCCTCGTGCTTTGTTCCAGAGTCAGCAAGTTTACGCTGAACATACCACAACCAAAAGGCTCAAGAATTGGGGAGAAAATATTTTGAGGAAGAAACACTTGTTCCTTGCTCCAAAACTGTCCCAAATAAAAATGATATGTTTGGAATAGTCAAGAAGCATATGCACAGTCTACCTACCAGATTGTACTAAAGCCTATGACAGCAATACACAACAATAGAGTAACACACACATTGCACAATATTCAACCACTGTAACATGAACAACTGCAAGTTAGAATACATAAATGGTAGATATTGGCATCCAATCCTTGATTCTAATTATGTTCCCTATAGGCATTTGCACCAAATCTTTTTTCTAAACCCGTGATTCTCACATCCCTCCACATCACCAAAGTACTAACTAATGCATTTCTCCTTCGCTAACTTCTAAGACCAATCACAATTCAACATTGTCCACGTACTTCACTCTGTACTCCCCTAGATTACAGGGAATCACACATCACTTTTTTCCATCTTCCTCGATCATTTTAATACCTAATTCTTTTGTCTTTTCTGTCTCTAATTGCTATCTCAATTCACAAGATGGACTGCCTCTTAACCCAAGACCCCTCAAGCCTTCCACAGAAAAACAGTTTAGATGGCCTTCAATCTACTTGCACTGAATTTTAAAATAAAATACACAAGAAGTTGAAACCAGTATATCTTTGACAGGGCCATCTCTGACATCAGACAAAATAGTAAACTTTCTTCCAAAAATAAATCTGAAAATCAATGAAGAGCAGAACTAAAAACCATTTTCTTCTGAAATGTTCACATATATGGAATAAAGCCTAACTTCAAGCTTATAATGTGTGAGATAATTGTAACATTTGCCCTTAAAATGGTATATAAGCTTAATTCTACTATCATATAAGAATATTCCTTGGTCAAATGGAATAAAGATATGATGCCATGTGCAAAGAGTGCCATAATGATGGGTCCACCAAGGCTTTGCTGCATACACGCACCATCTTGGACTAGTCTAGTGAGTAATACATGTAGAGAAATTGTTGACTAATATATTTTTAGTAAGCTACGTTTAGGGAGAAAATCTGCAATGCTGTAATTAGGAAGTGGTTCACCAATATATTTTTAGTAAACTATGTTTAGGGAGAAAATCTGCAATGCTGTAATTAAGGAGTAAAATTAGTGATTACAATGTCAGCATTTATATAATAACATCAATATAAATAGAGGTGTAGATCAAAAGAAATTAATTCTTAGCCTATCATCCTTTCTCATATTTCTCTCTGCTCTCGCTCGCTCTCTCTATTATCTCTTCTCATTTTTAACTTGGTATCAGAGCATGGTTCTGATATGAACCCTTATCAAGATTGGTCCCGTGAATATTTTTCTTCGTCATCGTTCCCATGGTGTTTGAGATATGTCGGAAGCTAGTACCAGTGGTAATTCTAACCGCTCTATTGGTGAGGGCAGTGAGAGTAGGGCTGCGGCCATTGGTGATAACCCCTCTCTCCAAATCAATCCTGTGAAATTAGATAGGAACAACTACCTTGCATGGTCTAGATCTTGTTTATTGTTTATCAAGAACCGGGGTATATATGGGTTTCTTTCTGGGGAGAAAAGAGACCTGCAACTGATAACTTTCTTTTGGCCAGTGGAGATCTGACAATTGCTTGGTTATATCTTGGCTCATCAATTTTATGCAGCCTCACATCGCTCGCAGGTACTTACTCTTAGCTTCTGCATGGAAAATCTGGAATGTCGCTGCTCAAACTTACTCACAATTGCACAATGATGCTCAAGTCTATGAACTACAAAAAAGGTTTATGAGACTAAATAGTATTTTGCTGTACGTAGCATCCTATGGCAAGAATTGGAATTTTTTCAAGATTTTCAAGCTGATTGCCCTAGTGATGCTGCCAAGTTCCAGAAAATGATTGATAAGAAGCATGTTTATGATTTTTTGGCTAGGCTCAATGTGGAGTATGACCAGATAAGAGTTCAGATAGTTGGAAAAGATCTTTTTCCTTCATTGAGATAAATATGCTCTTGTACAGCAAGAGGAGAGTAGGAGATCTGCTATGTTGAACACTACTACCCATGAAAGATCTACAATAATAGTAAATTCAAGTTAGAAGAAACTAAGGGACAAACTTATTATAGTGACCAAATAATTGCTATTAAAGATAGGCTGAAGTGTGATAATTGCGGATGAACGAGACATACTAGAGAGACTTGCTGAAAATTACTTGATCATCCTATTAGCAGACGTAGTGGTAAACGAGCTGGATCTACTCGACCACAGGCTCATACATCTAAGGTAAAAAAGAATACATGTCAAGACTCAGACACTAAGAATCTCAGTAAGGAGGAGTTGCAATCACTTAGACGTTTGATGGCTAAGCTTAATTCAAATATACCATCTTCCACTTCTAATTTTGCTCACATAGATACATCAGCTAGTGCATTTAATGCTTCCATGTCTAATAAATCTAACCCTTGGGTCGTAGATTTCGATGCCTCCAATCATATGACTGGTTCTTCACATGAGTTCTTATCATATCTCTCTCTTTTGGTAGAGATAAAATTTGTATAGCAGATGGTTCTTTTCTTCTATGTCGGAGAAAGGTTCTATTTATTGCACTCCTACACTACTGTAATTAGATTTCCATATCATGATCACAACACCCTTCAACAATACTGTAATTAGATTCAATGATCAATTTATCAGGAATATCAAGGAAGTTAAGGATTTTCATCAACAATGAAGTAACATGTACTTATGCTTTCCTCGTGTTCCAAATACTAACTAATCTATTTACATAGGATGATTAACAAAGCAGAAGGGAATATCCTTGCCTCCTTATAAATATCTGTTGAATTATAGCAAACAATATCCAGATTCATTCTAAGGACTTCCTCACAATTCCAATTGAGTAGACAGAAGGTGACATCCTCATCATATCAGAAGGCACAATGATTTAACAGAAAAACTCATGCCCCATATCTAAATAATATTCCATACGACATCCCATGATTGAGCAACTAAAACTAACACACCTTAACAAAATACAGAAAAGGGGCAGCTCCAGAAAGGACACAAGTATCATTGTGGAGGAAAAGACTAAGCACAGCATACGAAACAAGACGTAAAGAGATAAATTAACAGTTACGCCAATGGAGGAGGTCATACAACTTGGAAATCAACCACTTGAAAAGACAAAGAAAATGGCAGCTAATAATTATCAGCGGTTCCTTCACAAGTCCAAATTAAATTCTCTATGAGTGCAAACTTCTTTTTCAATGACCAATTTAACTGCTATAGTTTGAACATTTATGCCACACAATTTCTGAACATCTTTATTTATTCTTCCATGAATATATAAGTTGTCTCTATGCCTTCAATAAACACCCAACTTCAAACATCTGATCAATCATTCCATGCGACCTCCCATCTCCAAGGTCCAGGTCCCAAGAAGGAGATGGCCAATCAAAGCTTAGATGACCTGGTACAAGTCTGGTAGTGGGATCTCATCCCATAAGAATGTGATCTAAGCCAAATAAACCAAAACTAAGCAATTTAGAGGGAATATGTGTGAAAGATAACTCAAGAAGTATATAGCTAGGAGCTTAACTATCAATTGTAAGTTCCTTGCATTAGTGGGGGAAAGCCTTACAATCCGGCACTTTTGGCAAATGATATGCCACAACATAGGAAGCTGTTGGATACTCCATTTTTGATGCACTATTCATATTTGTTACATATCATATATTGTTGCATATCATATATGGTCCAAGCACATGTGTAATACTCCTAAAAAGCATACCTTCTTTGTTGAAAAAAAAAAGGTATTTGATACTTATCCATTATGTTCTGATACCTTCCAAATACTCCCAATCTACCTTAGGACAAGGGATATGTTTCTTTTCTTCTTCTTTCTTTTCTTGTTCTTTTTGACAAACATGATGGATGTCCTAAGATAACTAATCTTAGAATTTCCTTTGATGAAGCATGAACATGATATTCTGATAATTTAGTATACTTTTATGTTAAGAACATATTTAAATATTATCATGTACTAGCCATGTAATATCCATATCACATACATGTGGCTGCACTTCATAGGATATACATGTAGCATCTAAAGTTGACAGACTTTGCTTACAGGGTTGAAGCTACAAACCTTATGTTCAAGAGAAATTGCTTTTGGATTTTGATCAGAAATACACTACTTTCTAAACAATTATTATTTGATATTGAGTTTTTTTAAAAAAATACCATGTGATGCAGGACAGGAGACTCTACAAGGATCAACAGCAATTAGTGTTAACAGCAGATACCAGGCTTTTTAGCCTAAAGGTCCATGAACTACTTTCAAAAGCATTATTTTTATACATTCCTATCCTCATAACGCCTCTCTTGGATGGCTTTATAGATTTTTTGTCCTCTTGCAGTCCGGAGCAAAACAAATTGGTTCAGAGGCTCCACAGTTCAATACAAAATTTTCCTCAAATTTGTGCCTGACAATCAAATTCAAGCTTCCTCTATAACCACAAATCATAAATTTATTTTCCATTAAGTATGAATTTGTTATCATTTCCAAAGACCAAAAGGCCACATATTCAATCAGCAAATATCACAAAGAACTAATAAACTGATATCATGAAATTAAACTCCATAATCATAAAACAAAGGCAACCATCATAGCTCACAAACAACATATGATGAATATCATGGATTCACGGTTCTCAAGCAGTGCAGTACTGAACAACGGCACAACATTAAACAAAAAAGACCACAAAGAATAGAAAATATCTTCATCCTTGCTCTGAACTTTCAATAACTGATTCACATGAAGTATATTATTTCACTCTCTACTCTTCATATGAATCCAAATTCATTACAAAACTCAAAATTGTTCGAGCAACTCGCAGGATCCTCTATTTATAATTTTGTAATATTCAAGTCACCAGTTTCCACCCAAACAAGAGGTAGAAGAATATGGAGGTAAGACGAACCTTTTTAGTGGAATCCATTAAAGGCTGGCAGCCGGCGGGGCGGGACCACGAAATCAATGACGATAAGGCTCTCAAGCAGCGGCCTCACCTTCTCCTTGTGCGCCTCCACAGCCTCATTCCCTTCCCGTCCATTGCATCGAGCTCCTCCACCCCCGGGAACACCGAAAGGAACCCCACGGAGTACCCCTTGGCCCTCGCCGGCGAGAAGTTCTCCCCATAGCTCACCTGCCGGGCAGCCGGAACGGCCCCTTGGGCCACTTGGATCGCCGCCAGGAGCTCCGCCGCTGCCGCCCCTCCTTGGGCTTCGCCAGAGTCAGCCGCATCGCCGACCCCGGTGGCGGTGCCGCCAGTCCGTCGAGGTCGGCGACCCAGTCGAGGGCCATGATGTCGTCGCAAATGGGGAGGACGTGTTCCTTGACGACTGCCTGGTGAGCGGGTGGCGGAGTAGGCGGCAAGGTCGGGCTTGGAGCGGTAGCGGCTATGGAGGAGATGGGTGAAGCCGGCGGCGGAGGCGGCGGTGGAGCGGTGGCGGAGGATGGGAACAGCGGCGAGGTGGGAGACGATGTCGAGGGAGACGAGGGACCCGAGATTGGAAATCATGGCGTCGATCTTGGACGGATCGGTGGAATCGCGGACCTTAAAGAGGACTACGTGCTCGACAGTGGTAGCGGTGGCGGTGGCCATCTTTGTGACGGAGGAGGCGGCAGATGAGGCAGAGGAGATGCCGGGGCGGCGCAGAGAATTAGGGAGGGCGGGCCGGAGAGGGAGGTGAGAATAAGGAAGGGGGCGAGGGCGGGAGGGAAGAGAAGCGACTTGAAGGGGCGGAGGGGCGGTAAAGAGACGGGAGGGTTTTCAGACACAGCATCTCGGTTTCAAGTGGTCTTCTCGTAAAAGTGGGGGCGTTGGTTGGAATTTTGACGGTGATGGTGGTGCAGGTTAATGTGTGTATGTTCCGCAGGGATTTTAACTTCGGTTCGGATGAGACTCCGGCTCGGTTCCCCAGATACACGAACGTGCCAGATTCTCGCAATTCAATTTTCGGTAAGTATGAGAGCTCCTTTTGGTAAAGTTTATTGGGGTAGCGTAGTGATCGTAAATAAAATTTCTGAAAATTTAATAGAGCGGCACTTTTACCATGTGTGACGAAATTTTACCAAAAAAAATCATTTTGCTAATGAAAATATATATTTAACTTGAATACTTCCGAAAATCCCGAACAATAGTTGCTTGGAATTTCATATTTGTAAAATTAAAGTAGTTTTCGATTATTTATCAAAGTATCTGCAGTGTGTTTCCATATCCCATGCCAGGGCTAGCTTCTTGCAATCTTAGTTTCCATAATAATGCAGGCTATTTAGAACAAAGGAACAATGGATTGTTTTAGGAAAATTTTGTCCTTTTCACTGGCTCTGTCTTTCTCTGATTGTTCGTTGCTTAATCCAGCTGCACTCGTTTTTTTCTTTGGTCAGACTTCTCCTCTTATTGTGTTTTTGCCATCTTTAAATGAATGAATATATTCTTTTTATATTACTATATTTTATTGTAACAATTTTTATTTAAATACAATGTTGCATGGTTCAGTTTTACTCTATTTGATTAGGATCATGAGAGGATAAATGGATAAGATTAGAAAGATGGACGACCTCCGTCCATCGTTTGGTTTAAAAATTATAGAAGTAATGGATAAAAAGAAGGTATTATTCATCCACTTTGATTCATAAATTTGCAATTCAAAAAGTTATAGAAGAATAGATTAAAAAAAATTATCCATCTATCCTGCCCATCAATTTGCATTGGAAGGATGAATGGAGTATTAATAGATGGATTTTTGCATTGACAAAGTTATCTCTTATTAATTTTGGATAAAACTATAATATTTCTTCATTTTTTCATTCATATTATTTATA
>KE504633.1:3253671-3264657 GCA_000441515.1 Elaeis oleifera | reverse complement strand
ATATATATATATATATATAAGAATCCAGAAAATCTAGATAGAGAAAGTGGTCCTAGCGTGACGGACAAATCTACTCATTCTCTCTCCCCCCTCTCTCCCTCTCCACCCTTTCTCTCTCTTCATATATATTTTTAGTTTCAGGAGGCCCTGTACCTTTCCTCCCGGATTCGATTAAATCGCCGATACCTCTCTCTCTCGGATCGGCTTCTGAGAAATGTTCCAAACCTCCAAGGTAAGCCTAGGAGGAAGAAACATTGTATAGATATATGGGCCTGAGTTTTTTGAAACAAAAAATTTTTTTTTTCCCGTTGGGATTTGTGGTGATGGAAAAACCAACGTCCCAATCCATCTTCTTTGATCCTTTTTTGAAGTGAGCATGAGTTATTTGCGGCGATTAGCAAGAATTTGGCATCAAAATTCGATCTTGGTTAGGAATACTCTGTTTTCTTTTTCTTTTCCTTTGTCCGGGTGTCGTTTTATTCCTATTTCAGGAATTCTTTCTGCAAGATTTCTTTGTACGGTTGAGCATTTAGGCCACACCAATTGCGTCCTCTTCTCCTCTTCCAAGAAGCCTCTTTTTTTCCGGAAATTTTATTGTATTCTTTGTTCTTTTCTCCTTTCTTGCTTAAATTTTCTTCCTCTATCGATTTTTTTTTGATAGTACATTGGGATTTTTTATTTTTATCTTCCTTGAGTTTTGATCTTGGTGGTGAATGGTGATATTCTCCTTTGGATGTGAGCCTTCTGGTATGGGATTTTTCTAAAAGGTCGGGAGAAAACAGTTCTTTTTATGGAATTCGATCAGCTTTTATATGCTCTCTGACTAAAAGAAAAGAAACAATCTTTTTCTCGTCTGATTTCTTGTGAAAAGAGGACCCGGAAGCCATGATTTCTTCTGTGTCCTTGTCTCTCATGCCTCCTGGTGCCTTCTGATACAACTCCAATAGATTCCTCTCTCTCTCTCTCCACTCTTCTTCTCTATCCTCCTTGGGTTCCTCACCGGGCTTTCTGTTTTGGTTGAAGAAGAGATGGGATGATGGGAACACTTCCTTTTACCTCAGTTGTATCAAACTTTGTCCCCTGCTTGATGTTTCCTCCCTCACTTGTGTTTCTTGTTTTAAGAGCCTCTTTATGTGCTTTATGAGGAGTTAAAGTTAGGTGCCATCTGGAGATCTCATCTATTCTAACACTCTTCTCTTCATTGTGTTGTTCCTTTCTTTTTTTCTTCTCTAATTGGCATGCAGGCCTTGTTTTGACTCCCAAGCAAGGAGGAGGAGGAGGAGGAGGAGTGGATGGAGGGGGACACCTTCTCAGGCCTTGTCAATGGTACCCAAGTGGACAACAAAGTTCTCCAGAATTTCCAGAAGAGCTTTGTCCAGGTCCAGAGCATCTTGGATCAGAATAGGCTGTTGATCAATGAGATCAACCAGAACCATGAGTCGAAAATCCCCGACAACCTCAACCGGAATGTCGGCCTGATCCGAGAGCTCAACAACAACATCCGGAGGTCGTCGACCTTTACGCCGACCTCTCGAGCTCATTTGCCAGGTCCATGGAGTCCTCGGAGGGAGACTCAGCTGGAACTCTTAGGTCTGATGGGAAGGCTGGCCAGAAGAGAATTAGGCCCGGGTAGAGGCAAAGTGAGGCAGAGCCCCTTGTATTTTTCCTTAGAGGCACACATATAATGGTGCTAGGATTGGACCTTGATAGCTTGGTAGAGAAAGAGAGAGAGAGAGTAGAGTCCAATAATAGGTGATTTCTTGCATTGTTGTAATCCTATCTAACTCTTCTTTTCTCTCTGCTCTCATTGAAATGATGCTCTGCCTGTGTTCTGAAATAGTCTAATTTTCTTCTCGTGTTCTTGTATCTGTCCTATGGGCATACCTTCGTTGGAAGTTCCCATAATAATAGAGTGAGCATTACAGCTTTTCTTATAGATTGTTGTTGATCCTTACTTGTATGCTGGCTGTCTATCATGTATTTCTAATTCTTATATGCTCCTATTTTTGAAGCTCTTTTTCTTTGTTTAGATTGTTGTTGATTCTTAATGGAATGAATTATTGTTTGTAATCCAATTGAAAAATTGCAGAAGCCTTGTCAACCACAGTCATTTGTTATTTTGATGTCTGGGGCTTTCACCTTTTACCCTCCACTTTCTCTTGTCTTGAAAGTTGGAGATCTGATCCGGGTTTTTATCGTTCTCTTGTTTGATTGTTCTTCTGTCATCACCACCATTAATCCCTTTTCAGGAGCCTTTGCCACAACCACTTGTCCCTTTCTGTGATCTCTATGCTTCTCAGCTGTCATGTGTTCTTCCTTTTTACACACTTTTGTAGAGGACTGTAGTGGTGGGTACTGTTTCCCACTTCATAAACCTACAAAGGAGATGGAGAGGCTCCTAAAGCCCTTCCCACTTCATAAACCTACAAAGGAGATGGAGAGGCTCCTAAAGCCCTTTCATTCATGGAATCAAACCTTTTCTGCTAACTAGGAGACCCTTTCCATCCTTTATGTGGAGGGGAACATGCATCTCCCTGTGAATGCCTGCAAAGTTAGTGGGCTTCTGAAGATGCTCTCTATAGGACATCAACAAGAAAGCAACTTTTAACAATTTTTTGGCTTCCAATCATATACCACAAGGCAAGAATCTCAGATAAGAGCAGATGAGCTTTTTGACCCTTGTCCTGTTCTAGCAAATGGCAATCTCATGCATGTTCTTTGGTGGGAGCTCTAAGAAAATAAAATATTGGAGAATGGAAAGCAGCACAGATATTCTCCAGCAAAGCACTAAAACACCACAGCAATCCACATACAGTTATACCCAACAGCAGGAGAAAGGTGCCCATAGGTTTCTTTAGAAAGAGAATATGCCAAATTTATTTGCAAAGAGAATAGTTTTCAAATTTTATTCAAAAAAAATCGTACTTTTTATTTCAATGATTAATATTCACAAAGAGATATATTTGTTATTCCAATGATTAATAGGTCATATGAGATCTTAGGAATACTGGCTTCGAAACTTAAGACCTCAACAACCAAGACCAATCTGTTTTGGAATCACATCTTGGTTGCTGGATATGGAAGGGAGACCCACATGGGGCATTTGCCAAGAGTAATTGAAGTTTTCTGTGGGTTTAAATGATTGGTGATGGAGGTGTTTGCCACTATTGCTCAAAATGATTGAGGGAATTAAGCAGGTCTGAACTGTGGTAGGTATCCAAACCATGGTCTAACTAACTTCTTCCTATAGTTTGAAGCCACTTTATTTGAACTTGTCTATTCCCTTTCTTCTAATGTACATTTAGTTTGGGGTCTGATTCTTCCAAATTGTTGATACCACTCATACTTCCAAAAGATGAAGTCAGAGATTTTATTTGCCTGGTAAGGAAATGAAACATTGAAAGAAAATAACACTATTAAGCTAAGAAAATCTCTAGATGGTTAAAAAACTAGAAAGTACCATCTACTAACAATTCATTGTCCATATCAGTGATGGTAGATAGTCCTGGAAGTGCTGACACTTGACCCCTATCCTTCCTTTTCAAACACTTGAAAGTGCTTTTGGTTGAGTTTTTGACTAAGCTCTGCTTTGTATATGATATTTTAATGGAAAGATGTCCTTGGAAGAATTGAGAGGTACCAATTGATAGTTTTGCACGCCAGCTGCCAATTCTTTAAATAACATAAGTTGCAGTAGTTTATAGTTTCGAAACCTCAGGCTCCATGCTAGCAATTTTTAAAAAAATCCTGATTGTTGATTTAGAATAGATATGAAGCTTCTTCCAAGCATAAATTAATTTATCTATTTTTCTTGAGGAATGCTTGTATTAGCTTCATTAGTTTTATTTTCTTAATCCGGATACCTGGAGGAGCTAGTTGTGGCACAGCCCTTTTCCTATTTAACAACTAAGAAATGAAGAGTTTTATGAACCCTCTAAATATATAATGTTGTGAGGTGGGCATCGGAGGCATCGAGTCCGAAAGTTTCATATCGAATACAATCAAGAGAGTGTACTGTTTATATAGTATGGGCTCTTCTTGCCCATGTGAGGCGTTTTTTGCAGGGTAAAATCGTGACTCCGAGTATGAGCGTTTTCTGTAGCGGACGCGCGCCTGGAGAGAGCGGACAATACCTCACGTATTTGGTAGAGGGAGAAGGTCCGTACTACTGGACAGTATACCTCAAACATTGACGCCGTCTGTGGGAACCCGTCCCCTATCTGCAGTAGTACACTCCCTTGTTGGGGAGGCTATTGTGGGGTGGGCATCGGGGGCATCGAGCCCGAAAGTCCCATATCAGATACAATCAAGAGAGTGTACTGCTTATGTAGTATGGGCTCTTCTTGCCCACGTAAAGCGTCTTTTGCGGGGCAAAATCGTGACTCCGGACGTGAGCGTTCCCTGTAGCGAGCGCGCGTCTGGGGAGAACGGACAATACCTCACGTGTTTGATAGAAGGAGAAGGTTCGTACTATTGTGTCTATGCCTAAGCTCCTAGCTATCACTCTAAGGGTCATGGTTGATATTCTGATTTGGGTTCATTTCTGTAGTAATTGGATGAACCGGATTTTAGACATGAAAAAAATAAGAACTCAACGGAATCTTACCCTTATATTTGTTGCATGCAGTCACACAGCTACACCAGAAAAAATAATGTGCCAATAACATGTAGAAAGATGAAAGATTCAAGCTAAAGGTAGCTTCTCTCTCTGTTGTGTAATGGATTCTTGTTCGACATCCATTATTGCTCTTTTTAGGTTGTCAAATTCTTTCATGTATATTTCACTCCTTGCGGCAAAGGGAAGAAGAGCTGGCTATTAGCATCCTGTTTTATGCACTCAGAAAGTGGTATTGCCACTGCATCTCTGTAAATAGAAAAATAAATTCTTTTCTCTTTTTTTTTAACATTTTTGTAGATGTATGTTGCCATTGGCCTTTCATCTAGGATATTCTCCAAAAAAACTGAGAAAAATGAAAAGGAAAAAAAAATATTCTCCAATATATTTCTGAAATATTTTAGACAAAAAGGAATGGCCGAATCCATGGAGACCATCGGGTTGGGAGGTGTTTAATTGATATAAGACTATACTTAAATGAATGGCTCAATCTACGAATCTTATAGAATTTTTAGTCTAATTCAATAGGAAAATTCAAAGGTGCCCTAAATATTCTTTCTTTTCTTGAGTAATGAACTAAACCCAATTCAAAATCCTAAAATCTAGGAAACATATGTTCAATAACTTTGAATTTCACATCAGCAGTCAGTGTGCTATAATGAATTTTATATTAGCAGACATCTCAACCAACCACATCAATACACCTACTTTTTACTTGTGCAGCTGTGATATTGATTTAATAATCATTTGTCCTCATCCATGTGATACAATTTGTTGTTAAATTATCCTTGATTAATGTTATTATAAGTTAATAGAGTGTCTACCATAGGTGTTCAATTTATTTTGATGGAAGCACTCCTCTTGCTTTTCCCATCAAGATTATCTCGAGAAAGAAAAAGACAAGCTCCATAGCTGCGATCATAAAGGAGAAGTATATTTATCAATTTTCGAAAAGAAAGATCATTTGATAATGATGGACGCAAGCCTAAATGGTCCGCATGGGTCATGCATGGGCCCATCCCGTGACGCAAGGAAACAAAAGGAAATCTACCAACATTAGCCGAAGTCCAAAGGCTGGCACTGGCCGAATGCCAACGCAATTCCCTCCTTTAAGTAGGAGTTTCTTTGTGTTACCACAACGTCATCTTATCAATAACACTTATATTAATTGAAGTAGTTTAAGATATCAGATATGCCCAAGTTATGGATTAGTGTTAGTAGACACAACTTTAGTCTCTTTTTTTTTTCTGGGGTCTATGTCCCACTGCCAAGTCCCTAAACAAATGACTTGCCTACCTTTGCTCATAGTTTAGGCATTGTGGTCTTAGCAAGTGTAGGTTGGCTCCTCATTTGTTTATTGGTAAGTATTGATGTTATGAACGAGATCGAGAGAGGAAGAAAAGATTCCAAGCTTTCTTTATATTTATAAAGCAACCTTAGATTAGTAGGACTTTTTAAAGACTCCAACCTATTGCTCGGAGATTTATAAAGTGGGATTCCGTTGAGCATGAGCTAGTACAACATCCCTAGATGAAGAACAAGACTTAATTTGGGATGGAGTGCATTGAAGTGTGCATATGGGTGCACGATTTGCCCACCACGTTTCCCTATAAAGGATTATAGAAATGATAGATGATATATTAGATTCCCACATAATTTTTGCACGGTTTTTTAGAAGCTAAGATTTTAATGGTTGTTGGATGTGCAACGGTTTTGCATGTGGTGATTGCTGTACAAAAATGTTTGGTTGAGTGGAGCATGAGAATATTGTAGCATACCATTAGTTAGCCCGTTGATCAAACTAAAGATCCATTTATTTCTCATTTATAAGATTGGTGGATTATTTTAATGAATATTTATAGGATAAATTATGTTCCTGATCTCTGAATTAAGTCAATTTTTTTAAATGATTATTGAACTATAAAACTTAAACTTTAGTCTCCCAACTATCTAAACTGGTTTAATATTATCCTCAGATGCAATTCTGATGGTTTTTCTCACCAGAAAACCAATGTGGCAACATCCAATGCTTATATAGTGCTTATATAGCATTATAATCTAAAAGAATTGATACGGCGCTTATGTGGCATTATTTGTTCTTTCCTATCGTATTTTCTTTCTTCTTCTTCTTTCGGTCTCTCTTCTTTGAGGAGGATAAAGTTAAGAAGGAAGGGAGTTTGGAATGAGAGGAGAAGATGATGAAACCGACACTGACTCGACGAGAGGCATTGGGAGGAGGCAATGGGAAATGCATGGAAGAGAAGAACCGAGGAAAGAAAGATGGGGCCATGGAGGAAAGGAGGTTTTATTTCTTTTTTTTTTCTATTTGGTTTTGGAGGTGAGAAAAAGCGAGATGAAAGATGAGAAATTTGAAAATGAGGGGATAGGGAGAGTTCAGTGAGATGGAGTCGTGAGAAATAAGAAAAAAAGGTTACGAGGGAGGAGAAGAATGATGCTATGGAGAAGAAAAAGATGACCACCTCAATGCCAGTTGAGCTATGCGAGTAAAAAATACTCCACATATACACTGAATTTTGTCACATCAGATTTTTAATGAGAGAAAACTATTGGAATCGTGTATGAGGGTAATATTAAATTGATTCAGATAGTTGGACGATTAAAATTTAGATTTTTATAGTTTAGAGACCATTTAGAAAAATCCGACTTAATTCAAGAATCATGAACATAATTTACCCATATGTATATTTTGTATCTTAGTTTTAACACTTGTCTTTGAAAGAATCAACATTTATTTTGAAAATATTGAATATCTTCTAATAAATTAGGCAAACCACTTGATTTAGGTAATTACCTTTGATGACCCTATAATTACATCTATGTCTCTAGTATAACCATTTTGATATAGTTTTATCATGTGCTATCCAATGCATTATTTTATTGGTTAAAATCTCAAAAGATATGTGATTAAATATATATGTATGTGTTTCTGTTTATTTATCTAGATGCACATCCGAAGTTCAGTCCAATGACAGTTAAGTTTAGAGGTGGAAAAGGTAAAAATTCGACCACTGACGTAAAGAAGGTTTGGACGTTATCAATGCTAATGTTCTACTATGATAGTGCTCAATGATATCTTTTAGACTATTATAGACTAGTTGGACATTTTGAGAATGTTTGGTTTGGTTTTGGAGTAAAGCCTGATTTACCCAACACTTAGCATGAAGTCTATTTTAATCATTCCCAAGTGTTAGCAACTAACCTTTTCATAGAACAACATTGTATATACCAGTTTCATTGTAATTCGAGCCTATTTGTTTTCATAATGCCCAGCAAAACTCAAATTAAAATATTTGTTCAGAAAAAAATCTGCTTGGAAAGATAATTCTATAATCATGGATGGATTAGTTTATCGAGAAGCAAACCATATCGCCAATTGGCTTGCTAACCAGGAGTTTAAAATTCATGCTAGGGATGAGTGGATTGGAAATTCCCCTAGAAGGAATACTTAGAGCTCAAGCCGGTATGACTAAAACCTTGTACGAATGATTGATTGGTTTAGGCCTTCCTTTCTACCTTGTAGATGAAAAGAATTTTTTTGAGGAATAATGGAGGCTTGAAGACCACCCAGCCTTTATTCAAAGTGCCAAATCTATATGAAAAAGAATATTTGAAAAGTTTGACATAAATACAATTGTTAGTTGAGAAAACCTTGGAAAGAAAATGATATCAACATCATCTTACTACTTAGCCAAATTAGAGCCAACTTAAGTTTTTGATTGTATATATATAGTCATTCATCTCATTATCTTTCTAAACATTCGTGTGCAGTGTACTCATTTGACTAAAAACGGAATTTGCCTTTAGATAGGACAGTCAAACCTTACTAATTTTTAAACAACGGGACATTATGGTCTCTAGAAGGCAATGAAGAATTTACGTTTCACCCCAAAAATTTATGGACTTTTTAATTGTTGGAAGTGATAAAAACTGAAGAAAGACTTTCACTAAATCAAGATGTTAAAATAGTAGGATGGAAAGGATTTTGCATGATATTAGTATTAAAGTACAAGCACTCAAAAAGATGAACAACGATCGCTTTTTATAAAGTTAAAGTACTCCTTTATCTTTGCTGTTTCTCCTTGGACGAAGTTGATTGTTGTTTTAGAATATGCAAGGCTGCTGCAAAAAAATATGCTAATTATTCCTATTGGTGTTTTGGTAGAGGCTAATTTATCTTGTTGTTAACAAATGAATCTTATGCCTCTTAACTAAAATGGCTTAGCATGTCATTATAAAATGCTAAAGTGATAAACAAAAAAGAATAAAATACAAGAAGGATACATGGTATAACTCTTCGATTGGACCTTTTATAACACCTTCTCGCAATCATATTATTTAAGAATGTGTTTGGATAGAGAATAAATGAGGAGATAACCTTTTATCTTTGGGAACGAATCTTCTGTATTTAAAAAGTATCATAGGATGCTGTGCATACTTCGAAGACGTCCATCAGAAAATGAGTGGCTGCGTATGCTTGCACGCGTGCGTTAAAATACTAAAAAAAAAAAAGATAAATTTCAGGGATATTTGAATAGTTTAGATAAACATCACATAACCATTTTTTTTTATGGACGTTCCAATATATGCACAGTATCGTATGGTACTTTTTGAATACCGTAGAAGATCCCGTTCTTTTATTTCTCCTGTCGTGATACCAAACAATCATTTGGACTAATGAAATAGGACTATTCCATCCTTATAACACTGGAGGGAATATCCCTCCCACTTGCATCATAAGCCCATTCTACAAGGAAGGGTGGAATAGGCTTATTTTTCCCACAATATGGCCCATTACCATAAAACCATTCATATTTCTATCCATTCTCTTAGATAAATAAAAAATTAAAGATAATTTGGTGATTGTAAAAACATATATATATAAATCATATAGAAATCTAATGCATATTAATGCACTATATTCCATCCCATCATCCCATCCCACTTATTTCTCCAGCCAAACACCAAGAGATTCCTATCCCATAAAATGAATTCATCACTTCTTTACTACCAAATAACTTCTTTTTTTAGAATATGTTCCACAACCAAATGTGGTCTAAAGAACTATATAGAGGAGTTGTACAACAACCATGTAACCTTTTACACAAGATTTATATGCTATCTTAGTGAACAACTCTAAATCCATGAATGCATTCCTCAAGGAAATATTTGAACCCATGCCATAATGATCAATGTCATGTTGACATGCTCATGAGGGAAATACCATCCACATATTGCGCAAGCCAAACTAGCTCCTGATTTTGTTGGGGGGGTCCCATATTGAAAGGTTGCATGATCAAAAGGATGCTAACGTGATTCACGAATAGATGTGCCATTTCTCAATAAATTTAAAACCCACTTTCTAGAATAATGTTGTGTTCATCCATTATCCACATGGCATGATTTCAGCCGTCCAAGACCATGTGATCATGCCTCGTCTACCCATGGCCATCTTTCTCCAACCGGATTATTGAACTACCCCTGACCTTCCTTCTTTTTACGATGCCACCATAGACCTGGTCCCAAGCAACTGGTCCCCGATATGGGTGAGAGGGTTTGCCTCTGGGCGACAAAAAAGTGGGTGGACAGACTGCTGCTTTTAGTTGTATTACTCTCAGGTACAAATTAGTTAGTTTAAAGTTTGCTAACGTGGACCATCATTAGCCGTACACTCCGTGCGACCTCTGGGAGGATAGCGTCATCCGTCGCCGCCCATCTCGAATTGGCGCGAATCTCCAGACAGATCCTGAATACCTCTCCTTTTTGATCGTTCGAATATTTTGTACGGTGAGATATCGTCTATACTGAGTGTTAGGGTGTGCAAGCCAAACACCCAATTTGGGTCAAACCTTGTACAAAAGAATATGCCCAGGTTCTAAAAAAAGTTTGTTTTTTTTTAACCTAATGGGAGACTTAGAGGTCTCGTAGAAGTCGGTCAAGGCTGGGCCAGGTTTACCTGAGGCCAGGTGTGGTGGTGGTGACACATGGTGCGTCTTGTGATTAATTCGCTGCCAGATGGGTTATGGACAATAGACTACAGTGTGGTGGATTCTCACCGAAGAAAATGCAAGCCCAAAAGCATGTTATTGAGATGGAGACACCGAGGGTGCTCTCATCTCCGCAGCAAGAATTAGGAAATTTTTTAAGAAAGCAGCGACAACATCATGCATGGAGGATAGAAGAAAGGAATTTTATAATATTAAAATTATTGGATTGGTGACCTATCATAATTTGTAAATTAAAATAAAATATTAGCAAGCATTATGATCCCTCAAATATATATTCTATTTTTGATTCTTTACTATTCATACCTTATATATATATATATATATATATATATATATATATATATG
>KE504633.1:3219730-3232918 GCA_000441515.1 Elaeis oleifera | reverse complement strand
AAACTTAATTTGAAATCAAGCACGATCTTGGAAAAAAAATTAAAAAATATATCCTAATTCAATCCTAGATAATTACATATATTTAATATATATTTTATATATTAATTATGTTGACTAATAATATATTATAATAATAAATGATTATACCATATGTCAATGAATATATCAATATTGGGTACGTTAGGTGGACCTTGTAATTAACGTTTCAGGACCGGGCAAGGTCTACACAAAAGGTAGAGGTCAGATATCTGCCGGACTTGGGCATGAATATCGGGTTTAATTTCTACCGTAGAGCCTATCCTGCACCCAGGCCCAATGCTTGATTTTCTCTACTCGGAGAGTATCAGGATCCCAAATTCAGAAAATTATAGGAGGAAAATTTTTGTACACCCTCCATGGTATAAAAAATCTGACATAGAACATATCATTTCATCTGGTTGAGTCATATAACTATCATTTTTATTTCATCTGATCGAGTCATATAGCTATCATTTTTCAATACGTATTTAATATCCGTAATTTTTTTTTACTATTGAAATTTTGAATAGCGAAAATATCTCTTTCTTAATGAAAAAATTATGATATCCTATGCTTATATTATAACATTTTACGTTAAAATTATGACTTTCTGCATAAGATATCGTAATTTGTTTACAAGATGTCAGGAAGAGAGAATATCATTTTCATTATTGAGAAATTTTTATAATTTTTTAACGATAAAATATCCTTTCTTTCCATGATATGTTGTAAAAAATTATGACATCCTATACAGAAAGTTATAATTTCAACGCATGATGTCGTAATATCAGCACACGATGTCATAATTTTTTTTTAAAAAAAGATATTTTCGTTATTCAAAATTTCAAACGAAAAATAAAACTGCGGGCATTAAATGGACATTGAAAAAAGATAGCTACATGATCCAATCGAATGAGATGATGCACTTCACATCGGATTTTGTACACCGTTGGCGGTGTACAAAGAATTTCTCAATTATATGGACCTCGCATGAACATTCCAACGAAAGTCGTTACTGTATCTGCTGAAACTACATAGTAATTCAAATATAATCCACGAAATAGGGACCTATCACAAATTTTTTTCAAGGAGAAGGGAAAAATTACAAACAATCCGCATGCATAACTTATTTGCATCCCGATCACGAATAATTTGTCCAATATAAATGTTCAGGTCCAACCAGTTTTTTCATCTCAAAGGGAACCCTTTCCAAGGTTTTCACCGACCTTTCCTCGCTCTTTATTTTTTGGGTCCTCCTTTCGCTTTCGATCTCCTTCGAACGCTATCTCAGGTGCCACCAGTTCTATCTCAAGGGGAAACCGTTTCCTAGGTTTTCCAGCGACCTTTCCTCGCTCCCTTATTTCGGGGTCTTCCTCTCGCTTTCGATCTCCTTCGTACGCCGTCCCAGGTCCATCCGGTTCTTTTATCTCAAAGGGAAACCGTTTCCTAGGTTTTCTACCGACTTGTCCTCTCTCTTCCTTCTAGTTCTTCCTTCGCTTTCGATATCCTTCGAACGACCTCTGGAATTCGATCTCCCGTCTCCACCATGGCCGTGCGCTTCAAGTTTCGGAGTTCGGCCGCCTTCGAGTCGGTGGACCTTGGTGGCCGCCCCTCCATCTCCGTCAGCGACCTTCGCTCCAGGATCCTCCACCTCGCCAACCTCCCGATCTGCCGCGACTTCGACCTCCTGATCTCCGACGCCCTCACCGGCCACCGTAACCCCATTTCCCTCTCTTTCTTTCTTCTTTTGTCGTATTTTCTGGTGATGTTTGGTGTTATTTCTGGTAATCCCAGCGTTCGACGACGAGGGGTTCCAAATCCCGATGGGTTCCAGCGTTATCGTCAAGAGAGTACCCGCCTGCAAATCCACGCCTTCGGATCCGTGAGTTCTCCGTCCGTCGTTACTTCTTTGTTTTCTTGAATTGAATTCCCATTCAGTCGTTGATTTTCTTTCTTGATAGGGTGGTGGGAATTCTGCAATGAAGCACCGCGGGCTCGCAAATTCCCTGGTTTCTTCACCTTCGGAGGTGAGACTTGAATGGATGGGTTTAACCAGAAGTTGTATTAACTTCTAAGTGTTGTGGTCTGCATCTTGTTGTGAATGCATGTATGTGATTACTTTGATTGGTCTACATGTTGGTGTGAATGCATGTATCTGATTACTTTGATTTGACGCCTTAAATATGATGCTCTGAAAGTTATTTTATGTGATGAATGAATATGAGTTGTACTTCCATAAATTATTAAAGGCAAGCTGATAATGATGATGCAAAAACTATAAAGATCTTGTAGTATTTGAAAATTGAGATACCTTAAATGGCTTTCTTATGTGGAATTTCCTTTTCCAATATAATGCGAGCAAGGTGTAAAAGTGGTGGCCATATCAAGGAATTGACGTAAGAAAAGGATTGAGAACAAAAAAAGAGGTTGAAAAGTGCTTTGATAAAAATTCTAACCAGGAATTGGTATTTACCCTGCAAATGGAAATTCGATGTGTGCTACAGGAAAAGTGACTAATGAAAAAAGTTCCTGCTGACTAGTATATGCTAGAAAGACATCTATATCAGTGTCTACATGGAATATTCCAAATTTATAATTGTCTGTAAGTGCCATGATGATGTTTCTATTTTGGGTAATGTAGCATGCGATAAAAGTTTGAACCAATGCTTGGTCTGATAAGTATAGTAGCTTGAAAACAGAACATTCTAAAAGACAATATAGTTGATAGGCAGCTACTGGAAAAAATGGGTGATGAGGTAACTTCCTAGACATGGAATGTGCACGACAAAATTGTTATTCACCTTTTTAAGCACCTCAATTTAGATTGATGTACTTTCATGCAATAAATCTCTGGGGTTGTCTCTTTTCATATTGTAGCGAACCAACAACTAGGAGAGAATAATAGCAATAACTAATGTTGCATAGACACATGACTGAGGCATCAAGTGCCCATGTTTCCAAAAGAGACACAAGAATCTTGAAAGTTGGACATTAGCACATGTTCATATTATATATGTTTTTTGAAGAAATATGTAGAAATGCACTAATAATGAATAATTTATTGGAATTTCTTAATTTGATAGAATCCATAGAACATTGCTTGAAAAGATGATCAGGAAACTTACTAGATATAACACATTGCCAAAATTGTTATTTACTCCTTTTGAATGCCTGAGTTCAAAAGCAACTTATTTAAATGAAATAACCAGTGGCTCGTTCCTTTGCATATCATTGTGAACCAACAACAAAAGGACATCAAATCCAAGAATTTCTTTGCATATTTGGGAGGGAAGCAAAAAGAGCTCAAGGCTCTTTTATAGAAACATGTGCTTCAGGCATCAGAGAACCTGAGGGTAGATTAAAGAATAGCATATCTTACACACAACTTACATGAAGGGAAGGATTTTCATTTACAATTTTTATATGTTTTATACATCTGGATTCCAAAAAACCTTGATATTGATAATTTGATGAATTATTAATAGTGGCTTATAGGTTCCAATGATAAAAAACTTGTTTTTTCTTGGCTTGATAAACTTGGAATGGTGCCTCTTGGTTCCAATATGGTACCTTTAGGTCCCTAATCTTACTTTTAGTGCTCCATAAAACTTGCAGAAGGAGATATTTGCACTTTGTTGTCATTTGATGTGATGAGGGTTGAAATTTGGCTTTTGCAAAGCAAAAGAAGAATGTGTCACATGAGGGCAGAAAAGGGCGGTGCAAAACCCTTACATAAGATGGTGAATAGATGTGAACAGTTGGGAGAAAGGAAAGGGCAGCATGGTCGGTGCTGTTTTGGGCTGCAGTTTAGCATTTTTGGACATCCCAAGTACAGATCTAACCTTTTGGGTCTGAACCTGGTCGACGTCATCATATTTCAGCTGAAAATCTAGCTAGAGCGTCATCTGCAGGTTGATCTTGTAAACTGATTTAGGTGCTGTATCATTCTAGTCAGTCGAAGAATTTTAGGGGGCATGTAGGAAGTTAGTTGGGATTTAATTTGGGGAGATTAAGGGTGCAACTTCTGGTTGGCTTAAGTATGGGCTGGTGGAGTCCATGAGTTAGTTAGCTGACATGAAGATTATTAACATGAAAGAGAAAGAATAAAGAGGGCCAAGATTGGCCTACCTTCTTCCTTATTTTGTCGATGTAACTTAATTCTCTTCTTTTTCACTTATCTCCACTTTTTTTCTAGTACTCCTTGCAGACAGTGTCTGTTTAGATTGGATTTAGAACCAAGTTTAAACCATTATTGGGTAATTTTATCAGCTAATTAGCTGATCTAGAACTCTAGTTTATTTCAAAACTTCCACCCAGATCCATGTGACATTTTAAATCTTCTTTCTCTTCCTTGTTTGTTCAAAAACCTCTGAAATTCTATGATAGATCAGCTATCGGTCCATCATCCATAAGATTTATTGTATGGCTTTTGTCCCTTCAAACCCCTTTCCAAGTCAATAGAACCTAAACTTTACACCCTTATAGTAACTCTAGCCTCTGTACAATTTTGGGAACCTCTGAGATCCAGTTTCTTTCCCTAAATATTTTGGATATCTTACTTAAAAACTACCAACTATCCTCTTATGCTAGCAGGGAAAAAGGATAATTCTGGCACCCTTGGACATTTTTTTGGATAGCTGGCCCAAAACACTACCAAGTCCCCTCTTTATGCTAGCGAACCTTTGAACTGCAGGTAGCGTTTGCCACCTGGAGGCTACATCATTAGGTTTAGTGAACCTAGACCGGTGAGGTTTCATGCCATTAAACACAATCTACCATATCTAATATGTTTTAGTGATTTTCTGCCGTGGCTTTGAATGATTACAGAGTGGATATTCTTTTGTCCTTTCTTTTAATGGTACAATAGACTTTGATGCTTGTAAAGCTGGGTCCTGAATTAGTATGGCCTACTGTATGTTTAGCAAACTAGATCTATTGTTTTGTCCCTTTTGTACCCCATTTGAGGCATAAGATGTTTCTGCCAGATTTTTTCTTTTCTAATTTAAGGCTTTTTAATGTCAAAAATATGTTTAACACTCTGAAATTTTAGATTTGGATGGTCCAACGGTGATTTTGCATATAGGTGTTGGCTTAAATCCTATAGCTATGTTTTTATCTCAAAATGCATTCGGGGATATTCAAGTTAAATTTTGTTCATTGTGTTCTATATGCATATGATTCATGTGGGACAAAGTCAAGTGGTATGGATACTTTTTCATTTAAAAACAAGGAATGCATTTCCCTTTTTTTGAAAATGTTCAGTTGCTGATGTCTTGATTCATAGGTAAAAAATCTCTAAAGCAGTTGAAATTTATTTTTACACATGTTGGATGATGCAGATAATCAAATTGATGCTAAGGATCAACATATTAAAAAGTGGATGGTAGGCATGTAGCTGGCATAGGGTTTCATAGTGGAAAATAGATAGTGGGCATTGTGAACCCAAAATGGCCTGTCGAAACACATCAATATTTTTTCTTACTAAATATCAAAAATTAATACTTTTCTTACACATCAAGGACAAAGGTGTAAAACATCACCTACCAAACATTGTAAGTTGTATACATAGTAAGTTGTACCATTATATGTTTAATTCAATGATTAAAACATGTGTTATTTCTAAATAGACTATTTTATATGACATGACCCAAAGACATGTCACTATCGTTTAACTCATTAGTAAGCTTGGGCCAAGACCTTTGTCTAACAGCCATCTCCCTTCTGAATGATCTAGTAGCACTTGTATATAAGGGAATCTCCTTTGTAAATTTCATGTTGTAAAATTTGCTCATTGGGATAGAATTTTAAAATGCACTCCATCAGCCCATCCATAAATTGCACATTATTTTCAATTTTATTATTTTTGGCATTGAAATAGTAGGGGTTCAAGAAGTAGCTCATACTTTGTGATGGGCCTTTTAGTCTTGAAACCCATCTTGAAGCAATAATTGCCCAAATTAGAGGGTACTTTTTCTCATCTTCTTTTAAACGTAAGGCTTTTCTTTCTTCATCAGGTCACCCTGTATATTACTTGTGGCCATGCCTAAGCACTTCTACCAAGGGCTCCTACAATTTCAAAGCAAATCTAAAATTTGAAGCTCAGAACTTTGACTTGGATCTTCTTCCTTGATCTTTGCTGTATGCTTGTACCATTTAGAATTCTCTCAATCACTAACTCCACCTTCTTACTTATCATACTTGGAAGCTCAAACAGTAAGTAGCAAACCAAGTCTTTCCTGGTCTCACCAAATTATTTTCGGTGAACTTTCTTATCATGCTAAGGTTAAGATATGCCCATATAAGCTTGTTTTGGCACATACCATTCACTATAACCAAAAGTGTAGTGGTTGTTTTAGCAGTTTTACATGCTATATCGGGTGCTATAGGCCCAGTGCTATAAAAGGCCGCTATAGCACATAGCATAGTGGTTTAGGTCTAAGCTGTTCTAGCAGCTGCTATGGCCAATCTTTTAAAACAATGCTAAGGATATCCATAAAGGTCCATGTACTACTCGGCAAGCTGTTCACCTTTGACTATTTAAAGCTTACTAAATGCCCGCTAGAAACATGAAGGCAACGTTATATACCAGATTAGAAAGCTTTTGTGAGCTTCCAAGCTGTCCACTTTAAAGGATTGGCAGAAGTTGATCATAACATATCATGAAGTTCGAATGTATTCCTTAAATAAATTAGATTGATAGCAGTTGCCAACTTGGAAGTAAAGTTTCTTGTGGGCTTCATATTACACCTTATGGTCCTTATTGTTATAAATGTCCAAGTTAGGTTGTTTCAGAAACCTTTTCATAATTGTAGATTGCATTTGGGCCAATAACGTTGCCTTCATGTGTCTCTACAGAATTTAGTAAGCTTTAAATGGTTGAAAGTGACTACTTTGATGTAGGGCTGGCAAAATATGACCCGACCCGTCAATCCGACCCGTGTTCGACCCGCCATAAACAGGTTTGAGTTTAGGTTAAACGGGTTCGGATCATAAACGGGTCGATCCATTTAATCCGTTAAATAATTGGGTTGGATATGGGTTTTAGATATCTGATCCGTTTAACCCATTTAATATTTAGGTTGGGTTGAGTCAGATAACTCATTTAACCTGTTTAGCCTGTTTAATCTATTTCTGACCCATTTAACCCGACCTGTTTAACCTGTTTAACCCATTTAAGACCCGTTTAACCTGTTTCTGTCCTATTTAACTTGACCCGTTTAATCTATTTAACCCATTTAACCTGTTTAATCCGTTTAACCTAATTTGATCTATATAATAAATGGGTTAAACGGGTCGGGTCGGGTTACTTGTTTAATAAACAGGTCGGGTTCAGGTTTGAATTTTTGATCCGTTTAATAAGCAGGTCGGTTTGGGTTGACCATTTTCTGACCCGATCCGTTTATGACCCGACCCGTTTATGACTGACCCGACCGGTTTGCCACCCCTACTTTGATGCATGTAGATGACATTTTTATGGATACCCTCAGCATTTTATTCTACATATTCAAATGAATTAGGAAGCAAGGTTTGAAAACTATAGTATCAAACCCATATCTAGGATGAATGTGCTTCTGCATCTATCACTTTGGGTGTTCATTTGGTTAAATATGTGGGAAGCATGTAAGCTGATACAGTTCAATAGAGTAAAGATGGTTTTGCTTGCAATCTACTCTATTTTCCTCTATAGCTTTGTCAGCTTTCTTCTACAATAAATACTTCTGATGCATAATTTGTATTTGGTTGTTAAAATGATGTCCTGAAGGAATATTAGAGAGTTGCTTATATCATCTATTACCAAAAGCTTTTATGCTATATATAATTGCATCATATTTGATCATGGTTAATGGGTTTTTGGCTTCATCCCTGTTTGATGTCTTCTTTGTGTTCAGCTATTCTTATGTCCTACTTGGCAACCCTCTTACACGTGTGATCAGGAATAGGATAAATCATGCTTTTTTTCTTGGGATATACCATATGCTTGCTCACTTGCATATTCCAGGGAATTTTATACATCATCATGTTTTACAATTGTCTCTTTGTTTGCAGAACGTTGACATGGACAGCTTTGATGACTTTGGTAATGATTTGTATCCTGCTTTTGAAGCACCTCTACTGGAGTCAGATGCCAAAGTTGCCAACATAAATATAGTTGATAAAAAGATGATATTTCAAGGTACAATATTTTGATGATTTGTTTTTTCTTGTTCTTCTTTTTGATCTATGTATCTCATAGAATTTTATGCTGTGATTTTTATCATTTTTTTGGCTTGCCATTTGTCTTATCCTTAGTATGGATTGCATCTATATCTTTCAGTTATATCTTTAGTCATATTACTTTCTTTTTCTATCTTCTTCATTTTTGTTCTTATAACTTCAATTATTGTCATGGTGGGCCAGATGGCTTTACAAGCAGTTGCTGTAGGTTAGTTCTTAGAAGATTTCTCTAGAGTCTATTTACTAAGGATATGCATGGACATGGGTAAATGTATGGATCATGGGAAGGATTTGGCTAGAAAGAAAACTTATTACTTTAATTATCAAGTACCTATGGAGAACAATGTTAAATGGTCAGGATTCAAAAGTTAAGGGTTAGTTGTTCATAATTCGTTAGAAAATTGCAATCTTGGTAATAGACCCTGTACCAATACTATGTTGGTATGCTTGATACGGTGGTCAGTTCGGTGTACCAAACACACTGGTATTATGAACCTTAATCTGCAATTCTTTATTTAGTACAATTAGTTATGCAGTTTTACTTATTGCTTATTCTAGTCTTCTTAGGAATATTCAATGGAATGGTAATTTGATATCTAAATAAAAACCAAAATGTGAGCAAGAGTTGAATTGTACGGGGCATAAGAAAGTCTTCAAGTAAGTAATTTTCCATTTTTTGCATATTTCTCTAGCATAATCATCATGGGAAATGTTTTTTGCATCAAAATTTCCAATAAACAAGAAATACCCTGATCAAGTTCGACATCTGTGCGAATAGTGGATGTCGATGGTTGTCAAGCTTTTAAATGTGCTTTTGTATAGGGAAAAGGGAATGACTTGATATTCTTTGCCTGAAAAGAATAGTATGAACAACAAATTTCAAACCCAAACTCATTAACGATGAAGATAGAGGTTTGCAATGGTGGAAGGATGGATGGAGAAATATAATGTAGAGTTGGCGAATTATAACCTAATCTTTATAATGCAGTTTTCTTGTGGCAATAAAAATGTAATGGAGGCTAAAGCTGAATTGGTGGCCGATAGTTACCTCATTATAGTGATTATTTGGTTTGATATTCCATGCCAAATAATGGAAAGGTAGATAGAGGAATATAATAGAATTGGCTTAGCAGTTCATGTTGAGGATTGCCTCAAAAGTTGTTGGTTACTTCTCTGTACATGCCTTGGATTTTCAAAGAAACTTAGTAAGAAAAATGAAATTCTTATATTTCATGAATTATAATGTTGGGCATTAAGAAGTACCCATCTATTTCAAATGTGCATTCTACAGATGCAGATGTTGAGTTAAATCATTGAGGTTAAGTTGGCTGTTGGTTGCATTGCACGAAATTATAGGTGTCACCCTAGTCATGATTCTCCTTTCGAATGAGGTCTTGATCAAGATACTGGTTTGTATTGATATTGGAGCACCCATCGATATGATATAACTGATATTTTGGCCCTTATTATGTTGGCAAACATATCCTGATATATTCCAATATATTAGGTGATGCGATATCATTACAATGGCCAATTTTTCTAACCAATGTGCTACATATTTAAATTGAGTTTTTAATTATTAAATAATCAAATTAGGCCTTGTTTGGTACTTTTTTTCTTTTTTAAGCAGAATATGGAATCCGTTGTAGAAACATGTTAGTTATCATGTCNGTTTTTTTAGTAAGCTATTTCCATAGTTCCATTATTTTGGAAAAGTGGAAGTGAAAATTTTCACTTCCACCTTTTTAGAAGTGGGTTTTCACCCATCTTCTCCCGATCTCTCTTCTTGTGCCGATCTCACCCTCAACCTATCGCCTTTGCCTGACCAGGATGGCTCCCTGCGTCTTATCAGCCACCTTTTTGCCTGACGCCAAGCTATCCCTCGTCCTTGGCTGTGTCGCTAGCCCCATCCCCACTTCGTCTCCCTCGGTTGCCACTCCACTTGACATCGAGCTCTCTCTTATCTCTGGCCATGTCGCCCGTCCCATTCCCCATCTCCCTTGTCGCTGGCCACATCTCCAGCTCTCGTTATTAATAAAAAAGAGTGAACCAAACATGTTTTAGCCTTTTAATATGGTAATAATCTTTAGTTTACCATTATGGTGGAGATTCTAATATCTCAATTCCTATAATATAAGCTGAAAATTGGGGAATCTAAGGATATGCTGGATCTTTCCAATTTTTTCTAAGTTTCCTTCTTGGCCAAGATAACTGAGATCACAGTCAGCTTGGCATCAGCTGTCTACTGAGATTGCCATGATTACTGGCTTTTTAAAACCTCGACCTTAATTTGTTGAAGTGCTAGAAACTTGACTGAGATGTTATTAGCTTGCATGGACATTGAAGATGTTTTGTAAGGACCAGGATTAGAGTTGTGTCTCCTGGTTAGAAAAGGAGAGAGGAAGAGCTAAGTTACTTGTGATCGAAGTTGGGCAAAATGACGTTGAAAAGCTTCCTTGAAGAGGTCGTTCATGTGGAAAGGAAGAACATTCAGTCAATTTAAATGTTTGTTCTTTTACTCTTCTGAAGGTCATGAGGTTTTCCCTTTTTTTCTTCCTTGGACCAGGTTAGCTGTGATCCATTGAACTCAATGAATGTCATTTTGTTTAGTGGTTGTCTTTGTTCCTATAGTGAGATCCTTCACAGGATGTGGGTGATGATATCTTTTTTCCTGTCTATCGGTAAATTGTCAGCATAAGTGTCATTTACTGCCATTAGCTGGTATAGTATTCAGATACCTCACTTTCAGTGGGTTAGCAGGCAGGGTATTCATTGTGGTCTGAGTTGCCAGCAACTTAATAATGAAAGAAATATTAGCCACCCTTGGCCACTGGTCTACAAGTTGAAGGTGACATAAAATTTCCACCTATAATAAAATGATCAGGTGATTGATCAGCCCTACATTTCCTTTAAGCAGTTTGGGATTATCTGAGTGGGTTCTGATCAAGGGCATTGGATTCCAAAGCCAATAAATGTGTGCTCCAATACGAGTCTCCAGTTCAAGTGTATTGTGTTCAAGTTTTCTGGCAGCATTGCTTCAGGTTGTACTCATGAGGTTGCTTGACCAAATTCTATAGTTCTCACTGTTAGCTCTGAATGCTTTTTCAGACATGCCTAGGGATAATGCAGAATTTCTCTCTTGATAGACATGGTAAAACCATATATGAATTTGGTTCATTGTTTCTTGGGACAGGTTATAAATTTTTGGCATTATTGTTAAGTTTTTAAGATAACTATTTGCTTATTCCTAAGGTCTTAAACTTGATTACCTGTACCTTCTTTGGCTTCATATTGTTCTTGATGAACCAGATTGTAATTTGTCTTTGATGACCTAGATCCTTGGAGACTCCAATCTCAAGATGTCAGAACATTGGAGGAAGTG
This sequence comes from Elaeis oleifera, assembly GCA_000441515.1. NCBI lineage: Eukaryota > Viridiplantae > Streptophyta > Magnoliopsida > Arecales > Arecaceae > Elaeis > Elaeis oleifera. The sequence goes on along the minus strand of KE504633.1, from coordinate 3,221,304 downwards.
ATCTTAGTGAAGCTATGTCAAAGGGTCAATATTTTGCTGCTTAAAATTATTCTTTGGAATGATCTAAAGATACTTAAGTCTCATTATTTTATTCTGTCTTTCACATATGGGAAATAGCAGAAATCATCAGAGACAACTACAGTAATGAATGTGATATTGACAATGACAAGAAGCAAATGAAGCTGAAGTCTAAGAGACAAGTGCAAATAAGTTTGATGAGTAATACCTTTCTTCTCATTCATTTCTTTTCCTGTTTGTGAACCTTATTTAATTATTTTAATGATTGCTTGGTTTCTGTTTTTCATTGTATGCTCCCTTGATCATTCCAGAGGTGTTGGTTTGTGCTCCCCAACAATGTTGAACACAGATCTGCCACCAGAATTGAGATGCTTTCTTTGTAACACAATCTTTAAAGAGGCTGTGATGATACCATGCTGCCAACATAGTTTTTGTGACAAGTGTAAGTTATATATGAAGAGCCTTTAGAAATTTTTACTGTTTAATATGACAATTTTATCACTTTGCAGCTAATATGATTCTTAAACTTTTAATTTGAAATTTGCTTTTGGTTTCAAAGCAATATTCTTTTCTTATGGTGTAGGCAATGCTCTGAGAATTGCTTAATCTTGAGCTATTGAAAGCTTGCTTGTTCCTTTGAAATCTATTGAAACCATTTTGCTTGGCTGATTGCACACTTCTTGGCAGGCAAAATCTAGGGTCTGCCACTTGCTGCACCCTCTTGCTCTCACAGCTGTGCCTGCATGTTATTCATCTAACTGAATTTGGTCGACTGTTTTATTTTGCTTCCATGTAAATTTTATCAAGTGCTCTGTATTTCCCGAGATACAAACTTCAGACTAATGAATTCTTGCTTTGCATTATTCATTAGATGTTTACTGGGCACATCTAGTTTTCAAAGTTTTGTGGGACTTGCTTCCAATCTAGGCTACTTAGGATCAACTTGAACTGTGTGCCAGCTACTCTATGCCTTAACATCATTCTATTTTATGTACATATGTTTATGTATGTCTGTGTGTGTGGATTTGAGGTAGCTATCTATCAGTTGGATTTAACCTCAAATCTTGTGAATGCAAAATATATGATAGGTCTTTAGGTTGGAATTTAGGCCTTTAGTCATGATATGCAATATTAAAATGCAAGGAACTTAAGTCAGATTTTTAAAGTTCTCTACTTATCCGTTGAGCGCTAAAAAAATGTTCAGCTTTTAATGGCAAGAGCTGTTTATTTGCTTTGTTTCTAGTCTAAAAGCACCAAACCAGTTGAAATTTGGTCCACATAAGATGCATAGATCATAGCCCATGGAAGGTGGTACTATCCCAAACCATTTGGTTCGAGGCATGCCAAGCTATACTGGGGGCAAAGTAGCAGTCTGCCGACTTCATTTAAAAAATATTTAAAAAAATGGGATTGGAGCCCTTTTTCAGTTTTGAAAGGAGAGGGGCTCAAAAGCCTTCTCCCTGTCCCTTACTCGGCCTCCCCCCTTTCTCTCTTCCTCCTTCTCCTCTCCCCTGCCTGCCCCCCTTCCGCCCTCTATCTCTCTCTCTCTCTCTCTC
>KE504633.1:3200984-3219565 GCA_000441515.1 Elaeis oleifera | reverse complement strand
CCTCTCTCCCCTTCTCCTCTCCCCCTCGCCTGCCCCCTTCCCGCCCTCCTATCTCTCTCTCTCTCTCTCTCTCGTTACGCCTACAGTCGAAGGAGAGGGGCTTCCTCCCCCTGCCTCTCTCCCCTCACTTCCCCTCTCCCTCCCTCCCTTCCCTCTCTCTCTCTTCCTCTCTTTCCTTCTCTCTCTCCCCTTCTCTTCCTGGCCCCCTTGTTGGTATGCTTTCAGCAATCGGTATGGGTTCTAGTTCTAGTTCCACCGACCTTGTCATAGCCAATGATGTGAATTCTCATACGAAATGGTTTGCCATGGTTCCTTATATCTATTGATCTCACCTATTTTTTTGTGTCCGTTGGATGCATAAGTTTTAATGACCAAGGACCTCCCTCAGAAAGGATTGGTCAAAAGGTTCTATCTAGCACATAGCTGATATGGAACTAAACACGCTTTTGCATGGGTCTTCACATTTAGTTCCACATTGGTTGTATGTTGGGTTGTTAAAATGGTATCAAAGTCAAAGATCCCAATTAATACCTTCTGTTTAGCATTTTGGGTGAGATCCTGTGTTGTTGAAATGGTATCAGAACAGACTTGGTCCACGATCTGTGTGGATTAGGGAAATACTGCAGCACATGCCCTTTTGTGGTTGATCAGGAGCTGATCGTGGTGTTTTCTATTTTGATCGTACCCTTTTCTTAACAAGGATGTTACGGCTTACATGGGAAGATTGTGCAAGTATCCATACTGGCTGGTCTTTAGTCCCATACTAGATGTGTATTGGGGAGGTTTTGGACACATAAGGCCAAGGACCCAATAAAACCTTTTCGCTAGACCTTTTTAGGTGAAGTCTTGGGTCATTACGTAGCTCATGAACTTCTAGAACGTTTGATTTTGGTTTTAGGCAGTATAATGTTTTTATAGCAATGACTGGAGATAAATCATACATGATATATCACTCCTTGATAATCTCTGATGATTGTTGCTCATTTTAGCAATTTGAAAAGAAGATATCATTCTCTGTAGGACCGAATAGATTGAACTATGCTTCCTTAGAAAGGTACTATCATTCCGCTCCCTCCAAACTCCACAACAAATAGCAGCCAACAGTTGATCTCCCACTCTTCCTTCCAAAGATTTCCTATTCTTGGTCCCTAACGAAGACTATTTCCAAAGACTTCCAGAGACTATTTTATTAATTTAGGATTTTTCGTTAATTTAAACCAGATGATTGTAGTATTAAAACCCCCTTTAGGTGATTGATACACACCTGATATTGGTATCTTAACCAAGGGAATCACGGGTAACATAGTGTGTGGATTGCTTTCTACTATTATGGTGGGGACACCGGGTAAGATCACAAATTGGAAGAAAGTGAAAACAGTTCCGCTTATTATTTATTACTTGTTATTATTCAAGAATTGAAGTTAGAACTAAGTTTTGGAAACTTTGGTTAGGCTTGGCTGGTTCAAACAGATTCCATGGATTTCTCGTCTTATGCATGATGTATTAAAATTGCTGTAGGTATTCGTTCAGCATTGTTTGAGAGGGCAAGGTGTCCCATGTGCTCTTCCACCAAGTGCACTGTTAAAGACCTGTTGCCTAATTTGTCACTTCGGCAGGCTATTGAACATTTCCTTGAGGCACAAGTGGCAATTAATGACTTAGATAAGAACACTCCAAAATATGCTCCAGGTGAAATAAATTTATAACCCTGACTGTAATAATTGCCTGATTATTTGTTCAAGATTCATATGTTAATGCATTCTTGAATTGTATGAATTCAGATGGGGAATCAGGAATTCAAGCAAAGAATTGTCTTGTGCTGTGTCTGTTCGTCAACAAGAAGCACAATTTCCAAACTCTCCCTCTGCAACAGGGAAGGGATCCAATCAGATTATGACTGAATCAGCATATGAGAATAAAAGAAGTGTCGGTATTAATATACTTTTAGACACAGCTAAGTCTGCGAAATCAGCTCCATCATCACATAAGATCAACCAGATAAAAGGTGATGAAAATAGCTCTGCACAAGCCTTGAAGCAGATGCATGAGTTTCAAGAAAGTGGTAGGTCCTCAAAGTTGCCTCAGAAGCTTCCACCGAACAAGGAAGGTATGGTGCTTGCCAAATTTGCATTGTCTATTGTATGCTAATGGTGTATCAAATTTCTAAAATGGGAAGCAATAAACATTTATCTTTAAAAATAGCAATTGGGGGCCACCACAATACTTCATCCATCTTGAAGTAGCACTTTTTAGTAAATATTAGGCAGCTTAAATCTTTTGAAATAGTTTTTTTGGCAGTATCTGTATGTGCACCCCTTAGAAATATCATTTGAAGTTTTGAACCTGAGAACAACACTGCCACATATTTATACAGAATAACAGAACAATCTTATGGTAGTATAATCTTTGAATCTAATCATATACTGTATGGTATATCCTAACGCTGGCAGTATTACTTTAGAAAGAGACAGGCAACATGTCAGCACTCTAGTTTATAATTGGTCTTGGCTGCAACTTTGGTTGGTTTCCAGCTTACATATGACTGTCAAATTTAACTTTGCATGAACTTGCATTAACTTGCTGGCTGGTTTGAATTTATTGCCAACTTCTCTTATGTACGATGGTTCCAATTATTCCAGTTAATTTGACTATCCAGAGAAAGAAGGGGTCTGCCTTTAACACTCCAGGTAATATTATTTGTTGCAAATGCTAATTCATTCCTTGGTTTGTAAAATACCATTGCATATTTTCACTTTATTGTTGCACGTGCTTCACATTTTGCAGATGGAAGTGGGGCTTTAATGCCACCGAGTCAGAACAGAAAGGTGATTTCATCTTAGTTCTTTTGGTGGTAGCTTCTTAGTTCCTTGAGCATGGACTTCATAGATATCCATGGAAATTATAATGCAAAGCCAGTCAATCTACGATAGAAGGTTGTATTGTTAACCACCTGCAACCAGCTGCATGGCCTGTCATTTGGGAATTTGGTGAAAACCTAATATATGCTGGTCAAAAGGTGTGGCTTATCATAAGAGGGTGGTAGCATTATGCATCATCACATAATAAATTAGGCTTGTTTCATTTTAAATTAACTGTGGGGGGAGACAGCGAATAGGCTGATACTATCACTGGTGTTCACAACTTATATCTGGTTCTCTAGTTCATGGTGATCCAAGTGCTTCAAAATTGTCATCGTTTAAATCTTTTGAGTGCTATTATGCAATGTTTTGCCAAGTGTTTTACTTTGGGAGTGCTTTTATGTTGGAATTCTTATCTAGTTTGTGGAAGTAACAGGGCACCCGGAATTGTTACATGTGTGGCTCTCCAAACCATTTGGTTCGAGATTGCCCAGCAGCTTCCAATCCATACCCAGGTAAATAGATGATTAAGTTGCACTTAATACTTATTTCAGAAGTAAATAGACATAAAAATGTTATGGTCCTCATGAGGTGTTCTTTTGCCATGAGTTTTCAGGAGATGCTGCATTCCCTGGGGGCATGTCAGCTTATGGACATCCTTTCTGGCATGGAGCCTCATTACCCCATTTTAGGCCTTTTGCAAATATCTATGGTGCCCCTGGTGTAATGCCCTTTGATCCAACAGTTATCCAAGTTTCACCTTTTGGGATGCCTTCATATATGCCATCATTATATGCGGGCATGGCAGGACCCTAGTAAGCTATCCTTTTGTCTTTTCTTTCACACTTATCTTATTTCTGCCCCACCTTAAGGGCTTAAATTTTAGTGAACGCACCTAATGATTTATAAATTGTTGTATTAGATGTCAGAATCATGTATTTAATTAATTTTCAGCAGTCTGATGAGGATGGGAGGTGTACCACCTCCCTTGATGGCTGGAGCAGAACATCCTTTTCTCGTGCTGAATTTATGAAACTTCAGGATGGTGAACCGAAGCACAAGCTTTTGAATGAATGTCGAGAGAGGTAATAATATCAAGTTGCATCTGAAATTACAGCTTCATTCTCATCTGGTTTATACATTCAAAGGTCCTGCCTTATAAAATATTTTTAAGTGTGGCCTGCTGAATTATTGACTGTGTGATAGAGGGAACTTCTCATGGCCTTGAATGCATAGGTACTACATCTTAGTCTGGACCATGGCACTAGTTTACCCTTTTTCAGATGGGTTGTTGGTCAAAAGTTGCACCACTTACATCTCAACTGCATATCCAATTCCTTTGTTTGATAGCTTTTGTATTTCTTCTAATTGTCATTATTTGAAGGTCAAATGGTCAAGTCAATGTTATAAATATGAGTAATGGGGCTTTTTGTTGCCCTTGCTTGAGTTTGACTGGTAATTTGTTTCCAATATTTCACTGCTGGCATTGGTGGCTATCACAACTCTCAGGTTATGGTCGATGAATAGAGGCCTTCTGTTGGTATGCTGTACAAGTGCCCTCTATTTCTTGTAGTAGATTTTCACCAAAACCTATAAATTTGGCTAATTCAAGAAGAAAAGAAACAGAGGAAGGTCTAGACACAAAGTTATTGCTAATTATAACTAAGAGAAATGTACTTACATACTTTTGATCTTGGTTTGATTTTTTAAATCTCTATTTATTTCATTTTTCATGATCTTTTTTTTTTTTAAAATGAAAATTCTGCTTAGAATTTGTATAATCTAATTCCTTTGGGGCATCTAGCAACCCATATTTAGTTTCTAAAAATTATATATGACTAGTGTCTGGAATGTGCTTTGCACATGACTTAAATGAAAGAAAGAAGGTAGTTGCCTGATACAAGAGGGAAAAGCCGAATTGGAGATAAAAGTGGTGTGGAGATGCTTGGGCCTGCCTACATTGGAGAGTTCATGTTATATAGAGTTATTTGGCAAACCATACAAAGTCTTTCAGGATACGTGTGTCAGTGGTTGTGGTGGGTCTAGGTCCTGTTATGATGTGGACTCAAATTAGTTTTAGGTCTAGATGGTGGACATACATTTGACCTACATAGTTAATGCATGCAGGAATGGGTTACCTCAATCATGGATATGGTTGGGATTGGGTTTCTTCTTTATTTGATTCAACCTTTTGAACCATCTGTTGTCAATTCCACCTAGAGTTTGATTGGATTTATGCGGGTTGGATTTAGTGTCGCTAGGCCCATCGTCGGCCATGTTGGAGAATCCAGTCTGACTGATGGATATGTTATTGGTGAATCGAAGTGTAGCTAAATTATATACAGAAGGAAGAATAGACAAGATAAGAACTGCTTCTTAGTCACGTAGGTGTGAACTACATAACAACAAAAGTCGGGTTAAGTAGTCACCGACTTCTTAGGTGCAGGCCCCTCTTTGTCCAAAAGTAAGTTTAATAGGATTTTGGCAGAATGCAGAATTGATATGAGGTTGAGAAGTTCATGGAACTTTCACAGTTCCTTGAGCTTAAAGCTGACATGTTAGATAAGCTTGTTGGTCATAATTGATAGAAAATAAGGAACCGAAAGCCTAAATTTTTTCTTTTTTTTAATAATGTATTATATCAGAAGAGATAACATGGATAAACCTGAACAAGGAGATAATGACTCTTTCAAAAATTTCTTGCAGTGATGTATCTGGAGAGGTAATATGAATGATTAGTTTGCGGTATGAATACTGTTTGGTCATTATCAGCTGTCTTTTATTTTTCTGCATCCTCTTGAGGCCTGCACCTTGACATCACCTTTTCTTGTAGCTATTGAGGCTCTCAGATAGTCGTGATTTCGTATGTTGGTTACTTCCCAAGAGTGTAACAAGTTTGTGTGATGTTAACCTTATGAAGATAAATGCATTAGTTTCTGTGAAAAAGAAGTGCTTTGGTTTATGTAGGATGTAAGTGGGATAAGATTTCAGTGCTTATTTAGGGCACAGGAATACATTCCTCAGATGTTCATCTTTTAAGCAATAAGACTTGATATGCCTCGACATGGAGTCTGATGGTTGTTTCTTTACTAAGGTTGCGATCCATAGGATTAGCATTGACAGAATTTTCTTTTCCTTCCTGATATATATATGGGATTAATATTTGAATATAGAAGTTGGGCCAAACAGAACTGCATATCAAAAAATATTCTTATACGTCTGTGCTTGGGTTGGGAGGGAGGTAGAAGTTTGTCCATCTCTTCAATTGCAAGATCAAAAGTGGTTAAATTAACTTGAAAAACCTGAAAGTGCAGCTTTTAGTATTATTGGAAAGAATATAGTGATTCACCTTTTCCGGAGTTATGCTATTTACTTTGTTAATTATCTGGGCTTCTCAGAGAACTTGATTATGATGCTGTATCTGAAGATAATCGTGATAATGAAGCAAGAAGAAGATCGCATGAACGGAACATTACTTAGATAAGGAGCCCATTAAAACCTGCTCTGACAGTGAAAACCAGAGGATAGACAAGAAAGACTCACTTGAGAAACATCATAGCCCATCCCGTCGAAGGCCAGGATTCACTTCAGATGAAGAAATTTACTCAGCTGATCTGAAACACAAGGAATCATGTACATCAGTTTCTAGAAGAAATCAAAGGGTGCATTACTCTGAGAAATCAAAATCTGAAAGGCAAGATGCAACTAACAGCTCCAGCTGGCATAGTAGAGACAGGAGAAAACATAAGCATAGAAGTTCTAAGAAACACAGTGAAAAAGAGGTCAATATAGCAGTGTTATGACCCAAGAAGTCATCATCGGAATCAGAAAGAGGTGCCTGACAATCATGAGAAGGATTCAAAAGATCCTCACAGGTACCACTGCACGCATCATAATCACTCAGAGAATGGTTTGGAACCAGATCTCTCAAGTGGCCGGAGACAACTCATCAAGGAGAAAGAATCCAGTCATAGTTCTAGGCACTCCAAGTCAAAGGTAAGTTGAGAGATGACCGGTCGGAGGTTGACAGATGGGAGATGGTTGATGGTTCAGATGAGGATTTAAGAGGAGAGAATTATTACCATAAGCGGAAGAGAACCCGCTAAATCTTGGGAACTTCCTGTTATTTATGGGCACATCTTACCAACACCATCAAGGGAGTGGCTTGTATCATACAGCTCGAGATGTGTAGTATCACAACCACAACAAACATATCATTGGAGGTAAATGTACATATTGGAACCTCTTTTTTTCTATTTATTGTGACAATTCATATGGTACCTACCATTTTCCTTTAATTTTAATTTGAGAAATTTGCACAAAGTTATATGTTATTTTCTCTTGCTAAAATACAGGATATAGTTGATGTCCAGTGACTTGGGAAGATCAAGATCCGATGTGAATTGAAATGTTGATTTTGTTAATACAGATTGGAAAGGATCTGATGGGCATTTGACAATAACATTTATTAATATCTGCCATTCTAACAATTTCTTTGTGTTGATTTTAAGGGATCGTGGTCTGTTAAAAAAATGTTTCACCCCTTGTAAAAGGTCAAAGCTTTCGATGAGTAATGAGCATAGCCCAATACTATCAGGGGATTGAAGTCGGCTAAGGTATGCACTCGATAACATAGAGGCCAGCTAGTAAAAGGTTGAAGCTTTTTCAATGAATAGTGAGCATAGCCCAGTACTATCAGGGGATTGAAGTTGGCTAAGGTATGCACTCAATAACTTAGAGACCAGTATATATTCAGTTGCATCCTCTTTACCTGGATGGGGAAGTCCCCAGCAGTGCCAATCATGAGGTTCTATATCATGAGGAGGTTTTAAGAATATCAAGGTTTCCATTATAAAATCATCTTCCAAGTCTTATAACCTTCATCTTTAAAGCTGCATAAAATAATCATGGTTTCCCTGTGGGGAACCATTATTAGACTGGCCTTATATCTATCAGGTTTCTTCCTGAATCAACTGACTTTTTAAAGGTTTAATCAATTGGTTGAGTTTTTAAAGATTGACTGACCCAGTTATGTTGATTACAAAACTTACATCTTCTACTCCAGTGATTTAGCTATGTGCTTTTATGGCAGTTTTTCAATCAAAAATCTCCTCTTCTTTTTTTTTTTGGTTGCAAAAATGTAGAATTTTGAGAAACACTTTTTCTAAGTGTATATCCTAGGTCAGTTTCCTCTATAATTTTTATATTTAAATACTTTCCCGATGTTGGCATTTGTTTCTCAATGGTCTTTTTGATAAACAAATTATGCATATATTAGGAAATTAAAAACACTCTGGTTGTTTAATTGAGACTAGTTTATATATCTTGTTTTTGCTGGTTGGTTTCATGTAGATAATAATATCCACAAACCAATTCTGCTATTGAACTTAATGCCATACCAGAATCCACAGACCTTTATATCATTTTTCTGGAATGATGATCTGCTGATGGAATCTTAATTTGTTGTTTATGGCCTGATTTGATTTTTGTTCTACTGATTAATTTGTGTCCTGATTTGTTGTTTTGTCCTGATTCTACATGTTATTTTGGCTCCAAGTTTTAAATCTTGAAAATAATATGCAAATGATCTGTTTGGTGGAGGCAGCTATTGACAAGTAAATCAAAAGATAATTACCATGCTGCATGTAAACCCATCCACGCAGATAATTTCTTCAAGATGATACAGAAGGAGATTGGAGGAACAAGTGATTTTTGAGAGCAAAACTTATGTACGCAAGCTTAATAAGTGTTGTTGGATTGAAAGTAAATATTCTTGTGTGAAGGTCAGCTTCTACAAAAACGAGTCTGAAAGATGGGTCTCACCCACGAGGGGGTTGGGAGTATGCCTGATCTTTGAATCCTTGATTTTAAAACAGGACTTCTTTTCATTTTGTTTTGCTTGGATCATCTCCAGAATGTTGTGCACTCTAGAGAATATATTGGTAATCTTTGCAGTAGTTACAAGTCGAACTCACCATTTTATCAATACTGTATCATAGGCAATGGGGAAATTTATAATCATATAAAAAGGATATAATTATATAAAAGGCTTGATCTAAGAACTTGTATATTGGATCACTTGAAAGGGTTGAGGTGCAGAAGCAAATGTAGTCACATATCTCATCAGGTAAATGTAATCACGTATTCCTAATTTTTTTTCTTTTATCATATTGGGGTGCTGTGAAGGGTTAGGCAGGTGCATCATTTTTCTTCAATTCAGTGCGTCCAGAAATTCATTTGGTTTTTGTTCTGGACATTTCAAATCAGGAGCTATGCATCTTTAGTTTTTTTTTCCTTGCTTGCTATTGGTTTGTAAGATCGTAAACACCTGTCGGGTGGACCTAACGACCGTAGGATTATAAGTTTCTTGTTAATTTATTTCCTTTGTCTAATCTTTTTATTCTCGTAGCAAATGATATTGGTTTATTTCCATGAATTTCATTAAACCTATTGATTTGTTAAATGAATTTCATTGCTAAATAATGATTCTCTTTTTTTTTTTAGCTGCTATTCTTAATCATCCTTGTCTCTCCCGTATTTGCTTGCTTTTATCTTTATGACTTCTCTGCATTACGTGGTAATTATAGTTTCTGCTTTAACAAATCATTCCTGAATACCAAAATCTATAGTTTTTGTCCTTGTTTTCTCTAATTTTAGTAGTAGAGTGTAGTTAAAGGCTTGGGCTGGAAGTGGCCGGGCCGGGCCGGTTTATACCCCTGCTCGAGCCTGGCCCGAAGATTTTTTCGGGCTTCGGGCCGGATTTAGGCCTGAATTTTTAAGAGACTTACGTCCAAGCTCGATCCGAGCTCAGGTCCGAGCTCAATCTGAACCTAATTGGGCTAGCCTACAATCTACACATCTCTTATTTTTTTAAAAAAAGAAATCGAACCTTTCGGCGGTTGTTCACGACGACAATGATGTCTGCTCGATCGCCTTCGAGTGCTGCAGCCACATCGGAATCCAAAACAAGGGAGGATGAAGCCATCATTCAAGCCCATCGCCGCTTTGGCAACAAGTGGGTCACCATCGTCCGCCTCCTCGTCGGCTGCACCAACAACGCCATTAAGAACCATTGGAATGTCACCCTTAAACGTCGTCTTGCTTCCCTCTCCTCTCCTTCCGATGATGACGGCGATCTCAACAAGCAATGCCGCAGCATGCTCTCAGATCCGATGCCTGCTATTTTCTGGCCCACCCTCGTCTCCACCACCGCCCAATGGGGAGGACGATCCGATGATGGTGTTTATGCGGGATATGGATCGGATTTTGGTGAGGAGACGGCGATGGGGGTAAGAGGGATTCGTTGCCATCGGAGATGGAGGGGCTGACGAGGGAGGTAGAGGGGAGGGGGTTGAGGGAGACTGGGGCAGTGGGGCTTGGGGACTGGGGATGGTAGGGCAAAAATATGGAAACATATCCATCGAGTAGGGCTTAGGGATGGTCATCAGTGGGCTTGAGCTGCTTGGCGTCATGGTGGATAGTATCAGGGCTCGAGATGAAATCAACTTGGGTTGATATTTGAGCTCGGATCTGGATCAGGCTAAAGGTCTGTTTAAGCCCGATCTGAAAGCAAAATAGATCTTATTTTGTGGTTTGAATTCAGCTTGAATGGTTTCGGGCTAAATCCGAAGCTCGATTTGAAGTCGGCCGGCTTGATGGGCCTCGGGCTGGCTCGAGCCCATTTCAGCCCTATTAAAGCATTGTTCAATTATCTTGTACTCCCATAATGGTAGGATGAGAACCATCAACAGAGTGAATTGCCTGGGCATTAGAGGACTTTTTGCTAGGGGAAGCCAGGGAATAAGTATATGAGAGAGGGGAGAGGACAGCTTCAACCCAGCTTTTAAATATTTTGTACGCCGACTCTTTTATTCAAGTATGGGATAATGCATCCGAGTTACTAAGAAATATGTAAAGTCCTTTCAAATGTTAAAGCATGGCATATGTTTGAGCAGGCATGATGCAAGCAAAAGCTTATTTTGGATTCAAGCACCATCCTCATTTTGATCGAACTTCAAGGTCTGATGATTTTAGCCCGATTCTCTACACAAGTCTTCTTTTCTTTTTCTTTCTTTTTTTTTTTGGAGTGGAAGTGTGAAACACCCGCGAACATGCCTGGAACAATTTGGAAGGCATACAGCAGCATGATGCAAATCCTTTTTAGACTGAAGAATCCATCCAAAACGGAGGATGTATACATTTGAAAACTGACGCACCCAATGGCCTAACCGGCCATCGTCGAACAAGAGATTGTTTGGGTAAGATGCTCAAGATGACGAGGTACATTTAATCAGACACAAAACAATAATATTAAGTACTTATGTTTATCATGCAACATGAAGAAATGTCTCATCGGTTTAAGGTTACAGATAATACAAAAGACAGTATCAACCAAGCTAGGAAAAAGTATCCCACGAGCTTTGTTGGCCCCTCATCTTCGGGTTCCTGAATTAATGAATCAAATGTACAGAGTTAAAAAAATGAGGCAGATCGGCAATGGTTAGTGCTTATGAAGAAAATTGTTTGATATGTTCTGCAACTTCATAAATAACGTGTTTGATGGCGATAGAATTTTTCTACCGGCTTCTGATAATAATGGAAACAGATTGAAGCAAGTATAAAAGTTATCTTTGATTGTGATGGGAAAGCTTAATGGTTCTCCATCTATGTTATATGCATTCTTATATGAAATGACTATAAGCTTTCAAGTTCCAACTTCCACACGTGGAGGTGCACAACAAAAGGAGGAGGTGAATGCTCTGGGAGCTAAACTGGTGCCACTTGTAAGTCATATCTTATGCCAAGTTTCATATGGTTGATCATAGAGGCATGAGCGTCGTCACAATTTATCTTTCCTTGCATGCATCAAGACTAAATATTTCCAATTATACAACAAAAGAAAGTTCACATTATGTTATAATTGTCCCGGATGACAGTGACAGCTGTTTATACGTTTTGTACCCATGATAGCAAGATTAGGAGCAATCTTATCATTACATCCTTCGTCGGGATGCCAGCATCTATGCAGAAGCCACCTTGTGATGGTTGATGCAAATTTTCTCCATCATTTTCTCTCAGATCCTCTCAGAGATGGAGAACAAGAAGGAGAGGAAGAAGGAGAGATTTTCTATCTTTTTTTCTTTCTTAAAACCCATGCTCCAAGAGAAAGAGATGTGGAGGAAGAAGAAGAGAACTCTCTCTTTTTATCTCACAAAACCCCAATACCACAATATATGATGCCTAAGAAAAAACTCAGGAGCCTTTCATGCACAAGACCTCACGCCCCTCTCTCTTTCCACGCCAATACTAGAATTTTCCATGATAATTCTGATTTCCTTTCATTCTCTATGCACAAAATAACTCCTTTTTAATCTTGGCATCCAAGAGGTTAGATAAGGGAGAAATCTCATAAGAGTCCAGATCAATTCAAACTCCCCGTGAATAAGCAGCGGAAAGAAGAAGAAGCAAAGAAATGAGATCTCTAGATGTGCAAAGTGCACTTAAAGATTATTACCTTGATGAAGCAAGCAATGTGGTCAAATAGAACTGGTCGATGGGATTTGTTGTTGTGAGTACATGAATTATACAAACAAAGTTCTTCATCCTAACTTGATGTCAACTACCGACTGACTTAGACAAATGCTCCTCCAACCAGTCAAAGTCTTCTTTGTTCCATTTCCCTAGCAATCCACCACGTGAAATATCATCCATGTTTGGACTCTACCATCATATCTATTCCAACTGATGCAGAAAACAATTACCGAGGGAAGCCTTTTCATAAACAAATTTCTTAAATTTCAGGAAAAAAATAACAAAATTTGCAACTATTCACTTTGCCTAAAACAAACTAGCTCGTTAGCCATGAATTGAGATAATGGTGGAGCGTTGGAGAAATCTTGGCAAAAACCTAGATGAAGAATTCGAGGGGACTAGAAATAGCAAAGGAGGAGAAGGAAAATTGGCAGAGATGGAAAAAGAAATCCAAGCAGTGTGTCAGACCCAGATGGCAGGGTCTTCAAACCCATATGCGCCGGCACCTGGTGTGCCCTAATGCTTGCCCATTAGACCCATGTCAAGCCAATCTGTCACCACCCAAATCAAGGTAGAAAAGAAATTCCAGGATCCTTTTTAATGGCTTAGATCTATTGAGTGGATATCAACAGAAGTTTCATCACCGCCGTTTACTAGCACATATATAAAAACCAAAAAAAAACGTGTTTAGAGATGTCACTGTTGATGCTTCATACTTGATGAGATTGATGAGACCCATTGTTTAGGAGGAGAGACTAGAAGCAAGATGGAATTGACCCATTTACCAACCTCTTTTATAATAGGAGCCAAGTTCATGCTAGATTTTTCAAGCACCTTCTTTTGTGTACTAAGGAATGAAGCACTGCACCCAACCCCACACCCCCAACCAAAAAAAAAGGATGAAGTTTAAAGCAAATACTCCAGATTAGAAAATAAATACTCTTCAGAATTTCTTCAAACTGAACCTTCTTGATTGCATGGGGATTATGAAGTGTAACGAAGAGAAAAACGATACATACCTGTGGAGGAGGAGGCCATTTTGGAGTTTGTGTTATGTCAACCTCAAAAGGCCAAACATATCTATCTGGGTTCTCGCTTCTAGCCAGACTCCAGTCGTATAATCTCCTCTCCTCCTCGGATGAGAGTACTCCATAAGATTCCTATGGGTGAGAAAATTAGGTAACAGGAGATCCAAAATCAAAATTTGTGGTACAAAAATACTCACTAGACATGTGAATAATTAGAGATATTTCTATAAAATAAAGCAACAAACCTTCAAGAGTTCTAGCTCCTTGCTGACTTCCTCTTCATCCAATCCTTTATTCCTCAGTTGGTCGCACTTCTTTTCATAGGCGACCTTAACCTAGTATACAAGTTACTTTCACATGTTAGGAAGCTGGCGAAGTTATTTTGAGGAGAAAATGAAAAAGAGAAGAAGCATGCTAAAGAACATATCTTAATATGAATGCACATAAGGAACAAGTTTTCCATGTTCTCTGGCAGCCAGTGGTCGAATAAGATAAACTACTTATATGATGGTAATAGAGTGAGATTCTACGCAGCTAACATTCAGCTACGGGTGGTTGTGTGTGCACTCACATTTGTCCAAACTGCTTGAGTACCAACACAAGTATCAATTATTCAGATCAGTAAAGGAAGCAGATTGTTGAGCCTCAGAAGGATAATATAGAGCTATAGATGTGCACAACATTTAGATGCCACCATGACTACAATTTTGCCTAAGATTTGCCATGGTTCGAGTCATGAGAATTTAATTGAATATCAGAAGAAAGGCTTAATAAACTGTAACGGAAGCATAAAGCAGCATCAAGGATGCATCAATTCCAACCTCCTACTTTTTGAAAAATAGGGATAGACTTGGATTACAAGGAAGAACTTAGACATATACATATAAACATGTATGGATGCATGGATGCATTCAATTTTACGTATTTGTATATGTAAATATGCATCATTCTGAGAAGGACTGACTATGCTTCTGCAAAGCCACATGCGGGATAGGTTGATGAAAATCATTTTGATTCCAAGAGATCAGAACAAAGATTGTGTGCATTTTCTCTTCTATTGCAAGGGTAGAGGACAAGGAAATGTTAAATGTGCAAGGAAAAAGTTATACAAGTCAAAGTATTAATTTGGAAATAATAGTCATGCGTACATCTTTCAGATCTTTTCAGATGAGATTAAGGGGGTGTTTAATTGGGAGGAGTGGGGTTCGGAATCAGAATCAGAATGGGTAACTCCCATTCCAACCATTTGGTTGGAAGGAGTCCGTCCCATTTTGATTTCGATTTCGAGATGGAATGGGAATGGCTCAATCTGTATAGAACTTAATCTCTACTCTCCTCTGTAGATTCAATTTTCATTCCAATTCCGATTCCGATCACGAATCAAATGTTTCGGGCATTTGGCCATTCCGATTCCGATTACAAGCCATTCCGATTCTCATTCCCATTTTGATTCTGATTGCGAACCAAACACCCTTAAAAAAAATAACAAGCATCATCCTCTATTCTACATATTCAGTTGAGAGCAGTCAAGGCAGATACAACGATAAAACACAAACAAATGCAGATTTTACCAATACATTATCTATATTTTGTGCACAAGACAAGAATTCATATGAGTAATCTTTTCTTATCAACAACTCACAAATCTCTTCTCTCTAAATCAATCGAACTATTTTTTAACACACAACATGATAAATTGTTAATTCATGCACATCTCAGATGCTTATGCATATCAATACACTCATTCAGACCCTTCTTTTCCTCCTCAAAATAGAGCAGCTTTTGATCACAACTACTCAGGATTAAGCAGACTTATTTTCTCTTTGACCAACTTTTGCTTGACAGACTTCTATTTTTCATTGAATACCGAATGATCTAAACATCAATTTATTGTTTAAGTAAAAATAAATAAAATGGATACTGATTAATTCGAATCAATCATCAACAATTTGTATCTAATAAGTATTCAATCAATAGATAATTTAAAAAAAAAAATCAAAAACCACCTTCATTTATACATTGAAGACAAGGAGAAATCCGAAACATAATTTTAATTTAAGAAAAATAACAAGCCGGAGACCTATGAGTTCGATCCATTCAACCAAATTAGTGTCCAATATCTATTCCATAACTAGATTTTATTTCCTTTTAGAAAAACCAGCATAACAAATTAACAATGATTTTTTTTAAACAAAACTTTTTATCTCCTCTGCAACAACCGAATACTCGATTTCTTGCTCAGAATCGCAGATTTTCAAGTCAAACAAAACAAAAATATTCCTGATTTGATGCACAAACCAAATAATAATGATAGCAACAAATAGTTAATGAAGAACCTCATCATAGGAAGTGCTTCTCGCGATCCCCAGCCTCCCGTAATGATCGGCATTCGTAATCGCTGCCATCCAAAATTGAAAAAAAAAAACAAAGAAAACATGAAAATATCATTCGAAAGTCGAAACCCGTCCCGATCAAGATATTGAGGGTAAAAGAAAATCAAGAACGAGAAGAAGGATACTTAGAGGGTTTGGAAGGCGACTCACGGATGCCTCGAAGGGCCTTCTCGACGTTGGAGGAGGAGATGAGGGACGAGAAGGGCTTGGGAGCCGGGGGAGGAGACGAGGTGGAGGCGGTATCCTCCTCCGCAGCGGTGCCCGGAACCGCCTCTGTGGAGCACCGGACGCCGATGGGGAGATTCCTCGCCCCCCGGTGTCCATGCTGGGAGAGGAAGGGCCGGGGCGTGGACAGCTTCGCCGCCGGTGGTGGAAATCCGACGGTAGCCATTTGCGATGGAGCAGGATAATTTATTAAGAAAAAAGGAATTATTTTGTCTTGGTGTTTTAAATTTGGGGAGAGGGGACGGATAAGGCAGGCTAGCAAATTAAAGATAGAAAGTGGCGGAGTCACGTCACTCGCCGGTGGGCAACGGCACTTCGTATTAAGTACGTATTTATGGCCAATCAGATGGGCAGCATATGGTAACCCAAAAATTATGAATGATAATTTATTATTCGATCCGTCAAATTTAATTTTAAATAAATAATTTTGGATTATAAGTGTATGGATTCATTTAAATCTATTTATTAATAAAATTGAATTTAGATTTAGATCTTTAATTTATTTAATTATTTAATTAATTATTTAATAATAAATCGGATCGTAACTCAATTCATTCAATTTATTTAAAATCTACTGAATCTGTATTTAGCCTGTTTAATCCAATCCATTTAATTTATTTAATGTGCTCAATCTGATTTGAATTGTTTAATAAATATATTACGTGGGTCAGATCAATTTATTATTTAATAAATAGATCATATTCATATTTGAATTTTTGATCCATTTAGCAAATAGATCAATTTTGAGTTAATAAATTTTTGATCTGATCTATATCTAACTTAGTCCCTTTGATTGCCACTCCTACCAAAAATATAATATTCATAATTTTTATCTCTCTCTATTTTCTTATATTTTTTTATCTTCATTTCTTTTGGAAGTGGCAGCGCAAGCTAATTATCTTCTTCCAAAGAGAGTCATTTGTTGTGCAAAAAGTGAGATAAGAATAAAAAAAAATTTGAAAAAAAAAATAGAAAGAATCTTTCATTTTCTCAAAAAAAAGAGAGCTTGTTACCCATCTGTATAGGTGGTCATCGAATCATGTCATATTTGATACGGATCAGATTGTATGTAAATCATATTAAAAAAAATCATCAACATGAATTTTATTATTTATTAAATAGATCAAAAATTTAGATATTTACTTGATATATCTATTAAACAAATAATCCGATCCGACATACTTAACTTATTTATTAAATGGATCAAATTAGATTAAATATGTAAAACATGTTAAATATATTTTTAATGGGTTAAACATGGTAAATAAGTTAAATGAGTCGAGTTAAATGGATCAAAAATGGGTTAAATAGATTTTAAATATATTAAATACATCTTAAAATAGATTAAATGAGTTAAATAGGTTATCTAATTCAATTTAATTTGAATATTAAATACGTGAGAAATCTGAAACAAATATTAAAATGGTTAAACAGATCGATCTATTTATGAGCCTAAAATCAAATTGGCTTATGGTAGATCGAACATGGATCCAATTGGTAGATTAGGTCATATTTTGCCAATCTTATACTTCTCTTTTTATCTTTTATATTTTCAATAACTTTTAACCTTTGATTGGAGAGATGAGCAAATGTTAAAAAAGAAGGACATCAAATTTTTTTAATTATTTAGATTTTATTATGAAGATAAAATTATTCATTCACTTCTTGATATATTTAAATAGTGATAGAGATGAAATTATAATTAGGAGAGATAAATTTTCTGTTCCATAAATAGTTCTATGTTCACATTTTAGTATAATAAATCATTCAAAAAGTGGCCTTATCCCATCTACCAAGTGCAACCACACTTTGGAAAATAGGACAAAAGCCTAAATTAGGCATCTAAAGATCTTTTTTTCCATTGAAAAAGGATGTGAGAGGTGTGAGTGACATTTTTCTTATAAACGTGCTTTTAATTTTCATATTACCAATCTTTTTTTCAAATTTGTTATTGTAAAACAGCTATATATATTTTCTAAAATTAAATGATAAGATGAATAATAGTATATTATTTGAAAGTTATTAAGCTATCAATTTAAACTAGTTACACTTGTTATCCCTCTTTCTCTTATGTTACTAGGATAAACTAGTCGAAGATCCATGCGTTGCACGGGATCAGATATATGAAAATAATTTTTTAGATATTATTGTTTGCAGGATTATAATATATAATATTTGACAGTTAAAAATATTGATGTGCTTATACTGATCGAAAAATAATGTAAAACAACTAATTAACATGAAATTGAGGAACACTGACTTCTGTAGCAGTGCAAAAAGAAGGAACAGCGAATAAGAAAAAATAATTTCACATCTTATATATGAGGAGAAAGCATGATGCATCTATTAAATGAAAGTTAATATATATTCTTGGTAGACTACAAATGTTAATAAACAAACAACCTTTGAGTTCTTAATGCACAACACATACAATATTGAAAATGTGTTCTTTCGAGGTGGCACAACAAAACTCATTTGAAAAGCTAAGTTGGCAACACTCCAATACTCCTTCACAGAGTATTATTTATATATATATATATATATAT
>KE504633.1:3183732-3200944 GCA_000441515.1 Elaeis oleifera | reverse complement strand
ATCTGTAGCTAGAGCAAGATCAGATAATTTTTTTTTGTTCTCCATCAGTATCATTTAGTTTTAACGTCATATGAGAAACCTAATTTGATTTTTATCAGCTATATAGGAGGGTTACTGTTTTAGTAATGATAGCCTTCCGCTCTTTATTTTATAACATCATTCGAAGGGAGGGTCGGCCAGAGAGTCTGGACACAGTTGTTGGCGTGATGCAATACCTCTGGCCTCAATGAACCCGAGCCCCACCGCCGTCCCCTCCCCTCCCCTCCCCCGGCTCCGGCACCATTAACCCCCTCGAGAGGTGCTCGAGAACGGGAGGGAGGGGTTTGGGGAGGATAGCGACGGTAGAGACCCACAGAGAGGGAGAAAAGAGCCTTCGAGAAGCTTCAGAGGAAGTCCATAGCACATCGAGCAAAAAAAAAATATGCAACTATGTATGTGCACAGTCAGCTCCGACGTGTCATACGCCATGTGGCACACAGAGAATAGATGGCATAACAAAACTCATTTGAGAAGCTAAGTTGGCAATACCATAATGTTTGGAGAAGCTAAGTTGTCAACACCATAATACTCCTCCACAGAGTATTGTTATATATATATGTATGTATATATATATATATATATGATCTGTACCTAGAGCAGGATCAGATAATTTTTTTATTTTTCATCAGTATCATGTAGTTTTAACATCATATAAGAAACCTAATTCAATTTCTCATCAGATAATAAAAATAATCAAATATAATAATATTAAGAAAATAATATTCTTTTGAAACATATATTTATTTTTTAAAAATTATTTTGATTCTATTTCTACTCTTTAGGAATATATAATCATTCAATACAAAATAGTTCGTACCTAATAGTGGCACGACACACAGCTACATACATCATGTTATAAACATTAAGTATCATTCTTATGTAGAACTTCATCTTTGATTTTAAATTTACTTTAAATTAACATCAAAGTAATAATAAATTTTTAAACCACCAAATAATAATAAAAATAATTCATAAAAAATATTATCACAAATTTTGTTAAGAGAGAGAGTGAGAGTTACCTCGATAGCTTACCTGCTAAGTGCAGTCGATAACTTCATTATATGGTATCAAACTTCAAGTTCGTATATTAAACTTCGACTTCGTTATGCTGTATTGAACTCTATTCTAGAATGTAGAAGTTGTCAGATTCACATCGACATCATTTTGTTAAGCTAATAAAAAATACAAAACATAATGAATGATCAAACAAACTAACAAAAAGAAAAGATATGCAACTCATCTTTCATGGCTCAATTCTCTGAGTTTCTTCTCAAGCAAACTGATGAAATAATAAAAAATAATAATTAAAAAAAATAATCAATAAGAAATAATACCACTAACCATACCTTATTTTGAGCGAGAGATCTATAGTCAAAGCAGGATCAGATAATTTTTTTGTTTTCCATTAGTATCATGTAGTTTTTAGCATCATATGAGAACCTAAATCGATTTCTCATCAGCTATATAGGAGGGTTGCTGTTTTAGTAACAACAGCCTTTCGCTTCTTATTTTATAACATCATTTGGGAGGAGGGTCGGTCAGAGGGTCCGGACACAATTGCTGGCGCAATGCAGTAGCCTTACTATCCCGAAAAAATTTCGAAGCACAGTTGCCGCTATGGTGCAGTAATTTTCCAGTGCTCATAAACTTGGATAAAGGTTGCTACTAAAATTTAGCAGCCATCCATCATATACATGAAATAAAAAATCTCAAACAAAATTAACACTAATATTATTCTTATCAGTCATCGCGTGCCACATGATATTTGTGCTGACGGATGCAATTGGTGCTGACTGTGTGCGCTCTCCACTTTTTCTGACATGTCGCATGGCATCCTCACAGACATGTGCAATTGGTTCACTGTACAGATAGTCGGTGTGCGTTCTCCCACTCTGACCCACTGCCATCTGCACTGCACTCGCTATCCGCACCGCATCCGGCTCCATGCGACTACCAAACCCCTCCCTCCTCTGGCTCCAGCGCCACCAACCCCTCCCTCCCTTGCCCCGACCGTCTCTTTTTTTTTTTTTTGCTTTACCACCTCGCCCAACCTCTCGTCTATCGTGGCGCCTGCCTCACCGATTCCCCCCCTCCATCCGTGCCCCCCTCCTCCCCCCTCTGCTATGCCCCCTCCTCCCCATCTGAGGCAAAAAGATGATCTTTCTAATATTTTTAGAAGTAGGAAAAGAGAAGGAAGCTTACATTAAGCTTCTTTGGAGGGGCTTGGGCTGCTACTTGGGGCGATGGGGGGCTGTTGATGGAGCGACTAAAAGATATGGAAGTCCCTGCGCAATGGGAGCTATTGACGAAGCAAGCTCTCTATGACACCAGACTTAGTTCGGTGACTGCCCTAAGTATAGATTAGTTAGTCTTTCACTTTTATTTTCACTTGGCTTCAAACTTTGTAACTAAGTCATTTTGTCTTTGTTTGCAGCTATGCGGCCTTCAGGGTGGATCTCAGCAGTCAATGTCTGACAGCACATTGCCAAGAAAGAGCTGTGGCTAGTGCAGGGTCATCCAGAGTATCGAAGAAAAGTCAGGCCGACATACAATCGGCGACAGCGAGAGAGACCGACACTCCATCGGTGGTCGTCTAAAAAATC
The DNA here is from genome assembly GCA_000441515.1 of Elaeis oleifera. Classification (NCBI taxonomy): domain Eukaryota; kingdom Viridiplantae; phylum Streptophyta; class Magnoliopsida; order Arecales; family Arecaceae; genus Elaeis; species Elaeis oleifera. The sequence continues at coordinate 3,198,302 of KE504633.1, read as the reverse complement.
AAAGCCGAACCATCATCACGCTGTTGGCTTTGATAGTGCTTCCACCACTTGAAGTGCTTCCATCTGAAGGGGAACCAGACAGAGATGATGGTGTCGCGGTCATCATACCAACACCGGCCATAGCTTCGTCGATAGGGGTTTGGAAGAAACTATCTACAAACCAGAACCGGCCACCGCGGTGCCGATGGTAACTCGGACATCTTCAACGGAGCCGACACTATTTTGGGCACCCTCAATGCCCGAATGGATGGCGGCCTCAAGTGAGCGGCCATCCATCGGAGAGTGGAGAAAGGCACCAGCTATCTCAGCTGATGACGGATCATTGATGGGCTTCACAATGCTCTTCGATATCCGGATTCCTACAGATGAGTCAGCCTTGGCGAACTCGAATTGGCCAAGCAACTCATTGAAGCCACACTTCTCCTGGCTAACAGGGAGAGCAGGAAGGATTGAACAGTGTTTGAGATATTTTCATCTTTTATCCGATGATGCTTAGCATAAGTCGATACATTGTTCTTCTATCTGCTTTATCTGACTTGTCTTCTTTCTTGTCGGCTGGCGCATGACATACAGGCATTGGAGAGTGGATACCGAAAAATCATTGATTTTCGTCGAATGTGCATAGATAAGGTTACGGCCGCCAATGCCGAAAAAGCTACGGCTATTGAACGGCTTTAGGCAGCAACTAAATGAGAGGAGAAGTATCAAGAGGAGAATCTCGCATGAAGGCCGAATTAGAATCGGGCAAGGCCGAAGTTAAGTCGGCCAGAGCTGAAGCTGAGACGGCCAAGCAAACTGTTGAGTCCCTGGAGTCCAGAATTAAGAGCAAGAAGCACTCGATCAATCGACTCCATAGGAAACGTGATGGCTGCATCGAGGAGTTAGAGAAGGAATGGGGAAGGCTTCGGGCCATCGAGGAGAGGTTGGCACTGGCCGATGCAGAGTTGGCCTTCGCTAAGAAAGAAGTACAATCGGCCAAGGAAGCTCTCAGTCGGACACGGGAGCAAGCTGTTGAGGATTACAAGGAGTCTGAAGACTTCAAAAATGAAATCCTCGAGGGTGGCTACACATCTTATTGTGTCAGCTACGAAGACGTAGGGATGCGGTCGGGAAGTTATATCTAGACACGGACCTGAGTAGTATTACCATCCTTGCTCCTGAAGAAAAAAAAATCGTCGAAGGGGCAGCTTCGAGTGAGGAAACTACACCGGCTGTGTCAGAGTCTGCTCCGATTGCTGAGGAAACTGGGCCTGAGTCGATCGGAGTAAAGCCGACTATCGCTGAAGGTCAGGAGACTGGAGCTACAGCGGTGATTGATGCAGCAGCTGAGGATACCGATTGGTGATCGATGTTGATATCTTTTCTTTATTTTGTAATTGGATAATAGTCCAACTTATCTTTTGTAATTGAACTTTGGATTTAATTTGTAATACTTTGCTCATGAATGAAAAGAAAATTTTTGAAGTATTGAAAATTTTCAAAATGTTGAACTCTTTGCATGTTGTTTTTCACTGTAGATGACTGCTGTCAATGCAGTCGAATGTTAATCGGATTGTCGATTATCAATCAGTATGTTGAATGTCGATCGATTTCTCAAGTTGAGGCTATGGTTGTCGATCGGCAGAAGCGTGAGTTGGCGGTTGCATCGAAATTTTTTGAGATAGCCTCATCGGATCAGGACCTTAATCTTGTCCCTGAGTTGAATGCACTGTTTGATGTTATGATCATGATCATGGTAGAATCGACAGTACTTTTCTTGTCGTGACTTCTCGATGGTGCCTTCATCGGTGGGGGTAACGGAGGTATTCTTCTCCTTAATCTCCATCAGAATCTGTACACAGGAAGTAGAAAGAGAAGTGTAGGAGTTATATCTGCTGCCGTAATTACTCGATTTTGGACTCCATCAGTGAGATGAAGCTCCTTTGTTAGTCGTTGGCCGACTCGATTCGATCGGAGCTCTACTTTTTTTTATTCTTTTCTAACCTTTTTTTCTGTTTGACGTCGGTCAGTAGCGCCTTCATCTGCACGAATATACTTATACACCACTTTAGAAATTTTGCATATGTCTAGGAAAGAGTCTTATCCAGAGAGTAAGTGAATCTGGATCTCCTCAGACTTTTTTTCATGGTTAAGATGGCCATATCCTCATTGAGGTCTCAGATCTCAAGTGTGGCGGTGTTGAAATGTGCCACGAAGTCTCTCAGTGTCTCTTCTTCATCCTACTTGATAGAGAGAGACTATCGGATGTTCGTAGTATGTTTCGACTGGTGCTGAAATAGATCACGAATGACTGTTCTAACTGCTCAAAGAAGTTTATGTTCTCCGATTGGAGTCCGAAATATCAGGCTCGAGCAGCTTTTCGAATGGTAGCTAGAAACTAATACATAAGAGAGCGTCGGTTGCCCCCTGGATTATCATGAGAGTCTTATAGCTCTCTAAATGGTCAATCGGATCGATAGAGCTGTCATATGGCTCCATCTATGGCATCTTAAATCGAGATGAGATCAGCTCATCCAAGATATGCTGAGAAAGAGGCTGAGTGATGTGGAAGCCAAGATCGTTGGAGGACCCTCGACCATCCACTTGAAATCGGACGAGTTGGTGGTCGATCTCCTTAAACTTGTGCTCATAGTCGTTGAGCCATCATTGCTGTGAGAACCCAAGGGTAGAGTCCTCTGAAGAACTCGAAGATCGAAAGTCGAGAGCGCGCATGGCCTTTTCCCTTCTTAATACTATGTCAGCGTGAAGGAGAAGGAGACCGCTATGAATGGCGGATGACACGATGAGAGTGCTAGGAAGATGCTTGCTCGATATGGTGAGAGTGTCGAGATGATTGTCATTCCAATAATAGAGAAAAAGATCATTGTAGAGTACGACGATTGTGTGCCTGATGGCACTTATGCGTCGCCGGCTCCTTCACCATCGATTGTTGCTGTTGCTGTTGTATTTACTGCTGTTGGAGGCTATGGACTATCTCTGTCAGCATCTTCATCTACTGCATTAACGCAATAAGTTGTTGAGTTTGGGCGTCCGTAACGATGGTCGGACGCGAAGAACTGGGCTCTGCCATTGGTGGTGGAGGAGGAAGATCTTTCCGACAGAAAACTGCCTGGCGAAGCAGATAGAATTCTGAGCTCTTGTCTTTGTCATTGTTGGATTTGATGTTTTTCCTTCTTGGTGCGCCAATCTGTTGCGGCCAATCTCTTGTTGCGTCTAGCTCCGACGAAGAGCAACCTGCAAAAGAAGTCCACAGACTAAAATTATGTCCGATAAAGATCCTCCGATTCTTAAGTCAATGAAAAGTGGTAAACAGCAGATAGAATATTCAAAGTGACAGAGTGTTAGCCCAGAAGTATCTTTCCAAAACTGTTCTTTTACCTCCTTTTATAGATAATCTACTGGTAAATAATTATAATGGTTAGACATGTAGATCTCGTTTATTTCGGTACTATGTGATCGTGGGATGGACAGTTAAGATCCTCTGATGATCATGGTATATGGCCGTTATGCATTTTTTGCGCTACCGATTTTTGATATATCGACTTTATGTCGATAGTCTGAATGTGCCGACTGTATGTCAACAATTGTGAAAATCCGAATGACCATTAGTTGGTGACTTTGATATACCGACTTACCATTGGTTATGAAGTTAGTTGAGTCACTATATTTGAATTATATCTATAAAGTTGGTTGAGAGTTGCCGACTGGCAGTCGGTTTACTGATTGATAATTAATGATCTGTCTATTAGACCGATTGAAAGTTGGATGATGTATTTTCATTGAATCAGAACTCATTCTATAGTATAGCTTTGATGGTCCATGATCTATAACCAATAGATAGTCGATTGGTCGACTACGAATTAGGGAAGCAGATTCAATTGCCCTAACATATATTATTCATGGTGAGGAAAGGTTGGAGTCCAACCATTAATAATTGATCCTCAAACTCAATAGTGTTGCCCCTTGTGTGCAAAAGGATGAAAAGAAATAAATTTATTCATCCTTTTTTCGTACGCGTGACAACAGCAACAACAACAAAGAAAACAAAAATATGATAAATAAAAATAATAGAAAAAGAGAGCGAGAAAAACGCACACCCATCACATGTGAGGAATTACCATGAGACCCGATGACTGAACCGGTGCCGTTAACCGGCACCGACTGTCCAGTTCATTTGGGCCCATCGAGCAAATCGGTAACGCCGGTCCGGTTCATAGACGGTGAGTCGGTGACTCAATCTCCTGCACCCAAGAAGCCTATTTCCTTCCCCTGGACTCGCGGCGACCAACCCAAGAGCCCACAAAGCGCGAGGGGACAGAGACCATGAAGACAGCGCCCAGCGAAGGTGGCGCCGACGGCGAGGCGGGCCCCAGCTCCCGGCCAACCCCTCCGGTGGCGGAGAGGCGGTTCCCTGCTGCGGCGCAGCCCGAGATCATGAGGGCCGCAGAGAAGGACGATCACTACGCCGCCTTTGTCCATGACGCCTGCCGTGACGCCTTCCGACACCTTTTTGGTCAGTGTATACCACCCCAAAGTTTCCAATTTTACGTCTTCTTTTCTAAATTTATGAGTTGTTGATGCTGAACTCTCTGGTTGCTGTCTTATATAGGTACCAGGATGGCTGTTGCTTACCAGAGTGAGGTTAGTTTCCTGAAGTATACCCTATTTTTGTCTTTTTTAACAAATTGGATTCAATAATTTTAGTAATTAATTGCATATAAGAGGAGAAGGCAAGAGAAATGCAGGATCGAGTAAACGCTGCAAAATCCAGTCGAGGAACATTGTAAAAGATCGTTTTTCCATCGTATTTTTCGTTTCTTTAATTAGATCAGTTTGGATATTTTCTTGCACCAATATGGCATTTTTACTGGAAAAAGATTTTTTTTTGGTTAGTTGGACCATTCAGTATTGATTTAAACCATTTGGAAGGGTTGAGATCTTTTGTGACTTTCTTCAAATGGTTGAATTGCGGACAGAAGCTCCATTTCGGGTAGTAAATGATATCAGGTTCAAGTTTGTGAATTAAACTGGATAAAATAATTTCATAGCAGTAAGAAGTGTTATATGTTGATTGTCCTGGAAATCATCTTTGAAGGGCTTTATTAGAATTGTCTTTTAAATTGAGCTGCCAAAGCATGTTGGGACCTGCAGGAGTAGTTGCATGGTCATGAATGGCTATATTGTCAGTTCATCTGGAGGTCCAACAGGATGGTGACACTGTGCAGGCTTATTATCTTCTTTAATATTAATATAAGTCTGTGTAGTAGCTTGATTGCTACTTGTTCTAAGAGATCTTTCAGGAGATCCTTTTGGGTGAGAACATTGTCCTAATCAACTGTTAATTTCAGTTCATCTGCCCCTTTATAGCTGTAGTGACAGCCATCCACAACCCCCATCCACATTCTCCAAGTTGTACACTTGCTCAGAAATTTCCGAGTAATAATAATGGTTATCTCACTTAAGTTAACACTGGTCTTCCTTCTTTGGCATATGGTTTTTCAACTTACGAGGTAAATTTGCCGACTTAATGCCATTGAGCTTATGTGCACCAGTTTGTGCTGGCTTTGCTAGCTAGGTTTGATCAAGCTTCAAGCCCATGCCATGTTTACAAATATCTGCTTAGGTGTTGAGTGACTCTTGCTCCATGTTGTTGATATTAGGCCTGGATTTCTTGTACCTCTCCAATGCTTTTCCAATGAATTTTTAGCTATTTACCTTCAGATTTCAGGATTAAATACGAGGGGTCATTCTTCTTATTATCAGCTCTTTATCTTATGTTGAACCTCTTGACACATCAATGAAAAGAATAATGTAGAGCTACGCCATTCTATGGGAGTCACTAGATAACAAATCTCTGCAACACTATAGTTCCTGTTTGTTCCACGTGCCTAATACTTCATATAGTTTCAAATTTTTTAGAATTCTGTAGAGTAGTACTCTAGCAAGCTGTTGATCTTTCTTGGCCTTCCCAGGATCTTCATCTCTCTCATACCTCAGATAAAGCTTCATTCTTTGATGTTGTTTATATGCATTTATGTAAGCCTTGCACTCAGCCAAGCTATGACACTTGAAAAGTTATTGAGTTGCTTTAAAGCTCATAATATGCTAACTCATCTAGCTTGCGTTGAAAGAAAATGTCCCCATATTAGTACTTATGAATGTCTTCCATTTTCTACAGGCTTGGTGCTTACGTTAGTAAACTTCTTTCAACCAATGAAAGTTAATTTCTTGAAGTCTGTAGATTTTTTTGCTGATCATGATATTTTCTTTATTTTTCATTTCTTTTCCTGATTTCATGAATCTTCTGTTCCCCCTTGTCATTTGTATTTTGTTTTTGTTGTCATCGTTCTATGTGATGCTAATATTAGTCGTTAATGTATTGCAGATAAAGCTGTTGGGCCAGACACTTTATTATCTACTAACAACGGGTGCAGGGCAGCAAACTCTGGGAGAAGAATATTGTGATATATCTCAGGTTTATGACCAGCTTCCTGCTATTTATAATCATTGGACCCTTTTTTTGAGCTACATTATGGCAAGGAAATTGGACAAATCACTTCTAGTTCTAATTCCACTTGGTTGTAAAAGTTCAACCATATGATTGGTCTACTTTTTCTTTTAGCAGTGTCATTATAAAAGAAATTCTCTAAACTTGAAGGCCTTGGTGTGCTCTGTGTTTGTCAGTCTTTCTGTTTTTAGTAGTCTATCAATTTCATAATTATCTAGGTTTGCCTTTAATTGATAATAGAAAGGGCAACTGGACTCATCCAACTTGATGATGCAGGAGAAACTATTCTTATTGGGGTTCTAGAATTCTGCTACTTTGAGTACAACTAAGGTTCTTTATGTCTTGGATTAGAGTTAATTTATTAGAATTATTTCCTAGAATTTTTATGGTTCAAAGGTTTCAACCAGAGTCATTTTTTGAAATTTAATTTCAACTAAGCCTAAGATGTGTAAGAAGTTCTAGACATTGTTGCATTTCTTTAAAGTAGCTGAATGGCAGGTTCAGGAGTTCCCCAATTCATCTTAGTGACATATATTGACTTAGTTTGATGGAATTACTGCATGGGACTGAGAGGTGCAATTTTTATTTTTATTTTTAAACTTTATCATTGTGTCTTGTTGGATGGTTGAGTTTCTTTCTTTCTTTTTTTGGTTGTTGGTTTTACTTGTTGTAAGGATAAGAACTCTTCATAAAACTCCACAAAAGCGTGATTTGCACATTCAATAGATGATCTTGAAAGAGTTGTCTAGTTTACAGGTCAGACTTCATTTGCTTGGTTAGTGTTGGTCTGGCCATATTCTCAGTTTCATCAAGGCATTACTAAAAGAATGGCACAACTCTGATTCTTGTAGAGGAAGGGGGATGCAAAACCTTTATTTGATTTTTCTGTCAATTTAGTATTTAACATCAGATAACAATATTGTTCCAATCTAGCTATCGTGATGAACAAATGAGTATCATATCAAAGTGTCTAAATTTAAGATTGGATTACAATAATCCATGATAATAGTTCGTCTAATTTGAAAAACCCTTTTACATTACATTATCTCTTGAATTTTTTTTGAAGTTATCCATGATGATTGGAAATGCCTTCAGTCTTTTGTGCGAAAAAAAGCATTAATGTCTAAGACCATGAAGGTGCGAAATAGGATAAATAAGATGGATATCATTAAAAGACTCCAAAGCTTATTTCAAGTTTTTTTATTATTCTTGTTTGATTATAATTAGGATTATTTAGGTACTAGATTAGACGTAAGGTGTATGTAAAGGGTTTGAATAGGTTCAGATAAAAATTAGTTTTTTTGTCAAATCAATTTTTGGTTTTTGTTAAGGTTAGAAAGGTTTATTCTTGCACTTTATTATCCAAATACCAAACAGAGCTCATTGTAATAGTGTAAAATGTATACTATTACTTAAGACAAAAGCAGGTGTCAAAAAAATATTAGCTGTTGCTCTCACAAAAGATCCATCCGTGGATTATGTTTTTGATGTTATTTATATTCTGAATAATTGGGTCATTCAGGTTGCAAGTTCACATGGGCTTCCGCCAACACCTGCAAGACGTGCCCTTTTCATTGTGTATGAGACCATAATTCCTTATCTTGCAGAAAGAATCAGGTTTGCTGTTCTCCTCTTACATAGTTTTAAATATCCATTGTACTTGGATGAGTATGGCATCCTTGATGCTGTTAAGCTTTCTGGATTGTACTTTACTCTTGAGTATGGTGTCCTTCATGCTGTCAAGCTTTCTGGCAAACATGTTTTCACTAATGCATTACTACTTAGCAGTTCAAGGATGGCTGCTCGTGGTATTATCCTCGCTGACTCTCAGTTTGGGGAGCTGTATGGAAGTGACCATCCTAGAAGGAACCAAGTCCAATCTTCTGATGCTGCTGAGAGCTCTACTTCCACAAGTGTATCTATATCTGCTCTGTCAAAGTTCAGAGAGAGGCTCCATGGTTTGTGGTTGCAGGCTGTTCAGAAATGGCCTACGGTATTTGAGTTTTTCTCTGAATATTCTGCTGATATTCATATGCCATTTGCATCTTTAGTGCAAAGTCCACTTGGTTTTCCATTAGGCTAAATTTCTATTTTTTTTTTAACTTTATTTGCATAGTTTTCTGTTTTGTTTAACTATGGCTGTAGATTCACTTAAGTATTCTACCATAAGCTCAGTTCTCGTGCTTTGATGTTACCCAGGTTCTTCCATATGCTCGTGAGATTTTACAATTGGCTTTCCGCACCAACCTTATGTTCTTTACTTTGAAGGTGATATTACAATTACTCTGCCTAATTAAATTCAGTTTTATGAACGTAAAGTTCTTTCAATATAATAGCACTTGACCTGTTTATCTGATTTTAAGTCTACTATATGCTCTTATCATATGTTTTATGTAGAACAATTTTCACATGGTTAATTATATAAGTGCATTGTATTGCAGGGTTGTATTATCATATATCAAAACGTGCAGCAGGCATCCGTTATGTATTTATTGGAAAGCCGTTAAATCAAAGGCCTCGGTATTCAGACATAATTTTCTGCATCATATCTTTTACCATACAAGAAACATTGGCAATTTGGAATAACTTTGTGAGCTTAAGAGACTAGTTGGCCTTTGTTGGGCATTAGAAGTCCTTGCTTGGTTTTTATTGTTATCTACTGTGTTAGTTTAAAGTAGGCAAATCATGTCTTTTCTTTGTGAATTTCCTTATAACAGACAGTTGGAATTTTTGAATAAATGCTACTGGTTAAGTTGTATGTATCACATTATTTTCTCACCTTGCCTCTGCAGATACCAAATTTTGGGTGTGTTCCTTTTGATCCAGCTTTGTATACTTGGTGCTGAAGGACTGCGCAGAAGTAATTTATCTTCAATAACTAGTTCTGTTCATCAGACATCACCTGGGGCCACCATTCTTCTACAGGTTCTACAATTGTAGACACTATTTACATATTTTGCTCAAGTAGCTCAGTTTGTGAGTATAATAAATTGAAAGGGAACCAGCCTGGTGTCTTGAGGGTTTGCGTCAATTTAATTAAATTGATGTTTAGAAGATAGTGCAAAATAATGCCTTAAAAATGAGGTTTTATCAGTGCATCAAGGGATGAAGAATGTACTTGATGACAATAATGGTAAGTACTTCGGGGAATGTGGTCATGTGGACCTGAATATTGCTTAAGAAACATCATTTAATTAATATTGTCCAGCAGAGACATGGAAAGAGATTTAGAGGCTTTCTAAAGCATGTAGGTTTATCGAGGGTCTGATGCAACAGCTGGAAAATTTGGAAGATCGAGGGCTAGAACGGGAATAGGCGCCATTTTGTTTGTTCTGCAGTAGTGAAGTAAGCATGTCCTAGAGTTTGGGTTCACTTGTAGCTTCTGTTAAACTATGTTTTTTCTGTGAGAAATCTATGAACCATTTTTTTCTTTGGTTATTAAGCCCTCAATAATTGCTTGTTCTTCATGTCTTCAAACTATTGAGTGGTTATTTCTCCTGTAATGAACACTCCATTCTTCATGCTCTATGGGATATCAAAAGCCTGGTATTCTATCAATGTTGGTTGAAGGATAATAAACTATCAATAGACAGAATAAATTAGCAAGTTGAGGCTCATCACCCTTTTTTCTTGTTGATTTTATGTGATAGCTTATTGCTGCCTTTTCTCCATATTCATGGTCTGCAGGTCGAGGCATGCCTGTTTTAAATGAAGATGGCAACCCAGTTACTAATTATAGCCCTGATAAAGGCAGTTGGGCTGCTGATTCCTTGGCTGTACCAGAGGTAGTGTTTTCTCCAGCCAACTTTATTGCATCTTTTTTGTGTGTGTGTGTTTCTTCTTGGTAGTCATTTCTTGCAGACTGGAACTCAGAATAACAAAAATTTAAGCATCTAGCTGCCCCCTTAAATGTTATCCTTTGAGCCATAACCCAGAGGATCATCCACATGTTTTGACATGTGGTTTAGATCTTCCAAGTACTGTAAAAAGTTTGTCAATAATATTTCTTTTCAACATAATTTATGCATCTGATGGCATAAAGGCATAATAGAAAACAAAGCCAATGATTGCAATTCCTTATTTTCTGGTTTCAGCCCCAAGGTTCGGGTGGCATGAGCAAATGTACCCTCTGTCTCAGTACTCGTCAGCATCCCACAGCCACACCATGCGGTCATGTCTTCTGCTGGTATAGCCTCCTATACCTAAAGATAATTAATATGAGACACACTGGCACATCTTTTATATGTTTTCTTCGTTACTAGTTATATACATAATTACAATAACGTCCACACATTTCTTTACCATAAATAATGTACACATCCTTTTAGTTGAATTTTGTTTTTATGACCATGCATAATCATCACATAACATCACATCAGACAGGCATACTATTTATATGTATAATTCATCAGGAATTACTTTGTATGTAGACCACTCGACCTGATATGCCCATAGTCCTATTTTCAGTTGTTAGCTATACAGCTGATACATGTCAGATGGTTCTTTTCAGTTGTTAGCTATACAGCTGATCCATGTCAGATGGTTCACACTCAGTATATTCCTTGATTTGTATTTTATGATCAACCTGCAGGAACTGCATTATGGAATGGTGCAATGAAAAGCCTGAATGCCCTCTCTGCCGTACTCCCATAACTCATTCAAGTTTAGTTTGTATATATCATGCTGATTTCTAGCATTCTGGTTTGATTTTTTATCCGGAAACAATGGGGGAAGATATGAATCTGCACCATGACAGTTGATAAGTAAGATCGCTACCTCTTCAAACTACGTATTTCTAGAAGAAAATGTCGTAAAGCCTACTTGCATGTGAATCGATTCAAGAAACATGTAGAGAAGTCTCTTTTTGTTTTAGCTCATTGACTGATTAAAAAGAATGAGTTTTATTCAAGCGTGAAACTAAATAGCAAGGTGGCATGCATGGATAGGGAATGTTGTATTGTTTATAATCTGTTTATTTGTTTGTATAATTGGAATGGCTGATGGTAATTTTCTGACAGTGAAGTGCCCAAAGCAATTTTCGACATTATTGCACATCTAAAACATCTCAGAATTACGTACCAATTAACTTGTTATGGCACAAACACCAAAAGTTAAGAAGCTCAACATCATAGAATTAGCTATCACTCCAGGGGGTTCCAGTCACATGGTGGACGTGGCATATTGGCTGGGGAAGGAACCAGTTGTAACTCTTGCAGTAATTAGTGGAAAATGGCTTTAGATAATCATTTGTAGCCCCTTGATCTGCCTGTTGGTTTAGCAAAGAAACCAGGGTGTTTTCACCCTCCTGAAAAATAAAAATGTCTGGATGATGGTCGACTGACTCGACAAGTTTAAATTGATGCTGTTTGGTCTTCCAACTTCCTTCTTGTGAGAGAGAAATCATCGTTCGTTCAAAACCTCATTGCCTGTAAAAGAGTATGATTAAGTCGGAATCAAGCAACGTTTCTAAAATTTGGGTGGGCACATGTCAATCAACTCATCACAAGGGAAGAAAAAGGGGCTAAAAATGTTCCTACGAAGAACAGTGTGCCCAGGCATTATTTATTTATCAGTCCAGTCCGAAGAAACTAATCCAATTATAAACATTATCTTCCAGATTCAGTATTTTATTATCATCAAGTATCCCGCGGCGTTCCTCAAGTTAAAATATTTATTTCAAGTAGAGATGGTTTACCGTTGACCTCGTACTTGCAAGGGACCTTATTTAATACTGTTACATGGTTTTAAGATAAAAGAAAGTAAAACCAAAACAAATTTGAAAGAAAAGTATGAACCATCATCTAACTATAATTGGATTCGATGAATGATCAATTGGCCTTCAAAAGCATCTGTCACTACTTTCATTCCTATCACAAATAAAACTGATAGTGATACCACTTATTTACATCAGAATGATCAATTCCGAAAAAATATTCAACCTTACACCAATCAGCTGGTACCAGACGTGATCTCAAAGATGAGAAGTCCTGAATTATACAGGAAGAAACTTTGGCGAGATAAATGTTGATCCCCATGGTTCCATGGAAGAACAAGCAATGTATTTGTCACCATCCAGCTTCTTTTCGCATGGGTCCATCTGTAAAGGATATGTTTCTTGAAACATAAAGTTAACAGGAGTTACTAAATTAGTCTAGCAATATTACCATTTTCTGTCTTGATTTTCAGAGATATCATACAATGGCCTCGTAAAGCAAAGTCACATCACTTCTTAAATGAACAATTTGCACTTGGTTGAGAACCTGCAGGTGCCAAGGCTGAGAAAGAATGCCTTATGGATTCATGTTGGGTGGTCATTGTAACTCTTCAGTGCTCTTAATCAGTGCTGCAAACCATTCTTTCCAGTCTGGAACCTTTTCTTCCCCATTTACCACCTATACATGTAACAATATACACATTAGTTGAGAATTAACCTTGTGTTTAATGCGAGTGTCCATGTTTTGACTTCTTTGACAGTTCCGCTTGGTATTTTTACAGGAAATGCTTGTGCAGTCTAATCCAGCGGACCTCAAAACTAGTCCTCTCTGAGGAACTGCATCAAGTGCCTCCACGCAAATAACTGCTGCATCCTCTTTACTAAGTTTCCTTTTGCTGCCACACCCTGAACAGTATAAAACACAAAAGAAATATCCAATATCAAAAAAGAGAAATGACTTATTCCTATGAGAATATCAAACTGCGGCTACCTGTCTCATTAATCCACCGTGTCAAAATAAAATCAGAAGTATCCTGTAGTGATGACTTTTCTCTCTCTCTTTGTGGGGGGGTGGGAGGGCACATGCATTGGATGAAAATAACTGAAAATAATTAAACATGTTGACTATGTATTATCTATTTCATAATTGCATAACTTTGTAATGAAGGCAATCATATGTTTTACACACTGTTCAAGTGCGGTCAATTCCACACCAATAATAAAACAGGTATACTTTCCTATCTTCTTGATTTCCTTGAACTGTTCTAGTTATGCATGTAGTTATCTTAAATTTCTTGTACCTCTCCGAAGCTGAAACCTTGCATGCCACCCGGAGTATTTTGCAGCAAGCCAGCTCTTATTATAGTGTATGGGATGCCTGATGCAATCACCATTTCTTCATCCTTCTCTGCCAACTTCCTGAGCTTGCTATTCATGATAGCTTGAAGTCCACTACTACCTCTATATACAGCCAACTGCAACCTAATTAAAACTCATATAGCAAGATGGATGTTGCCACCAACCATGAATAGGCCCATCTTTCTCATGGAATGAATAGAAGCATGGGAAAAGTAAGCACCTGAGATAGAAGCACCATGTGCTGCACACCCTTCATTTGCCCTATGTCAGAAAGAAGCCATCCTGTGGAAACATAAACAGAATATAGTTGACTTCACAAATTTTAGTGGTATTCCTAGAGATGCATCAAGAATACGTTTATTGATTTTTTTTCTCTAGCTCGCAGATACCATTAAATTACCCTTATACCACAAGCACATTTTATGTTTGATAAGATAGAATAGAGTTTTCCAAAAGGTTAGAGAAAATTTTATATAAAACCCCGATCAAGAACCTGTTAGTATAATAATGGCTGAATTAAGCAATCTGCAAACATACTAGCAACGAAGAGTGAATATAATGTTAAAAGAAATGCATGGCAGCCAAGATTTGAAGAACTGTTAAATCGGCTGGTTCAAGATGTACTGACCAAACTGGTCAGTTACTGACACGATTTATCCATCAATTCGATACTAATTCCTACCACGATGTTCGAAGCTCCTTTGGCTTTATCTCTCCCCTCCTGATGCATTTGAGGCTTTGTTTGACGCTTATCTCTTGCTCTTTACTGGATCGGAAGCTTGAAGCCCTCTCTCTTCCTCTCTCACCACCTCCTCCAACCTCTTTGAAGTGTTGTTCGATGCTCCATCCCCATTCGAAACCCTAGGTCCCTGTTGCAGGGGTGGAAGAAGATCCAGGTAAGTCTCTCCCTCCCTCCCTCTTGGCCCCCATCACTGGATCCGGAGCTCTCAAAGCTCTCCATAGGCCTCGACCTCTCTCTCTCCCCCTCTC
>KE504633.1:3170333-3183712 GCA_000441515.1 Elaeis oleifera | reverse complement strand
TCCTTCTTCTCCTTCTCCTCCCTCCCTCCTCTCTCTCCCCCCTCCTCTCTCTCCACCTATTTCAATACATTGGGAATGGCATGGTATGGACCTGTACCATACTAAACTGGTCGCCGACCAGTAGAGCCCCACTACCAATTCGGTAGACCTTTTATGGCAGAAATGCCCAAGAAAGTGGACAAATTACAATATTAATCATGTGAGAAGAACAGTGCAAGATCAATATCGTATGGAGTTGAACATACATACATTTGAAGGGCAAATTATGGCACGAACACCTCTCAAAGCTTTTGTAAGAAAGGACTGATCATTTATATCCCCAGCCATTGGCTACATGTATATGAAGCAGAACAAAGTTTGAAGACTGAAGTTAGGTAACATGAAACACATTTAACAATGATAGAACAAGCCTGTAACACAAGTGACATTGGACAATTTTCATACAATATATTCAGGTATCATGAGGCAGGGGCTGCTCACCTCTACATAACCTCCGAATGCATCTACTGCAGCTTGCTTATCCTTGACTAATGCTTTTACCCGGGCCGCTTAAGAATCAGTGATAATATTACCATCTGTATGAGGCATACAGTAAGTCTAAGGCTTCATCATTTATTAGTAGGAGGACAAAAGGCTAGATATTCATAATATGATACATTCCTAATGGTTCTGAAATTTGATAATGCTAAACTACACATAATTTAAAGAGTAATCAAATTAAATTATCACCTAGGAAAAATTGATGTGCTCATCAAATTTCAACTGTTTTAATCTTATAAGTTCCAAGAATGATTTGTAGAATCTGTTATGAGAGTCATCAAATGGCCAAGAACTAAATATGCAATCGAGGTGTGGATTAGTTGTATTAAAGATAGTGGTCATATGAAATTTATCAATGGGAGAGAGATCTAAATGCTTCTTTCGACAAATGAGATGCTAATATAAAGATGCTAACTTTTAAAAGTGCTATCCTAGGTATTACTATCACTCCAATGTTTGACATGCTCCCTATGGCCGTTGGATGGTGATGTGAAATATAAAGCAATTTGACATACTGTCAAAGAACAAGCTCAATAGTCTAAGGATTTCTAAAAGCTAATCCAGATCAAAAACTACTTCAGATTTGTTTCTTTTCAGTGAGAGTGAGAAGCATCTCTCAAGTCATAAGGATAGTGAGATGTATCATCACAGAGATGCAGAGACAAAATTTCAGTTGAAGTCAACTTACCCACCTGGCCAATTTCGCTTTCTCCATCAGTCACCAGAACTGCATCTCGGACTTCTTCAATTTCTGCTCTTCAGCAAGGGGAAAACAAAAGGAATCATCAGAACTCTTTGAATGACAAAAGGGTGTCCCTGATACCCGTGATTGTAGTATTACCTGAAGATTCATTCTCAACTTCGAGACCTCCATCTTTTGGAAGTCGATCAGGTGCTCCATACCATTTCCTCAATTTAGGCCCACCTACATATTAAGGTCCCTAATTCAATGTAGTCTTTTGAGATTATAGGCACTTGTGTCTCATCTTGAAAGGAAAACTAAACATTAAACACCAAACTTGAAGTCAGTGTAAATGTATCTGGATAATTAAAGCGGTTGGTTGTATATTAGCAAAACAACGTAATGTATTGTTTAGTACAATGCAAACCTTAATAAAGCACATGAATGAACAAGTAGAGCTATATAGATTAAAGTAAGGTTTAAAACATTGCAACATCTCTGGGGCCGAAATGGGGATTTGTGGTAGAATTTAAGCCATGATAATAACTAAAACGTCCCATCATGGATCAGAAAAGCAGAATGTACCCTCTTATTCCTTAATGACATGGTTAATGGGCTTTCCCATCGTTTAGAATCCAAAAGAAGCAAAAATGCATGCACTCGAAATTATCAGAAGATGGCCTGCTTCCATTCCAGCACACCCACAAATACAACTGATGGTGATAGCATTCACAAACTTTTGGATGCATCCATCTAGTGAGCAATCGTCTTCTAAATATCGTCTACCTAGTTTAGCAAAATCACCTATAACCACTTCATTAAGGGCTTGGTTGGCATCATTTTGTTATTATTTTTTGTTTCTCTACAAACGAGCGAAATATCACATGGAGATCGATGTTTAAGATAGCATTTGTAAACGCTTCTGCTATCCGTTTCTTTATTTCCACACTTTTTTAAAAGCAACAGATCTTTGCTTCCAAAAGCTCTGAAGATTTTACAGAAAAGTTGGAAAAAACAAAAGGGCTTCATCACACAAGTTGTTCAGCCTAATTCATTTTTCTTCTAGGGATTTTGAAAACGAAAACAGAAAATAAAATCGACATCAAATGGGCCCTAAAGATTTCACACTAGAAAGAAACTCTTTTGATATCATCACTGCTACATATCATCCCCGTGCAGCTTATGAGCATAACCATTCATGATTAAATAAGTAATTAAGGCGATCCATCCACAGTACGTGTAGCAAACATTCACTGTGCCAAGAATTTATCCTCAATTAAGCAAAAAAGAGACTTTTTTTGGATAAAACAAAGAAAAGAGACCCAATAGCAAGAAAGGTTGTCATTTTGGAGAACACTAATGTAACTCAACAAAGTTGTTAATCTTATTGCCCTAAAACACGGTTAAACAACGATTCGCCTATCAAAAAATACCTAAGATCAGAATCAGAAGCAGAGCTGTTTGCTTACCTTCAATGTAGTCGAGGATTCGATCGGTGAAGCTGGTCTCCTTCTTCTTGGAGGAGTAACAGCGGACGAGAGGCCTCCGAATCGAGAAGAAGAGGAGCCCGGCTTCTAAGCGAGACGGAGATAGGGAAGGGGAAGAGAGAGGGCGGCGAGAGGAGCCAAAGAGAGGCGAAGAGCCATCGGAAGTGGTGGAGAACAGAGAGCGCGTTGTGGAATAGATAGGAGATTGGATTCTTCTCGGGGATAAGGCGGGACGTGGAGAGAGAATAGTTAATCGATGTTCCTAAATTGCCTCTGCCTTCCGGTCTAAGCCGGTTCAGGTAAGAACCGGAGCGGACTCGAGGGTTCCGCCCCCCGCCTCTATATTAGGGATGTGAGCTCGTTAGCGCCGAGTTTTGCTAGGGTTTAGGTACAGTGAGAGAGAGGTCGGAGATCTTTCCGAAACCTTAGACGATTCCAGCTCCTTTCTCTCTGAAATCCCGCCGACATGAGTAGATCTGGCCAGCCTCCTGATCTCAAGAAGTGAGTCTCTCGCTCTGTTTCTTGATCTGTTTCCCTTGTATCAATTTGATGTTCCTTTTTTTTTGATTCTTGAACGGGATGACAGGTATATGGACAAGAAGCTTCAGAGTAAGTTATTTAATGGATCAATGCTTCTTTTTAGAGTTTTTTCCCGCTTCTAATGCATGATTACTTATTCTTTCTTTTTCGTTTTATTGTGTCATGTTTTATCTGTACTTATGGGCCTTCAACTAGCATGGATTTGTTTTCTTTTAAAATATAAAGTGGGTGATGTGGCTTGAATCTCTACAATCAGTATATTTGTGGAAGAAATTGTTTTTGTTAGGCAAAATAGCTTTTGTATTCTCATTTTCGCTTGTATGTGATTGGATTCTTGTTTCTTCAAGTTCTGACATATGTTGTCTTTTTTTTTTTTCTTTTTTTTTTGACCCACATGAGAGTGTAGGGAAAAGGGGAGGAGGGGGGATGGGGGGGGGGATTGGAACTTGAATTGCCATATGCACTGAAACAGGTTGATATGCACTGGTTTTTCTGCATAAGGATGTGCTTAGGACAAAGTGCATCTGTATTTATGGTAAAGAATACCAGTATGCAAGATGGATTCCTTGTCTGTGAGTTAGTGTTGAATGCCCATTGCAAGAAATGGTGATTGGTCAGCCCATTTTTGACTAATTTAACTGGTTTGGTATATGAACCAACAACACTGCCTGTGATTATGATCAGTTGATCTTAATTGTGTTATCTCTTAGTTGTTTTAATTAAGAGAAGAAGGAAATGGCAATTACGAGAACCTTGGCAGCTTGTTGGACATCAGCAAGTTTTTACGATTATATCAACAAGCTCATGATTGAGCTACTTGCGCATGCTGTGTGTAATATTGTTGTTTAATTTACTATGTTTTTTTTTAAATTGTCTATTGGGAATAGTGGCCCTAGGTGAGGAATACCTCTTAAAAGCTATGGATTGATATCCAAATGAAGTTTTAGTCATAGTTACTCTGATAGGGCTTTTCCCTTGCTCTGTTTTGTGATGTTAAACGTAGTATGTTTATTTCTAGATGAACTTACTAAAATTTCTTAATAAATAGTGGCATGAAAAAGCTTTTGCCTCTGGAGTATGATTCAGTGGGCTATAAGGTTGCTTGGTGATAATTAATTTTGTTTTTCAAAGTGCTTATGACTCTATTTTTAGTTTTGCTTGCTCTCTCCTTTTCCTGTTTCATTTTGACCATTGAAAACGGTGGCCCTAAATGAGGAATCTTCTTAAAAGCTATGGATTATGTCCAAATGAAGCTGTTGTCATAGTTACTCCGATAGGGCTTTTTTCTCTTTTCATGTTAAAAGTGGGATGCTCATTTCTACATAAACTAAAGTGTAATTTCTAACAGATTTTCTTTCATTCAAGAACTTTTGCCTCTGGAATATGGTTGATTGTGCTAGAGTTGTTAATTGATTCGCAATGTGGTCATGGTTCTATAGTTGATATCCACTCGATGCTGTCTTTCATTTTTTTTTTTTGAAGTTCAATATTGGAAAGAGTGACCCTAGATGAGGAATACCTCTTGCAAGCTATGGATTTACTTCCAAATGAAGCTTTTGTCATAGTTACTCTGATAGGCTCTCTTTCTTTTCTTTTCTTTTCTTTTCTTTTTTTTTTTTTTTTTTTGGGGGGGGGGGGGTGTTTGATCTTCATTTAATGATAAAAATAATTTCTAAAATTTTCTTGATGTTTTGTTCCATGCAAAAATCTTTTCCGCGGAGTACTATATTGATTGGGCCAAGAGTTGTTTATTGATAATTAATTTTTAATTGCCATGCTTTTTCTCCTGCCTCTTCTGACTTGTGGCTGAAGAAAGCTAGGAATTAGTATATTTCTGTGTCTCAAATAAGAGCAGGATGTGAAGCAATGAAACAATAATGGGGAGAGTAAGAATTTCCTATCTGTATGGGTGATTGCTGCATGGAAATAACTGATGCTATTACTGTCTGTGCATCTGTGCATTTGCATCTTGTTTCTGTTTCTTTCCCCACATTGAAACCCACAAAAAACTACCTTATGTATGTGTTGGTTATGATCCATTGTGATTGCATTTATTCCTCTTCCAATTGGTTTTGATTCCTCCTTTTACTATATTAGTTGGCTTTTCAATTTGGTGGTGGATAAGATTGTCGACCTCAAGAAATTGCAAGCCCTTATAAAGAAAAGATAAATTAATTGATTGTGTGGTGTTGTCTTTCACTTTATCAAATGTTGCTTAAGGTACGATGGATGCAATTTAAAAGCATTAGACTTCTAGAAAGATTGATGTTTTTCTTGGTTGTAGTGGAAGCAAGTGAAGGTAAATTGAGGGAGGGGCTGGATGGATATCTTTCAGCCTATGTAGCAACTTAGCATGATCCACCCTCTCTGTCATTTTGTCATTTCTAGTTTTCTTGGATTTGCAGTATCCGTATAGAGAATTACCAACTATCTGATGTTTGATTTCATGGAAGCATGCAGATGTGTATCTGTATGTTATCTATTATACTTCATCCAGTCTGTGATAGTTTTAAACTGATTTGTGTTTCTTAGAGTCTCCAACTCTCTGAACACATCTGCATATGTAGTTTTCCATGTGCTTTGCCAGAACACGCTCTTTTTTTATTCTTTTCATTTTTTTGTTCTTTAAGTGTAGAATCATAATTATAATTGTTTCGTTTGGTTCAAGCTAATAGTCAGATTTGCTAGAGATAGTGTCACACTGTTCTTTTCTCTCTTCATCTATGTGGCCTTGTGTGGTATTTGCATCCAGTTGTGAGGTACAATATGATGCATCTCTCTGACTGTTCATATAACTAGAACTTCTGAGTGTTCTGAAAAATGGAACTGAACATTGACCAGTAATTTGCACTGTTAGCCATCGCTCTCCACTTTATATGCCAAAATTTGTTATAACTTGAATTTGTTGAAACCATTTTTGCAGTCAAGCTGAATGCAAACCGGGTTGTTGTTGGCACGCTCCGTGGATTTGACCAATTCATGAATCTGGTGGTTGACAATACTGTGGACGTTAGTGGCAGTGAGAAGAATGATATTGGGATGGTGGTAAGTTTCTCTGTGAATCAGTCCTTAGTAGTTTTCTTATTAGAATTTAGAATAAATTACAAAAAATTCCCCTGAGAATGGGTCAAAAATACAGGTATGTCTAGTAGTTTCCATAACCTACAATTACATCTTTAATGTTTTAGTCAATCCTATAGTCTAACCCATGCCGTTAGACAGTTCGTTAGTGTTAGATGGAACCTCATTGCCATGTCATTATATATTTTTGAAATGACCAAAATAGCTTAACAAAGGATTAAAAAAATTCTTCCAACTTCCTCCGCCTCCTCGGCCCCCTCCGTCCTTTCTGCCTGTAGCGCCGCCACCAGCCCTCCCTCGCTCAGCCCAACTTGCTCTAAATGAGGAACGAGTGCGCCGCCAACCGCATCCACCTTTGAGTTCCTCCACGGGCCCAGTGCTGTCCATGCCGACATGATCCCTTCTTCACGATGGGCCACATGATCCCCTTGGTGGATATTGCCTGACTTTTCACCACCTGTGGCGTCGACTCCACTGTCCTCACCCCAGCCAATGCCACCCTCATCTAGCCCACCATCGATCGTGTTGCAGCTGTCGGTCTCCCCCTTCTCTACCCCTTCCCTCCCGTCGCCTTGGACCTCCCCTTGCCCCCTCGAGCATCAAGAATATTAGCACCTCCCCCTCCGAATGCAACAAAATCGATGGCGCTTCTCTTCTCACCTGCCCTGACTACAATTGCCTCCTCAGTCTCCATCGGCCTGACGCCGTCATCGCGGACACCCACTTGTCCTGGACCACTGCCGTCGAATGCGACCTCGTTGTTCCCCGCCTCTCCTTCCACACTATTGGCCTCTTCCTCGTCTGCATCGTGGGTGCCCTCCACCACCTCCCCACTTCGCCGTTGCTGCCATCATGCGCGACCTCGCCATTCCTCGCCATCGGCCTCTTTCCCGTTTGCATCATGGGCGCCCTCCTCCACCACCTCTCCCACCTCATTGTCACCCGTGATAGTGATGCCTTTCTTGAGGCAATGGTGATGGTCAGCTTTTGGCCGGTGGAGCAGTGGCTGTTGACACCGTAGATGTAATAGTGGGCGCTAGAAGAGGTGATGGTGAAGGTGGCATGGCCTGTGGACAGGGTGGAGCCAATTTGGTTCTTGGTGGAGCGGGTGTCGTAGCTGGGTGGGTCATTTTGAAAGGAAGATGTATCAAAAGAAAAAAAAAAGAAATAGAAAAAAAGGCTATTGGGGCTTTGGGATCTCGCAATCCATTTGCAAGACTCTCTCTTTTAATTTTCTGCTCACCTTCTTCTTTGCTCCTTCAAACCCATATCCTCACAGCCCAAGCTTACCGTAGTGGAGAAGAGAGGGAAGGAGAGTGTACTACCCACCCTTCAAAGCTCTTTCTTTCTTGCGGGCAGGTGTCTCTTTGAGCTTTTTCTGCAGCTTTGAAATTAAGATAAGAGATCATATCTCTCTCTCTCTCTCTCTCTCTCTCGGCTTTCCTCTCTCTCCTCCCTCTCTGTTTGCTCTTAGATGAAGCCATAGCAGTTGCCGCTTTTCCTCTCTCTCCCTCCCTCTCTGTTTGCTCTTAGATGAAGCCATAGCAGTTGAAGGCAATTGCAGGGGTTTGGATGGATACTTTTATAATGAATGGTAAATCGGTCATTTTATATTTTGAAACGGTTTGAATAATGCCATTATATTTCAGGGGTTAAATGTAGGTTTTGGGATACTTTTTATAATGAATGGTAAATTGGTCATTTTACATTTCTGAAATGGTTTGAATAACGCCTTTATATTTTAAGGATTTAAGTGTAGGTTTTGAAAACTAGTGGTGGAACTGTAATAAATACAAACCTCAGGAGGTTTTTGTAGTTTATTCTAGAATTTAATAGTATTCTGCCTTGTTCTCCTGGTCGTGCAACTTAACCTCAAAGGGGCACAATGAATTCAGACTAATCGTTCTTGAAGAAAAGAAAGAAAAGAAAAAAAAAGAACAAAAAGGATTCAAGGTGACATGCCCCTGTCGAGGTCAAGTGGCTTGCCTCTGCTGTGAGGTTATTCAAACTCTTAACCTGGTCTAGTGGTTTGATGATATGAACTTTCTCAAATTTTCTACAGGTTATCAGGGGAAATAGTGTGGTCATGATTGAAGCATTGGAGCCAGTCAGCAAAACATAATAACTGCGTTTTGCTAATGGTTCCATATTTTGAACCAAATGGCCGAGGAATTTACGGTTTATGTACTTTAATGACTTGATGACTGTTGTCTTGTCTATTTCTATTCTGTATATTTATGCTAAAATGATCTAAATTTTACTCATTGATATGGAAAGATGGAATTGCTGTCGATGACTAGATGCTTGTGAATGTTTGATCAGAGTTTTTGAAACTAAATGAATGGATGGTTCTGTAAATATACAGGCGCTTTGGAGGGTTGTTTCAGGTAGCAGCCTAGTTTTCAGCATGTAGTGGATCAATTTGCTCTGCTATAACATGGCTTCATACCCAGTAAAAGGTGGACAGTTTGATCAAGGGTGGCCAAACAAAACAGGAATCAGCAAAAGGTTGATTTACTTTGCCCACGGCACATCATCTTAAACTTATGTGGGACTATCATACATTCCATATGCCATAATGGGGTTATTGTTTTTCCGTTGGCACCATGACCAAGTTACAGCATCAAGTGTACATGAAATTATTTTATCTAATATACAAAAGGCAATGTTATTTTATACAATTCTGTCCGTCCAAACCTATGATTTTTCCATTGTGGCTGTGTTGTAGACAAGCTACCCATGATGTCCTCTTATTGCTCATGATATACTTTTTCAATATGTATTTCATGGGAAGCACCTTTTTATGTTTTTTATGTCATGTGAGGATCCTTTTGCAAAATTTGTTTGAACAGAGGTGTAAATTTATATCACATTAGCCTTTCAATTATCCTATGATTTTCAGGTGCTTCGTTAATTGATTTGATATTTGTTTTAAGAAAACGATCATTGAAAAGTGAGCACAAATACAACAAAGTGAAGAGTTTTTTTAAGGTTGTGTTTGGTTGAGGAATTAATTAGGGAAAAATAGAGGAAATTTATTTGGGCAAGTTTGCAGTAACAAGGCTATCCCATGGGAGGTGAATCTGTAAGGCAGTAAAGTTGTTGCTCCATTGTATCCTCGAGACCGTAGGTTCGGAATATTAATTTTTTTTTTTCTCATTATAACATGAAGATCATGGGTTTAAAATATGAAAACCATCTCTTTGAATATAGGGGTTAGGTTGCAAACATTTGGTTGGGGAGTTGGATTTTGAAATGACAATGGAAATGAGTGGCTATTATGGCTATGCCAATTCCCTTTCAATCCATTTCAATTTCAAATCCAATTCTAATTCTGGTTGCGAATCAACACACCCTAAGATCTTGTATTGATGGGAGTCTTTTGCATCAAATGGTCTTTATTGGTTGGAAGAATAAATGGAGGAAATAAGTCACGCATTCTTGTTGGCCGGCAAAGTTACCTCCCCTTGTAAATATCATCAAACATAAGGCACTTACAGGTTGGTGTAATATAGCATGAGGTTTTATATGTAAAAATGTTTGTATCAATAATCCTAGCATGCGGCGTGCCGGGGCGTTGTTAAACTTTAGACAAGAACGTTACAGAATTTTTATATTCTGTAGGGTTTGGTATGTAAATATATTTTATTAATTTATCCGCAAGCGGCATTCTGGGCCTACTTAACATAGACAACTTTACTTATTAGCCCACGAGAGTGTATTTATTGCACATAAGTTCATTCGATAAATTATTTCGCATAATCCTGGCACATGCTATGCACGTGACCTTGTTGTTGTGATAAAAGAGTATACAGAAATTTTAGGAGTACGAACTATGCTAGGGCTTCTGAAGAACCAAAGCCGAAGGAAGAAGCAGCCGCCGATCTTAACCCCTGCCCTTTCTGTCTCTCCCCCTTGATCGGAAATCATGGCGACTCAGATGAGCAAGAAGCGAAAGGTTCTCACTTATTCTGATCGAATCCTTTCCTCTCGTTCTCGCAATCTCGAATTCCTCACCATTTTTCGATTTTTTTTTTTGATTTTTCTTGTTGTAGTTCGTGGCAGATGGAGTATTCTTCGCGGAGTTGAACGAGGTGCTCACCAGAGAGCTCGCGGAGGATGGCTACTCCGGCGTCGAGGTTAGGGTCACCCCCATGAGAACCGAGATCATCATCAGGGCTACTCGGACCCAGAACGTACTCGGTAATCTCCTTTTCTTCTTGTTTTCCATTGATTTGGATTCTTTTGAGCACGAATCTAGGGTTTCCAGTTGGTAACTGGGGTTTGGTTGGGGTTTAGGTGAGAAGGGGAGAAGGATTAGGGAATTGACTTCAGTGGTCCAGAAAAGATTCAGTTTTCCCGAGAACAGCGTCGAGCTGTATGCTGAGAAGGTTAACAATCGGGGACTCTGTGCTATTGCGCAGGCTGAGTCGCTCCGGTACAAGCTCCTTGGAGGCCTCGCTGTTCGGAGGTCTGTGGGTCTTTTAACTTTAAAATGCACATTCTGTTGTACTTGTTTTCGTTATTGATTAAGAAATACATGCGTTTTCTTGTTGGTTTGGAGCTCTTTGATTCTTTGTCTTGCAATGCTTGCGGATTTATTGGATTTTGCTTGAAGTTGAACGTTGTTATTGTTAGTCATCTTTACGGCAGATCGGTTCCTTGTAGTGATGTCGTGTCTGAGGATGACTAAACTTTTTTGTTGCCCTTCCTAGTAATTTCATGTAATAAATATACTATTGTTATTCTATTGCTTTGTGCTTTGAAGAGAAATTTCTCCGAAGGTGCAATGATATGCTATCGTGGGCATGGTTTTAATGGCAACCTAAATTATCTGTGGAAAGAGACCAAACGAAATATTGTAATTGTCTTATTATCAGAAATCAAAATTAGTTCTTAGTCTTGGTTAATTTTTCAAGGACTGAAACATTAATTTCGGCATTATTGTTAGTGTTGGAAGTTTGAAACCTGGCTTTTAGTTTCAGGCACTAACATTAGGACCAGGTGTCTGAAACTTATAATGAAGTGTGTACTCAGTCTTGATATTATTGAAATTTAAATTTCAAATATGCACGTAAAGGAGAAAAAAGCACACTTTCTGTTATTACCGTCCACATCTCCTCCAAGAATATAAAACTTTGAGTTTCATGCTATTTGGAAAATCTATTTTGATTCTATTTGTTACCAAACTAGTATGGCGATGTCAGAGATCCATGTCATCATAAGAGATCATTTGTTTGTGAAAGTTTAAGTACAATTTTCTTGCATGTTCATAAGTATGTCTATGAGACTGATAGAATTCTTTAAAGATTCTAGTTGCCTTTTTTCTTTATCTTTATCTTTTTTTTTCTTTTCTTGACTTGTATAGCTTACATTGTACAATATTTTCTGGATTTATCAGAGTTTGCTTGAACTTAAAATTTGTTATTTTGGTCATCTTTACAGCAGATCGGTTCCTTGTACTCATATTGTGTCTGAGGATGACTACATTTCTTTGTTGCCCTTCCAAGTAACTTTATGCAATAAATATATTCTTGATATTCCATTGCTTTGTGCTTTGAAGGGAAATTTCTCAAGAGGTGCAATGATATGCTATTGTGACGACATTTTAATGAAAACCTGCTCATCTGTGGAAAGAGAGACCAAATGAAATGATGTTGAAGTTTATACACAAAAAAAAAAATGCTGCTATGCTAGTGCATGGATTGTCTTATTATCAGAAGTCAAAATTAGTTTTTGTCTTGGTTAATTTTCAACAGCTGGAACTATTAATGTTGCCATTATTGTTATCGTTGGAAGTTGGGAACCTGGCTTTTAGTTTGACCACTAACATTAGGACCAGGTCTTTGGAACTTAACTATAATAATGAAGTGCGGACTCATAGTCTTGATATTATTGAAAATTTAAAGTTCAAATATGCACAAGAAAAAAAAAGAGAAAAAGCAGGCCTTTTGTTATTGCTGTCCACAGTCCCAGCGAATTTGATACTCTTAGTCTGACTCATTTGGGAAAATATATCTTGCTTCTATTCCGTTACCAAACTAGCACGGTGATGTCAGAGATCTATTTCATTACAAGGGATGATTTGTTTGTGAAACTTTAAGTACAATTTTCTTGCATGTTTGCAAGTATGTCTATGAGACTGATACTGTAGAATTCTTTAAAGATTCTAGTTGCCTTTCTTTTTAATAAAAACTTATATAGGTTCCTGTACAATATTAGCCTGTTGGTTTATTGGAGTTTGCTTCTAAGTGTAGCTTGTTATTTTTTGTCATCTTTACAGCAGATCAGTTCCTTGTACCGATGTTGTGTCTGAGGATGACTACATTTTTTTGTTGCCCTTCCAAGTAATTTTGTGTAATAAATATATTCTTGTTATTCTATTGCTTTGTGCTTTGGAGGGAAATTTCTCAAAAGGTGTGATCAAATGCTGTTGTGGGGTTATCTTAATGAACACCCACATTATCTGTGGAAAAAATTCTAACAGAATTTTGTGAAACTTATACTAAAGAAAAACTGCTGCTGTGCTAGTACAAGGGTTTTCTTATTGTTAGAAGTTGAAATTAGTTCTCAGTCTTGGTTAATTTTCAAGGACTTGGAACCAATATTGTTTGACATTATTGCTATTGTGGGAAGTTCCAAACGTTACTTTAACTTTCAAGCGGTAATGGTGGGACCAGATTTTTTGAGAACCATAATAATGAAGTGTATACTCGCAGTCTTGATATTGTTGAAAATTTAAAGTTCAAAAATGTAAGAAAGAAATGAAAAATGCACAATTTTGTTATTCTATCCACGCTCCCCAGAGAATCAAATCTATTAGTCTGACTCTACTGGGAAAATCTATTTGTTATATTCTGTTACCGAACTAGCATGGTGATATCAGAGATCTATTTCGTCATGAGATAATTTGTTTGGGAACGTTTTACGTGCAATGTTCTTGCATGTTAGTAATTATGCCTATGAGACCGATGGTGTACAATTTTTGAAGATTCTAGTTGCTTTTTTCTTGGTGTCTTTTGTTTTTTTTTTTTAACTTGTTATAGGTT
>KE504633.1:3139558-3162061 GCA_000441515.1 Elaeis oleifera | reverse complement strand
ATATATATATATATATATACATATACATACATATACATATACATATCAAAATATACATATATATATATATACATATACATATATATATATATAACACACACACACATATATACATAAATTATAATATGCATAAAATTATTTTATTTTTTTTTTGGGTATAGAATGGACGGGTATGGGTTGGGTATGGGGCGGGTATGGGTTGGGTATGGAAAAATGGGTTACCCACGGGTATCCCCGAATCCGTTGGGTATGGGAATGGGTATCTCTTTTCTTACCCGATTGGGTCTCGGATAGGATTTGGGTATAGGATATTAAGTTCGGATTTGGGGATGGGTAGTACACTATCCGATCCAAATCCTACCCATTGTCATCTCTAAGTATGAAGTTGCTTTGTTTTTGATTCTTGCGGTAACATTTTTACACTTAGGTTGAAATCCATGTGATTCTAGCTAACAATAAGCCAAAAATGTTGTTAGAAATGAAATGTGAAGTCACAAGAAACCACTGCCACATCCATGGAGAAGTTAAGGTGAGCGATGATTGATAACTGGGATCATATGATTTTGATGGAAAAGGATGGTCAGAATTTGTTCCATCTATTTGTCATACAATCTACATATTGTAGAATGTTGAAGATGTTGAAGTTGCTAATTTGTGGTGAAATCCTTGCTTTCTTTTCCCTTTTGCTGGTGGAGTACTGCTGCTCAGCAATGTCCGACTGTTTTATTTAACTTTCTTGCGGGAATTGTTATTTTGTTAGGTATTTAGGGCATTGAGCCGCTTCTGAGTCTGAACTCTGAATTGATCCAAAATTAATAGGGTCCAAAGACTCCAAACAGAACTAACTGAAAGTTAACTGGCTTAGGCTTGGATCGGAAAATATGACCTGTTTGTATGGATTGGATTTGGATTTTTAGATTTTCAATCCGAATCCAAGTAGACCTTCAAAACTAGTATGCTATATACTTCGCATGCCTTCTTGAATATAAGGATTTAATTATTGTCTCATGATATATTTTGTGAATAATTCATATAGATAACGATTTCTGAACTTTAGATCTTTGATAAATTGAGGCACGATCTTTGTTTTATTGAAGTGTGGTCTTTCAAAGAATGAACTTTTTGCGGATCCTCATAGACATTCAGACTTCCAAAGGCCAGTCATTAGTTCTTGGTGGGAGGAATTTATGTGGATAACTTGATTCTTTGATTAAGAATGTTACCGTCAAAATGTAAGTATAGATCCTAATCCAAGTTTATTATATTGATACAACCAATAAATGTCATGGATCAAAGGGTGTGCATTTCATCCAATAATGGACCGGTCCGATAGAGTTCACCACTCAAAGGGTTCGGCTTGCGTCTTTCGTGTTACTCCATCAAAAGTGGACATTTCTATGAGCTTTCCTTAAGAACCCTCAAGAGATACTGTTACAAATCCGGTCCCGACCCGAAGTCTAGAATAAAATTTTCATTTACGAGTCATGCAATTGGCTACTTGCCTACTTGGTCGGAAAAACTTTGAAAAGCGGCCTTCGCGGTCAACATTTCGCGACTTGCAAAATACCCTCTCTTTTCTATATAAAAAACACTAATAAAATAAAAACCAAAAAAAATAAATGATAAAACCAAAGCAAGCTAAAAACACTTGATGCGCATCGAGAGCGACGGCTGAGAATTTCAAGGAATAAAGAAATTTTTAAAAAAAGGGAAGAATCTAAGAGATGAGAAACGTTAGCATTCCAATGTTCTACAAGGGCACGAAATTACAAACGGTAAAGCTTATAATGCAATGGCTTGTTCACCAGCGTTAACAGGAAGAACAAACAAGAAACTGGTGATATCGCATACAATTATAATATGATTCATTTTTCGTAGCACTGTTTTTCTATTTCAGCTCCGTTTCACAGGGTCGAAGTTAGCGACGCCGATGACTGCTCCGACGAGGACGCCGAGCACAACTCCACCAGCCACAATGCTGAGCAGGAAGTTCTTGAGTGATGGTGAGACCCCTGGCTGGGCTGCCTCTGCCACGTCCGGTATCACCGTGGCTGCCGCCACCACCGCCGCTGTCAGACCGGCCACTGCCTTTCCTTCACCGATGACGCCCGGATGCTCGCTCTAATCTTAGAAGCTGCAGCCCGGGCAGGGAGCCTCTTGAGTGGGTGGAAGAAGGCGTCGGAGATGACAAGTGGCTTGCGGTGGCCCGCCGACGTTTGCGGCATCCCCATGGTGGCGGCGGAAATTGATGCCATCAGGAAGAGATTGCTACCTTTGTGTTATGGAAGGATGGTGAAGGAATTGGGTGTTTGATGCTTCGGTGCTGCCGATGGAGAGAGGAGAATGGAGATAGAAGGGAAGAAAGATAGGTGGGTGAGGGGCTTGAGAGCCGGGGTGTCCTAGATACGATCCTACGTGGACGCATTTGGTTGTAGCTGGGGTGGATAAGGTTATCTTTATCTTGGGGAAGTGCTCGATTATTCTGTGGAATGAATCGGTTGTGAGACCCATGTTTGTGATCCATTGCATTACGTGGTTCTTTTCTTTATATGAATTTGATATTTTCTAACCTACTCCTTGTTTGTATTCCGACGATCCTTTGTCGGGGTGTATGTTTCTTTAAAGTCCATTTAATTAGAGTAATTTCTGAGAATTATTTATTTAAAAATAATTATAAAAATAATTTTATTATATTTAGTTGATGAAAAATTTATTTTAGAAAATGATATCGAAAAAAAATTATCGGTTGGAGATAAATTTATACAGAAATATAATCAAATTTATAAATATATTTTTAAATATAAAATAATTTTTTAATATTAAAATAGCACCGTCATCTTTAATTAATTTTTATATATTAACTATAATTACATAATCTTTTACATAATATCATCTTCATCTTAATTCTTTACAAAAAATATTTATTAAATAAATTTTAAAAAAAATATAAAAATAAATTTAATAATTATTTATATAATTTTATTAAGAATATTTTGTCAAATATGGATTACTATCACTTCAAAATTTATTAAATATTAATAATATCAATATATCTTGATATTTATTTTATCTTCTTTTTTCAAAAAATAAACACGAGATTCATCAATTTTTTTATCATCTCTCTTTTTCATTTTTTAAGCCAAACATGATAATCACTTCTCTCTTCCATTTTTCAGACCAGACATGGTAACCAAACAGACCCTTAAGAAATTTGGATGCGGCGCGACTATGCAAGGTTCCAAAGGGAACACATATCATCCCTTTTTTCTCCGGGATTTGATGCTTTGTTCTGCTGTAGTGTTTATAGGAATCAACCATGTCATAGCCTTACTAATTTGTCTTTCTAAATTGTATAACAGCAATCAGCAACATTGACGGTGAAAGCGATCATTATTTCCAGATAGCACAGAAACAAGGACTAGCGTATCTGATGTTCTTCAAGACCAAAATAGCTGGTTGATACCAAGGCACCAAATATATGCACCAGAATGCACTATCACAACTCATCATTTTCAACATTCTTGTAATTGCATAAACCTGGTTCTTATACAAATAATAGCAGGGTCACGTGACAAGAACTTAATAAAAGTAAGAAGAAACTCCAAGAAAGGAACAAATCCCTCTTTCAAGAGTCCGGAACATTCAGGTTCTGAAAGAGTTCAGGGAGATGTGCGTTGGTCAGCTTGGTCCTTCGGCTAATCTCGCGTCTCTTCTTAGGTTTGGGCTTCGAGGTGATGCCATGGACTTGGGCCATGGCCCGTCTCTTGGCTGTATTGGTCGCAGGCTTCATGCCATTCTTCTGCAGCTCCTTCTCAATATCAACCATGTCACGTGGTAATTCAATCCCCGGAACAGCTGCTTCAGATCATCATCCACCTTTATCGTCACCTTTGGGTCATTAGGGTATACAATGTCCTCCTGCGAGTCCATGTTGGACAAAAGCCAAACTTGACCCGCTGCCTTCAAGGCCTGTAGATATCTAAATCTTAGTTATTCTTTGAAGTTTAAAGAATCATCGCTTATCGGAACATTCTTCTGAATATTATGAGAAGTTGAACCTAATCCTGCTCTGTCCAAATTCAAAGAGGCGCAGCAAAAATTTCTTCTAGTACGTTGTCTCATTTAGTTACTTATCATAGAGGACAAAGTGTAACGAGGCCGGACGTTTCTTCTACTTATCTTTATGGTGAATTTCGCATAAGTTTCTGATACCGGTCAGGTTCTCAAACATCAAAATAACCAGGTTCACTAATTTGTATACCTGAGGAAATATAGAACTTGGAGAAACAAACATAAGCACAACATATGTTTCAGATGACAAAAGAAAGAAAACAATATAAAATAAAACCAAACAAGCAAAGTAAAACAGGAACAGAATTGAGATCAAGTTAACCACAGGTTGCAATATCTTCTCAATCTTTCCATACAGCTTTCTCATCTAGGAGTTCTGCTCTATAGCCAACCCATATTTGATGAAAATGCTTGGATAACAATGATGACAAAGGACTCATCCTTCTTTAGATCATCCAAATAAATAAGGACACGTAGTTTCAATCAGCACTTGAGCAAAACGATCAAAACCATAGATCATTTATTGCTTTTGTTGTCCTCAGATTTAAGCCATATTTATATGCCAAATCTCAAACAATTTGTTGTCGTTCAGTATTTACAAGGAAGGCCACTGAGCATAAGATTTGTGATGTCGATGCATAACGGCATATTCAACTTGAATGCACATAAAGGAATAGAATGCTGCGCTTATTAGGGGCACATGCATCGATATCATATACAAGCAGCAGGGTTTCAAAATTACCTGGAGATCCTCCATCACAGACGGGTATGCATCCTTGACATCCACAACAGGAAGGCCTTCAGGAAACTTCCTTATCAGAGAAAGCAATTGGTCTTTTCCTTTCAGATCATGTTTAGACTGTACAAGATTAAAAAGAGAAATTATATCGGTTCACGGAAGCTCCTCAAGTTTATTAATAATGAATTTATGTAACAAGAACACAAAGGAACAACCAATCTACATGCACATTGCATTTTGTTAGTTCAGAATGTAATGCACTCAACAACTGTTCTCCCACAGGGTCCTGAAATGCAACAGTAGGTAGAGGTAGGCACAATATAGCATATAGTTATTGCATAAATGAAAATATATTCTGGTGGTATGACACTGGTATGTCACCAGCATATGATATCAAGCCATTTAAGAGTTCAGACAGTTATTATGCAAAGCATAAGATCAAGCCGCCTGAACAATTCTTCTAAGCCATTACCGGTTCATTTTTAAGCATTTTAATATAAACGAAAGAACTATATATTTATAAGATTAGCTACTCATAAGAGAATCACTTAGCAATTTGACGAGGCCTGTGAATTAGGTTGTAATCTATTGCATGGTCCAGATCACTGGACCATGGCACGATCAGACTCCATGATGGAAAACTAAGCCTAAATGCAGCACTATTCTCAAATTCATGGACATGAGCATGCAATATGCCAAAAACAAAAAAAGGAAAAGAAAAAAAAATAAAAATAAGGAAAAGAAGAGAGGGGTGGAGAATACAGTGCTGAAAGGGTCTCAAGAAAACAAAAGAATCTATTCGTACACACAGATTGGGAATCTAGTGCAAGAAGGCAACCTTGTAAGCAAAACGCTTCCCATCATAATTCACTTTATGGTTATTCCTCAAACTGTCAAAGACTGCCTTATTTGCATTTATGTCAACATAGCATGCTTCATTTATCTCTTCTGGCGTGAGGGCTTGTCTTGTCTGCAAAAGTCGAAAGAGAATGTATATATATTAGTACGTGCAAGAGAGAGAAAGAGAGAGAGAGAAAATCAAGAATTGATATAACAAATGTTCTAACAACAACCCCTAACATGAAAAGATGATATCAATGTCACTGGTGTTTCATTGTTCCAGCTACTGTTACAATCAGAAGCAAGGAATATTCCAAGTTGGCCCAACTGAAGCTTTAAAGCAGAAGCAGGCAGCCCATTTCATGTTTCCTAAAAGAAATCTAATTTGCTATTTTTCTTTATTCAACTTTAAACCTTTAGTATGTCATAGGTTTACAACAAAAAAAAAAAAAAAAAGAAGGCTATGCTTTAACTCCCTCGCAAGATATATGTCATACTGTTGCAGGCAGCCATCTTGGTGCTTAGATAAGAAATAAGCTGCCTAAAAATTGACCACCAGATTAGACTAAGCAGCCGTTTGGATGTTCAAAAAGGATAAATTAAGAAAGATTTAGCATTATAATTATAAAATTGACTATTAATTAAGACATGACATTAGTTTTTAACTGTGTATTATCATAGCTCATGTATTAAACCATGACTAATGCACTTGACTATAGTAATGGATGCATACTTGCATAGGTACATGTGTGAATAATATTATATGTTTGAGTAATACAAATATCTAACAACAATAAGATATACAACAGGGTATGGCTTTTCATCTTTCTATTCTTCTACCACTTCTTCCTTTCAGTAGTTAAAATTTTTGCCTCTCCTTTCTTTTCTTCTTCACCACCTTCTGATTTCCTCTTGCTTTTCTCATTTCTTCTCTTCTCAGTTTCTTTTTGCCTCTTACTTCTGTTCCTCTTCATCATTCCTTTTCTTTCTTTCTTTATTTCTTCTACAATTAGAACAAACATGCACTTTCTCCCATTTGGGGATTTTCTATTTGTTTTATCCTTCTAACTCTTCTCCCTCACCTTCATCCTATGAATTTTCTTTCAAATTTCCCCTTTACTTTGCTCTTTAGTTTCTTCTCCTTTCCACCCTACATCACGGTCTTCTTCCACATATTGCTTATTGCCTTTCTTCCTCTCCTATTTTATCCCTTGTTTCCATATGATGATTATGCTTGTTGCACATAAACTCAATAAATGTGTAATTTTCGCCTTCATCAATTTGAGTTACTATAGTGAACAAAATTCATTTATCAAATAAAAAATAATGACAGTACAGGTTTTATGCAGCTATTTCCCTTGTTAAGATTTATGAGGTTTAGAATAAACTTTAAGTAGATAATCAATTAATAAAGCACCATTTAGAAAATTCAATGTGTGTGGTATTGTCTCCGATCGCTCCATAATCATGATATCTAATTGTTGCATAGGAAGTAACAATACTTAAATTCTTAGAAAGTCATAAATGTTAGTTCTCTCTTGAATTTCTTGGTGGACCATGTGTCATAGTTAATAGGCCCTAAACAAGCAAGCCAAGTTGCCAAAGTGGCACAGCACAGCTCATAGTATGAAGGGGCCCAACTCATTGTATGAAAGGTGTATCCAGGCTGAGCCCAAGCTCGACAGCAGATGTTTCAGCCTGGTTGTTAAAGTGAGCTCAAATGACCTCGTCATCCAGCCAAGCCCAAGCGAACATTTATGTTGCAAGCTCCAAGTGTTAAGGCTTGGGTCATTTATAAGTTTCAATGAAGTTCAAGCTCGGGTTGTTCCCCAATTCAACAAGCTCAATCAAGACTATTATCAAGCCAAGCTCCAGCTGTTCATGAACAGCTAGATATGTTTGCAGCCCTGGTACTCAAAGTATTCTATCTTCCACAACAGTGTATGACAAGAAGATATTTTGTGTTGACCTATAAGCGTATTATTTCACCTTTATCTTGTACAAATATCTTCTTGATGGAAGTTGATGTAGTGTAATGATCAAGATATACATTTACTTAGTTTTCATTTTATTCAATCACGGACACAGAAGCTTGTTTCAGTAGGCACTCTACAGAGGTGCCTTGCTTCAAAGGTCCCTTTGGCTTAGTGACCATATAAGCAATTAAACCTTGATTTCCTCACCTCAAATTATGTGGGCAGCCTAGTGCGTAATGCTTTCACCATTCCAAGTCTATGGAGAGTCAAATGTATGCAGCTTTACCCTCACATACATTGAGGCTATTTCTATATTTCTACAACCTCCAGATCACAATGGAGCAACTTTACCGCCGTGCCAAAGCTCATCCTCATCTAAAACTATTTTTTGCATTGTCTTTGTCATCAAAGTTTCTTATTCAACCCAGTCCACATTTCAATCACATTATGCATTAATTTTATCAGCTATTTTCCTTTGTTATAGTAAACTTTGGGATACTGAAGTCACCATAGTTTCACGATACCTCTGTTGAACCATTAATAAGTTCATGAACGGATGCATTGATAAAAAGAAAGCAAGATGTTCAACAGATTTCCATGACTTTCAAAAGTATGCTTTTATGGAACTAGCAGGTAAATGCATAAAACTGAATAGCTGACCAGCTTGCAGTCTATCTCTGCATGTCAAGATAGTGTCAGGCCCATACCTCTAAAAGTAGATCAATAACACGTTTAATTTGTGCACCAACAGGTGACTTTCTAATGGCATTGATGTGCTGCAGCCTTTCTGTGTCATTTGAAAATTTAATTGCAGTAGGTGCTTTTGAAGGAGCTGAAGAACTTGAAGGTGCTGTTTCTGTGGTTGGGGGGTTTTGAAGATTGTGCTCGGGCTGCTATGTTGGTGAGAGTCGACTGACATTTCTCTTGCTGTTGCTTAAATTTATTCAAGCTTTCCTGCAATGACATCTGGGAAATCGGCAAACATAAACTCAGTTGACAGGGAACTAGGGGAAAAATTATAAGCATCTTAACTCAGAAAGAAGATTTTCATTTTCCAATTCTTTGCTTCCAAAGAAATTACAATATTATTATCCACTGGGTATACAACAACAAATTCAGTGGAAACTATATGCAAATCATCTCGATTTTCTTCTCTAAAACGAGTTAGGAGATGCTTTCCATCACCTAGAACAGCCATAGCATAATGAACCACCAAATCCAGCAATCCTTGATACTATAGATAGCTGAACTTGTTTTAGTTCAATGCAACTCACTTAAGCCTTAATCCCAAACTAGTTGGGGTCACCTAAATGAATCCTTTTACTTCATTCTGCTCAGGTTAGGGCCAAACTTTCTAAAAGATGTAAACACAGGTCCTTCCTTACCACTTCATCCCATGTGATTTTCAGCGGAACTTGTTCCGGTTACATCATATAAATCTTAACAGCTTCATAGCATAAAATGATAGCATCTTTTCATCAATTTTGATATGAACCCACGAGATTAAAGAACCTGGGTTCCATTATCCGATGAATTCCCTTCATTTCCCATATTTACTTGATTCAGAACATTGGGAAAGCACTATCGAGAGACAAGTGCAATCATTTTAGCTTTATCCTCGAATCTTATGTATAGAAGCTAAACAGTAGCATTAAATTCCAAAAGAATTGCAGTTCTTCGATGACTAGGAATGGAATTCTGGGATCAAGGATCAATGGAAGCAAAAGATCTGCTGCGATCCAAAGAAACAAACCACATCCCCTACCTCTTCTCCTCCCCCTGCTACGATTCTCCGCCTACCGCCCGTTCTCATCCACAGAGGCAGGGATGAACGGTGGCGGTGGTGATGGTGGTGGTCTGGCGGCGGCGGAGAGGAGCGAGAAGGGAGAACGAGGGGATGAGAAGTCCCATGCCGAGAGAGAGAGAGAGAGGTAGGGAGAGAGATTACCGTTGTTCGAGATAAGGGTGGCCGGCGGTGGCGGGGAGGAGGGAGCGCGGTCAGGGACGGCGAGGGGAGGCGGAGATAATGGAGGTTCTCTCCCGTGCCCTAGTAGAAGAAATACGAGGAAAAGAACCGGAGATAAGGAGGGGAGAGCGAAGTAGGGATCTCGGGCGGATGCCTAGGGCTGAGCACGGTCGAGTTGGATCGATTGGGAGAAAAATTTGATCCGATTGAATTTAATAAAAAATCCAAAAATTCAATCCATCATCGATTATTATTATATATAAATTATTTAAATTAAATTAATAATTTATAATAAATACGGATAGATTGAATAAATTTAAACTTCAATGTTAATTCAATATTAATTTTAAACATCATTGATCAATACAGCATTCAGATAAAATTAAATATTATAATTTTATAATATTTATAATTTAGTACATAATATATTATAATTATTAATTTTTAATCCTTGAAATAGTTCAAATATTGAAAATATTATATCCATCAGTTGGATTTAATTTCATACAGATTAAAAATATAAAAATTGAATCCGATCGTAATTAATCGAATTTTTTTATGAATCACAATTCGATTCAAATTCGATTTCATAAAGATTGGATTGGATGGATTTCTTCAGATTTCGATTATTTGCTCAGCCCTGCAAACATCGATAATAAAATATAAATATAAATATATATAAAAAATAAAATACAAGAGAGTTCTTAATCACCATGCAACCAAGTAGATAATCTTATAATTGGACCGCTCTCACATTTTTACTTTATATATATATAAATTTAATAAAAATTTAATAAATTTTTTTTATAATTATATATATATATATTTTATATTTATTTTTTTTGGGGATGGCAACCACTGGTGCAGAGGATTGGCCGCCACTATTGGTTTGGCAATTGAATGTTTTTCCGGATAACAAGCAAGTTAATCTTTTCATGATTGAGACCCTAATAAAAGGAGGATTTGAGAAG
Source organism: Elaeis oleifera (assembly GCA_000441515.1). NCBI lineage: Eukaryota > Viridiplantae > Streptophyta > Magnoliopsida > Arecales > Arecaceae > Elaeis > Elaeis oleifera. The sequence goes on along the minus strand of KE504633.1, from coordinate 3,151,498 downwards.
GATTTTAACTTGTAACACTAGACATGAAGCAGTATTTATGTGACGTGTATAAATTATTATTAGAAATTATATAATTTAAATTATATAATTTATAAATGATTGGTATTATGACATTCAATGTAGTTGAGTTTGATTCCTGCAATTAGATTTAAACCAACCAATCTCACTGCAGCTATGTGGATTACATTGGCCCTTGACTTCATTGGGTTTTCTTCTTTTTTCTTTTTTTTTTTGATAAAGAAAATTCAAATACAATTGTTGTGAGTGTGCTCCCACAGGTGCCTTTTGGCTCCCAAAAATTTCTGGAAGGCGGGATTTAGAAACTCTGACATAATTATCTAAGTTTACTAGGTTGGTAAGAAACTTTTAACTCCAAATGGGTTGGATGTTCTCAAAATCCAACAGCCTTCAATCTAATGAACTCAACCAACATATATCTTAAATCAACTTTTGGTTATAAATTAGATCTTTTCCACCACAACACCCTGTATGAAGATTGTGATGCAATTTTATAAAATAATATTGATATACAAAAATTCTATGCCTGAAATTTATTCAGATTGTATGACATACTCGTGTGAAGCTCTACATGACCAGAATGGTTTTGAACCACATCTCAGAATACGCAAAATTTCATAGAGCCAACACGTTCGGGGGATTAATAATGCATCCAATGGGGAATTTCTGAACGTGGATAAGAAAAGAGAATGCATCTTTGCAATCCAGGATAAATTTAAACTTCCTACCTGCTAAATTCATTCTTTAATTTTCTTAGAAGTTAGCCTCTATTCCTTTTTTGAGTCATGTCTACCATGAAGCAGATCTTCTATTTTGAACATGAGTGCAAATCTTCCTATTGGATGAGGAAGCATGAATCATGACAACTTTGTAATAATGGATTTCTGCAATCAATTACGATAATCCAAATTCACTAAGGAAGGTTAGAGAATTATGGTAATAAAGACTTGATACTTAAAACATCAGAATTGAAGATAAAACATGCTAATATTTTAAAAATATCCACTAGTAAGAAAATAGGAAGATAAGTGAATTATAATACATTCTTGAAAATTGGACACAAAGATGAGAGAAACAAACTATAAGAAATCAAATAATGATATATGTATGTGTGTGTGTGTGTGTGTAAACTCTTCTGATCTGCCAGGTTTAAAATAATATCTCAGACAAAAACAGGCAACCTAAGGGTATCAGTTTAGAATAGATAACTACACTCCTCCAATTGACCAACGAAGGGAAGGTTGGCTCTGATATATTTTTTTTTAGGGGTAGTAAGCTCTGATAGAGATATTTATCATACATAATCTATCCTCTCAATGGATAAAAGACTTGTTTTCATTATTAGTTGGCTAGAAATATGACTTGAAATCTGTAAAAACTTGCTGTGATCAAGCTCGCATGCAACTGGTGGGGCTCAATACTGCAATAGACTAAGAAAGGATATCCCCAATGAATGTGATTTGCTAGGGTTGAGTTTTTATGGAGAGATTTGTTGATCTCAGAAGAATAACTTGCAACCAGTTTAGGTTGTAAAGTATGATCCTGCAATACTTCCTTCGATGTGAAACATATAATTGTGAAGGGAGTCCCATGTTAAAAAGAATAAAACTACTGAGACCTAAACTTGGAGGGTGTTTCTCAGATCAGCCCAAATGCATGTGGGCTTAATAAAGTAGATAGAATGGGCTCGCATTTTGTGAATCTGAGACCATGGTGACCAGGCTCTTTATTTTTCAGGGCTTTTTCTGCAATTTTGCAAATGTGTTAAAAATATCAAGAAATAATGAGACATTCAGATATCTCACTATCAAAGATAAAATGTAAGAAAAGACAATAGAAACTTGTGATGAAGGATTATTACTACGTAGACAGGAGGAGAAAAGTCGATCAATATGTCGGGAAAGACTCATACAAGATCAATGGAATGACATGGAATTATCTTATTGTACTGGATACATTGAAGCAGGGAAGTGGGCAGGTGATTGGTTCCACTAAGATCCAACTTGAGCTCTCCAGTGGAATGAGGGTCCAGCCAAATCATCTCCATGGTTGCTTCCATTGGACAGAGAGCACTGAGATTAAATGCCTTCCAGGCTTTTGAGCTGTTCGTTTGGTGGAGGTGTTACTCAGGAAGGCAGCCTTTTGCTTCATGGCTTGGTCACGTTTCGATGATCGAAAGTGGGTAATTATCACTGTTTCCTATCAGTTCCTGGTCTATCCCAAGAGCTTGCTTTGAAATTGCCTTGTAACAACCAAGTATTGCGGTAGAGATGGCCACTGGAATTAAGTGATACAATACCTAACTGCCACTTAAGTTGTCATTTAAAGAATGGGTAGTTTAGGTCCTAATTTTTGTGATTTATAATCTAGACCACCCATTTTCATGTGGCCATCATCACATAACCTTTTGTCCTTCTTTTTTTTTTTTCCTTTCCCCCCATGATGAAGTACATGAATTACCACTGAGATACATGAATGCACCAAAGGAGATTACTTAGGAGACCACTTCTTTTTTTTTTTGTCCATGCATCCACATTGTAAAGTGGAAACTAGAGATGCAAGGTGGAATGGGACTCCTCGTACCGAGTCCATCGGTCCTGTATGTTCCTCATGAAAAAAAAGGTAAGAAATGAAGCATCTTCACACCGTCCGTCCCAAACTATCTGTTTATGAGGCCATCCGTCCCAAAGTTCTTCCTCGTGAAGTTGTCCATCCTTTGCTATATATCCATTCACAAGATCTTTCTCTTCATCACTGAGTTTCTTCCTACTCTTCCATTTTGATCACTTATTGGCCAAGTATACATCGCATAATCATCGACTATCTACCAATGAACACTATGCTTTAGACACTATATATTGATTTGCTTGGAGGTGCGCATTGATTGATTTGCCAAGTATATATCATGTGGCTATGAACTATAGGTGTATTTATAAATACTATATATGTTTTGAAAACTGTAGATCTATTTGATTGGAGATATATATTAGATCGTTAAATGACGAACTTGCTAACTATGTATCATGTGATTATGAATCGAAAATTGATGAACATCGTATTTTGATAACTATGTATATCGATTTGCTTGGAGACATGCTAGATAACTTATTTGCCAAATGTGTATTGCGGGATCATGGATTGTATACTAGTGGAAGGAGGAAGGATTCATGGACGAACAGCTTGACAAGAAAAAAAATCCTACGGGATGCACATGTGAGGATGCTTTACATATTTCCTCCTAAGATTTGGGATAGATGTATTCCATTAGCAAGTGTCCTATCCTCCTCACCTTTTCGGTTTTCATTTTAAGATCAGTGTCATGACATACATGGCAAAATAATAACAATAATAATAAATAAATAAATGAAGCAATCCCCAAGTGACCGCTTGTGCGTGCACCAGTGGATTTTTACTTGAGATATAAGAAAACAAAGCTCAAGATGACTCACAAAAATATCCATTGGTGAGGAAAACTTGATGATGGGAATTATGAACAGGGTGGAGTGTAGGAAGATTCCGGTCCCACATTCTTAGATGTTTGTCGTCGAGATCCATGCATGGCCCAATGAATCACAACTCGACAACTAAAGAGTTAAAGCAAAACATTTGCACAGTGCCATACTATTGAAGCGTCTACTCCATGGTCTATCATGAGTCACAGCTCATCTTTATCTTTGATAATGGCCTTCTGGTGGACCAACGCTGGATGGTAAATGGTTCAATAATATTTTAGTTAATCAATCTTGCATTCATCTGTGTTTCGATAACTAGACATGACAAATATTGGCACTGCACTGCTATAGTGCTATCTGTCTAGTGTACTGGATAACAATAATTGCCTCCATTTGTCTCAAGTATTTACATTACAATATTATAGTTGTTATCAAGATTGCAGGTAATTGGATCTCTTTTATATGTGATGCTATAGAAGTTGCTAACCTAGTTGGTACTGCTGTGCTGACAAAAAATGATTCACTACAACATTGTTCGATTTCAAGAAACCCTGGACCCCTTGCCTAAGTGACGAGATTATACCATCCGAACTAAAGTTCGATGCATGGCATAGCTCATGCATGACACAGATTTAGTTTCTGGCACATTAGAAAATCTACAGAAAAAGAATGAAATTTGCAACATTAGCAAACCGACAAAGAATGTTAGATAATTTAATTCTTTTATGTTTGGATCATGCTCCGATATTTATGCAAAAATCAAAATCATAATAAATCATATCTTACGCCATCGTCTCGTCAATACAATGATCACGTAGTCCGTAGAGCGTCTGATCTTCCTTCGCAGGTGGCTGATCTTTTCTCTCCTCACCCTTCTCCTTAACGCGGACGAACGATGGGAATCGTCACACCCTCTTAAGAGTTGGAAAAAAGGGACCATGCCACCTTTATTTATACCTGCACTTGTCTTGTCCTATCAAAAGACTTAATCCTAATTAAGGTTGAACTTCTAATCAAAGTCTTATCAAAATAGGACTCTTTAATTAATTGAGCTCACTGTAATTAATGCAGGACATGTGGCTGATCCAAAAAGTTAAATCTGATTAAGTAATAATTATGTCATATTAGGAGTCAAATCCAATATTTCCTACTTGCCCTATATCATTACTTCAAATAACTTTTGGATTTTTTCTAAATATTTATTAAAAAATATTATAATTTTCAAAAATAACTGTCTTGAATCAAATTTGAAATCGATCCGACGAGTGCGCACTCATTTTTAAAATTTACTCAATTATCTATTCCTTGAAAGATTCTTTATATTTTGATTAATAAAATCATTAATGCAGATCATGACAGTTATACATCTCAATTGACATATTTCCTTCCATATATCATGACATCAATAATTCTCACTTAACCTAATCTTATATACTGGAATACATAGGGTATCAAAAACCATAATGCCTATGATAATGGTCCCACTATTATGTTATATGAATAATACTTCTGTTTATTTAATTTTGATAAAAGTCAACCATAATGTATACAAACAATAATTAAACAGAAGTAATAGCTGTCATCAAACTATTAAGAGATCTCAAAATAAGTGTTTATTATAAATTAAATATTTCAATGATAAATGCCCATAACTTTTACATGCTCTTTGAAAATTTTGGGCACTAAATCTTTCGTCAAAGGATCAGCTATTATACAAGCAGTATCACCAAAATCAATAGACATCTGATGACTACTAATTCTCTCATTCACAGCAAGATAACATAACATCAATGTACTTGTTTGTATTGGTTATCTTGCTATTATTAGAAAAGAAATTGTAGCAGAATTATCGCAATAAATTCTTAGCGGCTTAGAAATAGAATTCATAACTCCGAGCCCTAAGATGAATTTTCTCAACCATAGAGCATGTAAGGAAGCCTCGTAATAACTAATATATTCAACTTCCATAGTAGAGCAGGCAATAATGCGTTATTTTGCATTCCTCTATGAAATTGCTCCACCAGCCAACAAGAAGATGTAACCTGATGTGGACTTTCTACTATTGAGACAACCAGCATAATCTTATAAGTGAGCATGTAGTCTTTAGTCCCTTCAAGATACCGCATCACCTTTTTGGCAGCTTTTTAGTGGTCCATACGTGGATCACACTGATATCTACCAAGCATTCCTTAAGTAAAATTGATATCAAAATAAGTACATACTTAAGCATACATCAGACAATCCACTACAGATGCATAGGGTATATCCTTCATTTGATTTCTTTCAATCTTATTTCTGAGATACTGAAATTTACTGAATTTATCATCCTTAACAATTGGCACTTCACTTGATGAGCAGCTTGACATTTCAAACCTTTTTAGGATCCTAGTAATATAATTTCTCTGAGATAAACCAAGTAATATCTTATTCTTATCACGATGGATTTCTATACCAAGAACATAAGAAACGTCTTTAATATCTTTTATGTCAAAATATTCGAAAAAAAAATTTAGTTTCATGCAAAAGACCCAAATCACTGCTGGCTAGTAAGATATCATCCACATATAGAATCAAAAATATGAACTTACTCCCACTCTCCTTCAGATATATACATTGATCAGTAATATTTTTCTTAAATCCGAAAGAAGCAATAATATATATGATTAAACTTTAAGTATCATTGCCTGAAAGCTTATTTAAAATCATATATAAATTTTTTAATTTATATATTAGTTTTTTATTTTCTTGCACTAAAAACCCTTCAAGCTGTTCCATATACACCTCTTCATTTAAATTCCTATTCAAGAATATAGTTTTGACATCCATTTGATATAGCTTTAAATCAAAATAAGCTACTAATGTCATAATGATTATGAATAAATTCTTTCAAAAATAAGAGAAAAAATTTCATGATAATCAATGCCTTCCTTTTGAGTGAATCTCTTTACTATAAGTTTAGCCTTATATCTTTTGATATTATCTTTGGAATCTTGTTTGGTTTTAAAATCTATTTACAACCTATAGGCTTAAATTTTTAGACAATTTGACAAGTTTTCAGACTTGATTTTAATCATAGATTCTATCTCATCTTTCATGGTATCTAACCAAAATTTAGAATCATTGTTATTCATGGTATCTTTAAATGAGACTAGATCATCCTTCATCCCAATATCATAATCACATTCTTGTAAGTAAATAACATAATCATCTGAAATGGCCGATCTTCTAATTCTAGCAGATCTCCATAATATTTCAGATTCAGTATCATTATTATGATTATTTTCAATCGGATCAGATTCATTGACGGTCTGTTCAAAAAGTGGTGTATAATCACCTGTTGATGTTCCATAATTTTATGTTGAATAGGTTCATATGAAAATCTTTAGGTATTACTGTAATAGAAAGAGATTCTCTTATTTTCTGTAATATCGCATTACGTAGTTCTCCACTCCCACTGATTTTACCATCCTCAATGAATCTAGCAGTTTCAGTTTCAATAATTCTAATGGTGTGTGATGGACAATAAAATTTAAAGCGCTTTGACCTTTTGGATATCCTATAAAATAACAACTAACATTTCTAGAATCCAATTTCTTTTCTTGTGGATTATATAGTCGAGTCTCTGTAGGACAATCCCAAACGTGTAAATGCCCTAAACTTGGTTTCCTAGTCGTCCATAACTCAAAAGGAGTTTTAGGAACGACCTTACTAGGTACCTAATTTAGGATATACATAGCGATTTTCAAGGCTTGTCTCCATAAATTCAAGAATAATAAAGAATTATCAATCATACTCCTCACTATGTCTATCAAAGTGCGATTACGCCTTTTAACCATACCATTTTGTTGGAGATTTTCTGACATAATATACTATGCTACAATGTAATGCTGTTCAAGAAATTTGGCAAAAGATCCAAAATTATAGTTAGATTCATCATATCTACCATCGTATTTACCATCCCTATTAGATCCTACAACTTTAATTTTCTATCCAATTGATTTTCTACTTCAGCTTTGCACACCTTAAAGACTTTTAAAGCTTCAGATTTTCATACAACAGAAAATATAATATAATGTGAGAAATCATCAATAAAGATGATGAAATATTTTACCTCCAAATAAGATATAAATAGCCACAAATATCGGTATGTATCAATTTTAAGAGTCCTTGACTTCTAATGATATTCTTTTTATGTCTTTTAATTTATTTTTCTTTAATGCAATCGATGCACATATCAAAATCACTAAATTCTAGATTTGATAAAACACCTTTCTTAACCAATTTAGTCATCCTTTCTTTTGATATGCGACCTAATCGCCTATGCCATAATATTGAAAAATTCTCATTCACAATATCACGTTTCATTCCGATATTGACATTCAAAACAAGTAAAGATTATTCAAAAGAAGAATCCAAATTCATTTTATATAATCCATTGCATAATGTTCTAGTACCAATCAAAATAATTTTTTTTATTAATTTAAATTTAAATTTACAAAAGCAAATGAAAAACTTTCTAAATCAAGTTTTGATAAATAAATTAACTTTTTAGATACTGAAAGAACATAAAAGACATCATGCAGATCTAATTAAAATCTGGTATCTGTAATAAGTCTATAGGTTCCAACTAAAATGATCTTAGACTTCATCCGATTTTTCATAAAGATCTACCGCTCTCTATTATTTAGCTTTCAGTTGGAAAATTTTTTTTGCAATGAATTGAAAATATGAATTGCAGCACCCGAATCAATCCACCAAATATTAGAAGGAATATCAATGAAATTAGTTTCGAAACAAATAAGTAATAAGAAAATATCCTTCTTTTTGAACTATTTCTTTTTTTTCTTACAATCCTTCTTGATATGTCCCTCATTGTTACAGAAGAAATATTTCAATTTGTGAGAACTTCTTTAGTAGATTGTTAGATCCTTTATTTTTTCTTCACTTTCTTTCTTTTAGGATGCTCCTGTGAAATCAAATGAACAACTGGAACCCCTTTCTGTTTCAATCTCTCTTCTTTTTGCACACACTATTAGCCCTCGATGACTCAGCTATCAAAAATCTATAGAGTGCTCTGGACCATTTGCGGCTACGAGAAAATATACTTGAATATTACAATAATGAACAAAATTATCAAATAAATAATATATAAATTATTTAAATATTTTATTATGTATAGGAATAGAACCAAAATATTTTTAAATTATCACGAGTCCAACGGTTCAAAAATACTCAAATCGATATAAATAAATAAGATACAGCGATTTTACCAAAAGCTTAATATTAGAGGACTCAATCGTAAATCCCAGACAAGAAAGGAGCTTTCCTATGAAACAATTATTTTAAAATAAGTCAAAACTACAGGGATCTTTCTGTAATAAACTATTTTCAGGAATTTATTTGTAAACAGTTTTAAATAAAGCACAGATTAACAGGTTCGGGTCTGATCTAAAACCTTAATGGATCAAATCCAAAAATCCAAAACCCGATAGGCCATTATGGGTTCGTATCTGGATCTGTTAAGACCCAAAACCCGATAACCCAAACCCTCTTCTACCACCCCTGATCGCGAGAAGCCCTAAGGGCTTCTTCTGCACCATACGGGCAGCCGAGTGCCGCCCCTATCTACTCCGACCACTGGAGACAAAGAGCAGGGAGGGAGGCAGACTGCCGCCCTCATCGAAGCGCTGCGGAAGACCTGCAACCACGATAAAAGCCATAATTTTTCACGATCGCATGGAGACACCGCGTGCGGTAGTGGCTCCCACCGTCGCTGGAGAGCAGGAGCTCCCCCTTCACCCGCGACGAGCCATTGTCGCCAGCACGGCAGCGGTCGTGGTCGCTACCCCATTCGTCGAACCGCACGGGTGGGTCTCTACGGCTGTCACAAAAATCTTTTTAAAAAAAATTAAAAACTATTATTAATTTTTTAACCTTGCTTTATTTTGAAAATATAAAAATATGATTGTAATATTTCAAAATAATCTATAAATTTTTACATAAATACAAAGCATGAAACCGGAGCTCTGATACCACATGTTAAATAATTAATTTATTTATATTTAGATCGTGCTTCGATATTCATATAAAAATCAAAATTATAAATAAATTATATCTTGCGCCATCGTCTCGTCAATACGATGATCACATAGCCCGCAAAGCATCTGATTTTTTTTCGCAGACCGCTGATCTTCTCTCTCCTCATCCTCCTCCTTAACACGAATGATCGATGAGAATCGTCACAACCTTTTGAGAGTTGGACAAAAGGGATTAGGCCACCTCTAGTTATACCTGCACTTGTCTTGTCAGGAATATGACTCTTTAATTAATTGAGCTCACTGTAATTGATTCAAGATATATGACTGATTCAAAAAATTAAATCTGATTAAGTGATAATTAAATCATATTAGAAATCAAACCCAACAAAGAATTTGTTTGGCCACAATATTTGGCTCTCGAGGCTACGGGGCCTATACAAAGGAATTAGTATTCTCTTTGCGGACAGTGATTGTTATAATGTATATGTCTCCAGCAAGCTTTTAGGAAAATTTGGGTGTCACTTATCCATAATGTCTTCTGGATACCACTGCTTGGAGTTGTATTTAAAGGGAACCAATTCCACCTGCTACTTGTCGACATGCAGATTTTTAAAGAAGAGTCATGAAACTTTCTGCTTACATTTTTTTTAAAAAAATGCGGGCCAAAATGTTGGGGGGAAATCAGTTGAGATTGGAGGATTTGGCTGTATCTTAGCTTTTGCTACCCCTCCTTCAAGTGGTATGTGGCTTAAAGAGGGGGCTAGAGTTGAAAGAAGAATGCTGCTGTTTATTGAAAACATGTTAAATTCCATCACTCCAGTCCAAATGGGAAGCTTAAAAGTTTAAGAGTAAAGTTGCGATGTAGAGTAGAATTATCCATGTTCTTCCCTTCTTATATTCCTGTTGTTAACAATCATGCGGTTATTAACAATCATGTCAATGAAGCTAAAAATACGAACGAGTGAAGTAAAATAGAAAAGAATTAAAAATATGGAGATGCGAAGCTAAAAATACGAACGAGTGAAGTAAACAGAAAAGAATTAAAAACGAGCGCTCTACCATCTAAGCTGCAACCCTTTCATAACAAAAGAGTGTTTTTCCAATACAACTCTATAAGTAAATTGCTACTTTGGACACCCATAGTTGTCATATCCAAACATAATCTAAACAGTATTTGCTTTTATGGCACCACAACTTGCTCCCATTTTCCTGGTAGGTTAGTTTACTTATTCCGATCTTTAAGTTGGAAAGCATGTTGAAAAATTGTTAATTATGGCCACTGAAGCTCAATAACCTTTCTAAGCAAACCAAGACGATGAGAATGATCATCTTGATATTATGAATTTCAAAACAACAGACCAACATTTAGTTTAAAGGCAATTGCTAAAAAAGGATCTGAAAAAGTGATAATAATGGAGGTTTTTTTTTTAAAGAATTAAATCCAGAGTGGAAAAGTGGGTTTTATATAGACTTAAGTAGTAATAGTGGGAGCTCCATTAAAGATGAATGGGAAGGATTAATATTTCTAATTAACCCAAGCAAGCCATTAAGAAGTATTGTCCAAAAAAAAAAGGACCATTAAGAAGTAATTTAGCTGCTAGAAGAGGAAGCTTCAATATGGTATGCTTTGCATCAAAAAAAAAAATCTGTGTTTATCTTTAGCCATATGCATCGATAATTTTTGAAGTGATTGGATCCCCAAATTTACAACCTGAAGATGCCTTGAGAGTCCCATAGATTAACAATGCGAAGAGGTCTTCTCTTCTCAAGTCCAGGCCCTGTCATCTGAAACATAGTGGCCTTAAGCTCACATGGTGATTGGCCCAACAAGGAAAAAGATCTTGTAATTTTGTAGATAATCTAGCAACAATATCATGTCAGGGCCACTAGAGGACAGCGTTTGTTCAGTACATTAATTAGCCTTGGTTGCCGGAAGATAGCTCGTTCCCGTCGTTCTCATGGACGTACAGGACCCATGCACGACGTTCGTGGCCCAACTAATTAGAACAGCAAAGCTTCTTCTCAGACAGGTTAACTCATGTCGAGGCTGTTTAATGAAAGAAAATCGTGTCAAGGCTCGCTGGTTGGTAAGAGCGCCAAAGCCTCATCAGATGTGTCGCATCAAGTAGAACTTTAGAGTACATAGCCCACCTGATACGGCTTCGTGCTTTAAATGCAATGATTTCTATTATGGGGAAAAGTCATTTTCTTTCTATCTTTTCTTCTTTTTTTTTAATGTTTTGAGGGGGAGGGGGCGGAAGGAATCTTAAAATGATAGGTAAAGAATCAATAATATACATCAAGCTCCTTAATCTTTTATTTTTAGATATTCTAAATTATATTTCCTTAGGACACTGCTAGTGCTGTGCTAAAATATATATATATATATATATTTATAAATATAATATTATTTAGGATATTTTAAAATTATA